>JARBWK010000006.1:114911149-115353649 GCA_030556195.1 Anolis apletophallus | reverse complement strand
GGACACTAATATTATAGCAGGTTCTATCTATTATATAAATGGGTTCACGTAGCCAGGATTTTGTTTCGGAGGGGGCTGAGTTTGGTTCAGGGGGCTGAGACTGGGTGGAAGAGGGTCTACCCTAGCAAATCTTTTGTATTGTTATCCCAATAACCCCATTAATGTGGGATATAATGAGCATGGTGATCAGATCATGATATGAATAAACATAACAGTTTAAATAATGTACCAGTAAGGCCTTTTCGCGGACCACCCTGAGAATTTCGGGGGGGGGGGTGTGAAGCCCCCTTAGCCCCCCTGGCTACATGCCTGGTTCACGTCATGTGATGTATACCTCAAACAAAGAAACCTTACAACGCAGAAACACAATACTTGCCAACAGAAATAGGCCTCAAGCAAGGTACGTTTGTAGCAAAGAAACTTTCCCACCCAAAACCTAAAAGGCCCCCAAAACGAGTGAAAATAAAACTACATTTACCAGCATCCTCCGGGGCAGCCAAAGACTCACCCAGCCTCTACATTCTGAACAACATGATTGGCTGCCAATAAGGGCGGTTTGCATAACTGCTGCACTAGCCAGCCAACATGAAAATTCGATCCTTAATAAACTGCCAAAACAAAATAAGGAAAAGGCCTCAGCCAATCCCCAACACAAACACCCAAATCACTTCCAACCGAAAATTTAAACCCCCAAAAAACACAGACCACGCCCAAAATTGACAGTAAGGCTTCATTAACTTGATAACCCTAACTAGCCCTCACTTACTGGGAAGCTGTTTACGCTCTGAATTGACAGTAAAGCTTCATTAACTTGATTCTCCCGACTAGGCCTCAGCTCATTGCACATTGTGTATGGCCTGAATTTACAGTAACCTACCTTGGCACACAGAGCCCCCGACCATGCATGATGGGACTTGAAGTACCACCATGGAAAATGGGATTCGTAGTACTTCAAAACCCATCATTCCCCACAGACCACTGTGGCCCAGAACCAAGACCAATAAAGACCCAACTTGGCACACCATGCCCCCCATGACCCACACTCCATCCAACTGCAGTTTAGAGGAGGGTACACCGTGGATGATTGGACTTTCTCGCATCTCCTAAAAAGGGCACAGCAACGCGTGCCGGGTACAGCTAGTAAAAGATAAAGGGAATTTGTGTCTTCCTTGTGAAGAAAAAGACTCTCAACTTACCACTTCATCACACTAGAGAAAAAATCCACTTCAAATCCGGTTTCTATCTCCTGCAGAATTCTTGGGTTTGTAGTTTAGTGAGGCTGTTAAAGGCTCCTCCCTAAACTACAAACCCCAAAATTCTGCAGGAGGCAGAAACAAGATTTTAAGTGGACCTTTTCTCTAGTGTGATAATTAAACTCTGATTTTAAGGGCTCATCTAGACCTATAAACCAAGATCTGTTTAGGTTTTACTGGAGACGTCCAAATGACACTTCTGGTAAAACCGAATTAATTAGGATCAAACCAGGGTTTCCTTAGTTTGATCCAAGTTAATTAGATACCCCATTAGATCTGGACCTTCCTGAAAGGCCCAGGTGTAATGGAATATTGGGCCTGTGGAGACTCACCAACCAAAACTATGCAGGGGTGAGTTCTCAATGGCAAATTCACATCTTTTATATATTTACTATATTTTTATCCAGCCTTTCTCGACCCCGAGGGAGACTCAAGGCAGCTTACAGCATAGGCAATAATGCAATGCCTTGAAACAATATACAATTAAATAAACATTTCAATTAAAATTTTAAATGAGATTAAGAGCATATAAAACAATGCAATTACAACTATAAAACCACAGTATCCACAATAATAGTCAGACCTTTGGAGCTCAAAGGTGAGGGATGGCACCCACTGCCTCCCCATAAGCCTTCCAAAACAAGCCTTAAAATAACAACAAAAAACTTACAGGGGTGTCATTGAATGACTTGCCAGAAGGGGAGAAGTGAGGAGTGATTCCCACCCCCATCTCCTGGAACATCATTTCTACATGCCAGGAGGACTGAAAGACCATATTAATGGCACCCTGATAAGTTTATTAAAATGTTAAGGTTTGCTTTGTGAGGCTTTGGGATGGCATCTAGACAACACTTCCTGCGTAGTGTTGTCTAGATGCCATCCCAAAGCTCTATATGGTTCTGGCCCAGCTTACTTGTCCGAACGCATCTGCCTCTATGTCCCATCTTGCAGTCTAAGATCATCTGGGGCGGCCTTGCTCTCGCTCCCGCCAGCATCGCAAATGCGGCTGGTGGGGACGAGGGACAGGGCCTTCTCGGCGGTGGCCCCTCGCCTATGGAACGCACTCCCAAACGAATTAAGATCGACTCCATCTCTCCTCGCTTTTAGAAAAAAGCTAAAGTCATGGTTCTGGGACCAGGCCTTTGGGCAGCAGATGTAAATTGGACCTTTGATTGGATTGACACTTTGGACTTGACTGGACTGACAATGTGTTCCGCTTGACGGCTTTAATTAATTATTGTTGTATGTAGTGGTTTTTAATGTAATGTTTTTTAACGTTTTTAATGCTTTTTAATTAATGGTGTATTTTAAATTTTTATTGTGGTGTTGAGGCCTGTAGTGCTGCAAATGTAAGCTGTGCTGAGTCCCCCTGTGGGGGTGAGAAGCTACGGGGTACAAATACCATAAATAATAATAATATAATAATAAATAACTCCCGGAGAGCCCAGGATTTTGGGGGTGTGGTTGAAATCTGTGCCAAAGTGGGTTTTTAAATATCACTAAGGGCACTTCCAGACAGCACCAAAATCGACGCCAAAGCAGATTTTTCTAGAAAATAATGTTGTAGCATTTGGAAGGATTTGTGGCAATAAGCAACCTTAATATCAGAGAACGATGCAACTCAAATCACTTAAAATCACTTAGGGTGTTTCTAGACAGTGACAAAATCCATGCCAAAGCGGGTTTTAAAAATCCACTTTGGTGTGAATTTTGGCGCTGTCTGGAAGCACCGTAAGTGATTTTAAGTGATTTGAGTTGCCTCATTCTCTGTTGTTGATTCTGCTTATTGCCAGAACCCCTCCCAAATGCTACAACATTTTTTTCTAGAAAGGGTCACAGAGGTTCTTTTTGGTCCATGTGCTAACATCTGCCTCCCCACACATTTTCTTTCCATTCCCAGGTATGCTTTCAGTTTGGAGTCTTCATCATTATATCAAACCACTTCAAGATTCTAGGTTCTGTGATTATGAAATAAGAGAGTTGTTTCCCTTCTTGTTTATAACTGTATAAACATTTTAATACCTCATGAGACATCACTTTCCACATTGCCAACAGGGATTAAAAAAAACAATGTCAAATGCCTGTAATTCTATCCACACTTTTCACTTTTCCCAAAGGAGAGTTTAACATTTATGGTCCTTCTTCCCATAATAAATACAGGACTGTTTAAAATTCAAAGCCATTTTAATTAACAAAAATAATTTAAACTCTTGGCTTTTAAGCTGGTAGTTAAGCATTCTTCATTAAGCCGAACATACTTCTTTAGGGAGAATACCAAAGCAGTTGGAATGTAGATCAAAGGAGGCTTAAAGGTCCAAAATAAGTTGATCCAAAGACTGCTGTGGAGATTTTGCCTTATTAACATAAACACAAAATGCACAACATGAAAATGAAATGCTTTTATCATAGTCTGAGACAAAGCCATGTTAGAAATTTTGCTCTTTAAAATGGAATTTGCCTTCAGTCCCCAAATTACTAGCACCCCAGTCAGCTCTTTTGGAATATAGTTTTAGACACTCAAAGGATATGGTATACTGGTAAAATCACAACACTGGACAAACCTTCCAGAATTTTTTTTTATAAGAAAGTCTTTCCATGAATATATATTTTGTACAAAGCAAGATTCACATTTGAGTTATCTACAGTTGTGTGTGAAAATTCGTTCACAACTTTGATGCCATATAGGTAGCTAGTAGGCATGAGAAAAAAGTTATGAAAATGAAATGATTCGTAAGAAATTCGTAAGAAATGCTACTTTTGAGTATTTCCGCATCTGGAACGCCAACCAGGAAGTGGACTTTCTTTATAGAACTTTGGGGGCCAGGATTTTCTTAAGTGTCGTTATTAGGTCGTAAGGGGGCACCCTCCTTCTCTCTCACCACCCTCCCGCCTCCCTTGCCAATAAGTATTATGGCAAGGCAAGCCCTAAACTTGCTCCTTCTTTCGGCTGGAAGCCTGGAAAAATGTAAACAGAGAGGTTTACTCAGAAGTAAATCTGCAAAGGAGGGCACTTTGGATGAAGTGCCCTCCTTTGTGGATTTACTGAGGAAACCTCTGTTTACATTTTTCCAGGCTTCCCTGCCTCCCTGCCTGCCAGGATCTAAAGCATCAAAGAGTATTGGGGTGAGAAACCAACCTAATGTATAATAGAATGAATGCTACTGTAAGTGCCTAATATTATAAGTAATCCAACTGGTCATATACCTACATTCCATGCACATGCAATAATACAGCAGTAATAACAATGGGTATAAGAAGAGGTAAAATTCAAACCGAAGTATTCTAACTGTGGTCCCTCTGAAACTGCAAAGTGGTCCCTCCTCAAGCTGTGCCTGGGTGCAAACATACTATTCTTTGGGGGGGATTTGGCTCTTCTCTATGAGCCCGGGATTCTGCAAAGCCCCCCAAAAGCCCAGACACAGCGTTTCCGCTGCCTGGGTGCTCACAGATAATATTCTTGGGGGAGGGACCTGCAGAATACTTTGGTTTGAATTTTACCTCATAGATTGATTAGATTATTGCATGCAAATGTCCCCAGCCTGGGCAGAATATGTCCTCAGGATCGTGAGAGAATATGTATGGGGGCCTCCTCCTTTTTTTGCTGCTTCCAAGAATAGAATACCCCCTCCCTCCTCCTTCCTATTTGGAGAGTCCCATCTAGAATTCAGTGTGATTTATTCAAGTTTTGGCCTACAACTCCCAGAAATCCCAGCCAATTTACCAGCTGTTAGGATTTCTGGGAGTTGTAGGCCAAAACCATCTGGAATGCGCATGCGCTGGCATACGAACTACTAACGAATTTTGTTAGTTATTACGTTACATTTTAGAAATTTTTGGAAATTTTTTTGTAAGTCTTTCTATTACTAATCAAAAAAAAAAATCCCCCCCATTTGATTTTAGAATCACGATTTTTGGGTTCGAAACCATGCCTAGTAGCTAGTGTTTCTTCAGAGGCAAGAAAATGTAGTAACCTTGACTTGAAGGAATCTCAAGTGGACAATTACTTCATGTTTCCAGAGCAATTACAGCATTCTGGACTTCACAGTTCAAATAATTATAGTAGGATGCCCTGACCAATAAGGCAGTTATATTATGACTGATATCCACATGAGATATTGCCCCAGACTTTGCATGGATATGCAAAACGGCAATTAATAGAAACCACTATTGAAATAAAGGACTAAGAATACCACATAATTGTGCTGGCGGACCTAGAAAATGCCTAGAGGAGACATATTTTGTCAAATGTGGCTAAATGAAACTCAGATACTGCTTTCACAGATATGGCAGTCAGGCCCGGATTAGGCTCTTCGGCCGCCCGAGGCCAAGACGCCCCACGCCGCCCCCCAGGGCGCGGAAAGCCACGCCCCCAGGGTGCTGCTGCGCATGTGCAGCAGCAGCCCCGGCCCCATGGCTTCCGTCCACCTCGCGCCTTCCTTTCGGTCACGAGAGGAGGTGGACGGAAGCCGCGCGGCACTGCTCATGGGGCTTCTGTCTGCCGCCTCCTCCACCTCCCATGACCAAAAGGAGGCGCGAAGTGGAGGGCGGGACTTCCTTTCATCCTCCTCGCGCCTTCTTTTCGGTCGTGGGAGGAGGAGGAGGAGGTGGACGGAAGCCGCGCGGCACTGTTCGTGGGGCTTCCATCCGCCGCCTCCTCCTCCTCCCACGACCGACAGGAAAGCGCAAGGAGGATGAAGGGAAGTCCCGCCCTCCTCCTGGCCGACTGGGCCACCCCTTGCAAAGGGCCAGGAGGAGGAAGAGGCCAGGAGGGCGGGCAAGGGAAGCCCATGCATGCCGCTGGCGGAGCTTCCCTTCCTCCTCCTCGCTGCCTCCTTCCTTTGCAAGGGGTGGCCCAGGTGAGGGGAGGGCGCCATTCCCTCCTCCCTGCCCCCTCGCAGCGCTCTCCCCCTGCCCTCTCCCGAGGTATGATGACTCTCTCGGGAGAGGGTGGGGGGAAAGTGCTGCAAGGGGGCGTTTTTTAAAAAAAATTAAAATAATGTTTTTGGGGGGCCGAATCCGCTCTCCCCCAAAACCTGCCGCCCGAGGCCATGGCCTAGTCTGGCCTTATGGGTAATCCGGGCCTGATGGCAGTCATATGGTACATCCTAATTACTATCATCTAGTTTACCCAACTATTTTGCAAGAAGAAAATAGTATACCTGCAATTGACTTGTTTTTTTTTAAAGCTTCATAATATGTTTCATAATCAAAATGCATAGATTAGAGGGGTTTTTTGCCATTACCTATTGCTTTCCTCCCAAAGAAATAACTTTAAAAGTGACCACTGGCCCAAGCTTTCTACCCCCTATTTTGTTTCGTTCCCAACACCCTTGAAAATGATCTTACTATGCCCCTGACTGTTGTAGGCAAGAAGAACACAAAAAATATTGATCGGATAAGGGCAACTGGCACACATTTGTTTATCATTAGGAAATGTGCCCTACTGAACCAAACAAGATTTATCCACACTGCAAAAGTATAGCATTTTAATGCTCCTAACTGCCATCCTATAGGGCAGTGGTTCTCAACCTGTGGGTCGCCAGGTGTTTTGGCCTACAACTCCCATAAATCTCAGTTAGTTTACCAGTTATTAGGATTTCTGGGAGCTGAAGGCCAAAACATCTGCAAATCCACAGGTTGAGAACCACTGCTATAGGACCTTGAGATTGCCAGTTTGATGATGGACACTGAGTTCTCTAGTGCATTTGGCAGAAAATGTCCCCTACCAAACTACAACTTCCAGGACTCAATATGTTAGGGACCTCTAAACTTCGTCCCCACATTGGGTCCAGTAGCAGGAGGCAGAAAGGCAAACACCCAGTCTCAGGAGTAAAAACAAAAGCAAAGTTTCTTTCATCATAATTATGATGAGACGGGTCAGCCATACCAAACACGCAGGTCGGTAATTTCAAGAGGCTTCTACCACCTAGGCCAGTGTTTCCCAACCACTGTGATGCGGCACAGTAGTGTGCCGTGACGGACCTCCTGCTGTGCTGCGAGAAAAGTTCTCTGCCCCCCTTCCTTCCCCCCCTCCTGCCGAACTCCTGCTGCTTGGGGGAGGAGGAGGAAGGGCCGGGCGGCGGCGAAGAAAAAGAAGAAGGGGCCAGGGCGCTGCCTCCTTCGGCCGTTTCCTCAGCCAGCCTCCAATCCGCCATGACTCCCGCCATGACTCCCGCCCCTCGCTCGCTGAAGCCGTGCGGAGTAGGAGCCCCACTCCGCCCACTGAAGCGCATCCACCGCTCATGCTCCTCCTCCTCCGCACAGCTTCAGCAAGCGAGGGGCGGGAGTCATGGCGGAGAGCAGCACCAGGGACGGGGGCCATGACTCCCGCCCCTCGCTCGCACTGTCCCCTCAAAGCTGGAGAAGCTGTGGGAGAGCTGAAGCTGGAAGGAGGGGGCGGGGCATGGCTCGGCCTGGCTCCACCCCCTCCCCGGCTTCAGCTCTCCCACAGCTTCTTCAGACTTGAGGGGACAGTGTCAAGCCAGCATTGTGCTGCTCTGCCACTGCTGGCTTGGCATTGCCCCCTCAAGGCTGGAGAAGCTGTGGGAGAGCTGAAGCCGGGGGAGGGGGGCGGGGGCATGGCATGGCATGGCCTGGCTCCTCCCCCGGCTTTGGCACTCCCAGCAGGCCACCATCCCCCAGCCATTCTTTACTGTGTTAGAGTGTCATTTTGTGTCATTTTGGTTGGTGGTGTGCCCCTGGATTTATTTAATGTTAAAAGTGTGCCGCGGCTCAAAAAAGGTTGGGAAACACGGACCTAGGCCATTGGTTCTCAACCTGTGGGTCCCCAGGTGTTTTGGCCTTCAACTCCCAGAAATCCCAGCTAGTTTACCAGCTATTAGGATTTCTGGGAGTTGAACGCCAAAACTTCTGGGGACCCACAGGTTGAGAACCACTGACCTAGGCTTAATTCCTTATTTGGCACATTAACTAACTGACTTGTTGTAAATCACATGCTTTCTTGACAATGGAAAGTACAAGACCCACATAGCTCTTTCCCCCATATGTGGCAATAGACACCTTGTCAGCTTTTTAGCCTACTGCACAAACTGTCTTGTGAAAGTTGTTGATTCCACATATTTCTTAGGTGCTAACCACAAACGTTCCAAACAAGACGGACTCTTAGTAGAAGCTCATTTCTAAATAAGGAGAGGATACATTTTCAACTTTGATTTCTCTAGTTTCATGATTATTGCCCTGTCTCATAGGATGCTGCAATTACAGAAAACTTTGGATCAAAATGCTATAATTGTGATATACCTTGAATGAGAAAAGATTGCATTCTACAGTCATGATTAGAACTTGTGATTCAGAAGAAGTAGCAGTAGAGGGAGTGTAGACACTTGGGCCTTGCCGTATGTTTACTTGAATCTAATGTTAACCTTTTTTGGCCAAATCACTTTGCTAAAATTAGGGTGCACATTAGATTTGCATAATGTGGTAATCTTAGTGCTGAGCCCAAGCAAAGGAGAAGCTGCTTCTGGGGTGCCTGGAGCTCCTCTTTGAGGGACATCACCTCACATTTAATGGATATGGCTCAATGCTATGTAATCTTGGGCTTTGTAGTTTGGGAGCCCCCAGTGGGTTAAACCCTTGTGTGGGCAAGACTGCTGACTGAAAGGAAGCAAAGGTGAGCTCCCTCTGTCAGCTCCAGCTTTTCATGTGGGGACATGAGAGAAGCCTCACACAGGATGGTAAAACATCCATCCCCAGGGCAACATCCTTACAGACAGCCAATTCTCTCACACCAGAAGTGGTTTGTAGTTTCTCAAGTCGCTCCTGACATGGAAAAAAAAATTGGTGAGCTACTAGCATTTTTTGGCACAGAAAGCGCAATACCTTGTAAAACAACATGATTTCATAACATTGAGTCAGAGCAACAGTAGTGAATTCATTCTACACCATAGATGCACCCCAAGGTTTTCCTTTCCATCGCTGGAAGCTTTGGAGTTCTAATGCTTTTAAAGGAAGGAATTCAAAGCAGGCGGCAGCTGTAATGTGCACTTTTTGTGTCCAAATGACACAGAGTGCCCATTTTGCTGCTGTGCATTACGTTCGCCAGCAAATACTTTTTTGGTTTTGGGGTTTTGAAAATTGAGGTACACATTAGATTTGATGGTGCATTAAGCTTGAGAAAATACGGGTAGTTCTTACCCACATTTTCACCTTTGCAAAAGCATTGGGAAGGGGGAGATGAACAGGGATGGGTGAGATTTGTTTTGATCTCCTAATGGGTCTTGGAGGGTTAACTTCCACTGTACCCCAACTGTTCATTTTGGAAATGCAACTGTTCTCTATGGATCATTGGGGAAAATTTGCCCTGTTTTTCGGATACCCCACCCCCATCCCAGACCATTCTAGACCAAGCAAAAGCCTTTTTTCTGAAACATAAAAGTGAGTGACAGTTGTTTCTTGTTTATTTTTAAAAGACTCTCCTGGTCTTAAACAGCATTCCGTTAGAAATGATCCTCATACGAGGGCGGATCAATAAGTCCGTGACTTTTTGAATTTCCCGCCTCTTAACTGAAAGGGCAACACTGCTCCTGTCAACAGGCATCTGTCAGTTGACTCCTGCAAAAATTTGAACAAGCTGCGTCATTTAGTTTGTGTTTGACAGCCATTGATAGCAGACTACCCTGTGATTTGAGGAGAAAATGGAAAAAAGAGATTTTCGTGTGCTCATTAAGCATTTTTTTGCGGAAAAAACCATCACTCAAACCAAGGCTAAGCTTGATAAATACTATGGGGATTCTGCACCATCAATTACCAACTTTTGACACACCACCTGGCGGTGGCGGGGGTGAAGGGGACAGCCCTCAATTGGCTGTCCACCTTCCTCCAAAACCACTGGCAGCGAGTGAAGTGGGAAGGGGTGGTCTCCGAGGGCTCCCCCTTACATTGTGGAGTTCCTCAGGGGGCCATCCTCTCCCCGCTGTTATTTAACATCTACACGCGACCACTCGCCGAACTGGCGCGGAGTTTTGGGCTGAAGTGCCATCAGTACACTGATGACACCCAGCTCATTCTGAGGATGGACGCTGGGGTGGAATCCATACCCGATAATTTCCATCTCTGCCTGGAAGCCGTGACTGGATGGCTGCGAGCCAGTAAGTTGAAGGTGAACCAGGCGAAGACGGAGATTTTGTGGCTGGGCCGCCCGGGGAGATCCAGTTGCCAACGTTTGATGGCGTTGCGTTATGCCCGCAGCCTCTAGTAAAGAGCTTAGGGGTCTGGCTGGACCCCCAGCTGTCTATGGAGACGCAGGTTGCCTGCGCCTGCAAGACAGCTTTTTACCATCTCCAACAGGCAAAACGTCTGGCTCCCTATCTCTCCTGTTGCGACCGGGCCACGGTGATCCAAGCCATGGTCATCACGAGGCTTGATTACTGTAATGCGCTGTACATTGGCCTGCTCTTGTCGACGATCCGGAAACTCAAGCTAGTGCAGAACGCAGCAGCACGCCTGCTCTCAGGAGCCGTAAGATCTGCTCATGCAACCCCATTGCTGCGCGAACTGCACTGGCTCCTAATTGAATTCCGGGTCTTCTTCAAGGTGTTAGTTCTAACTTTCAAGGCCTTATATGGTTTGGGGCCAGTGTACCTGAGGGAGCGGCTTACCCCATATGCGCCCAGAAGATCACTGCGCTCAGAGGGGCTCAACATGTTGGAAGTGCCTGGCATAAAGACCTACAGGCTAGCCAGTATGCGGCAGAGGGCATTTGCAGTGGCCGCGCCAACGCTATGGAACTCGTTGCCTGAAGAGATGTGAGCCCTGCGGGACTTGATGACTTTTCGTAAGGCTGTTAAGACCTGGCTGTTTAGGCAGGCATTCAGCTCTGACCGGTGCTCGCCATAACCTGCCACCTGCTGCGTCACTGCTGCTACATCACTACTGTCCTGTTACAGTTTATTGGGGGGGTGGAATTGGTTTTAACGCTGTTTTAATGTTGTTATGTGTTTTTATTGGTATTTTATTGTTGTAAACCGCTCTGAGCTTCGGAGTGAGCGGTCTACCAAGCTGAAATAAATAATAAAATAATAAAAATAATAATAATTTCAATGGAAAAAAGTGGTTTACTGAATTTTGTTGTGGCCGTACAAACACGGAAGATGCCGAACGTTCTGGATGCCCAGTTGAGGATCTACACCCGAAACAATTGAAAAAAAATCACAAGGTGATGTTGGCTGATCAAAGATTGAAAGTGCGAGAGATTGTGGAATCCATAGGCATCTCACATGGCTCCGTGGTTTCAATTTTAAATGATCACTTGGGTATGAGAAAGCTTTCCGCAAAATGAGTGCTGCATTTGCTCACAATTGACCACAAATGCAATCGTGTGACAATTTCGAAGGAGTGTTTGGTGTTGTTCAACCGCAATATGGACGAGTTTTTGCGCCATTTCATAACCGTGGACGAAACGTGGATCCACCACAACACACCAGAGACCAAACAGCAGTCAAAACAGTGTGTTTCTCTAGGTGAATTGGGGCCAAAGAAGGCCAAGGTGGGTTTGTCAGCCAATAAAGTCATGGTGACCATTTTTTGAGATGCATGCGGTATAATCCACATTACCTTCAAATGGGTAAAATAATCAATAGCGAATATAATGCCAACTTATTGGATCGATTTAATGAGGATTTGAAAAAAGAAACGACCGCATTCGGCCAAGAAAAAGTTATTTTGCACCAGGACAATGCAAGGGTGCACACATGTACAGTTGCCATGACTAACAATTCATGAATTGGGATACGAATTGCTCCCTCATCCGTCCTATTCTTCGGATTTAGCCCTGAATGACTATTTCTTGTTTCCAAACCTGAAGAAATAGCTCGGTGGAAAGATTTGAAATCATCTCACAAAAAAATACCTATTTTGATGACCTCGACAAATCTTTTTTTTGGAAGGGATAAAAAGTTGGAGAAACGTTGGACAAAGTGTATAGAGCTTAAAAGAGACTACATTGAAAAATAAAATGATTTTTTATCCAAAAACCTGTGTATCATTCAAAAAGTCACTTACTTATTGACCCGCCCTCGTACACTCTTGAAGAGTATTCCTTTGTTTGGAAATTATTTGCATGCAGATAGCAGTCAGCACTTTTCCCTCCCCTGTTTAATAAGGATGGGCCCAAAATCTTCATAAGCTGGCTAAGAAAAAGCTTGTAATAAACAATATATACAAAAGAAATTGCAAAATCCATCCAACCATAGAGACCAATGCACATTTTCCCATTCACCACAAAACTGTCCGTCTTCTCCTGTCCTACCACAGTGTACCCTTGAGGTATGCATTCCTCCAAACACAGCTCTCTTGCAATGAGCTTGGTCATACAGAGTGGATTTTCAACCATGAATGCAATGCACAGAGCCTTCACAGAGTGCCAGCAAAACAGAGTGTTCCGTCCCCAGCATTACCCACTCACTTCAGGCATCATCATGAAAGATTTATTATGAGCATAAGTAAAGATTTATGCATGGAGTTTGATTCTGCTCCAAGAAGCTCCTTGCTCATAAAAAGGAGTTGTAGGGATGAAGTTCTGGAATCCCTTTTAAGAATGCTTTAATCCAGTGTTTCCCAACCTTTTTTGAGCCGCGGCACACTTTTTACATTTGCAAAATCCTGGGGCACACCACCAACCAAAATGACACGAAATGACACTCTAACACAGTAATACATATAGTTAATATGTTTTTAAAATGTACAGTATTTATACACTCAGTGTGAAACCTGGGTCTGTTTCGATGAACTCAACATAGATATCTTGGCAGGAATGGCAGAAAGACACAAACTTCCCACACAGAACTCCCATAACCAAGAGAAAATGCTATAAGAGTTTGGTGGGCATTGACCTTGAGTTTTGGAGTTTAGTTCACCAATGTCCAGAGAGCACTGTGGACTCAAACAATGTTGGATCAGGACCAAACTTGGCATGAATACTCAATATGCCCAAATATGAACACATATAGAGTTCAGGGGAAATAGACCTTGACATTTGGGAGTCATAGTTGCTGGGATTTACCGTTCCCCTACAATCAAAGAGCATTCTGAACCCCACCAATGATAGAACTGGGCCAAACTTCCCACACAGAACCCCAGGGGGCAAGAGGAGTTCTCTACTTGGGGAAAGGGAGGCGGGCCTTCCCAATACATGGAGAGGGAGAGACCAAGTAGACAACGGGTGGGGAGGGGGGTGTTTGTAATTTTGTGCCTTTATCGAGGTAGGTTTCTTAGGGTTTTTATACTTCAACACACTAGACTCCCCCCCCCCTCCAATTTCCCACGGCACACCTGATGATCACTCACGGCACACTAGTGTGCCCCGGCACAATGGTTGAGAAACACTGCTTTAATCTAACCCTTGCTTGTTCAATCACAAGAGCTGTCCATGAGTTTCACCTTAGTTTCGTTTATTTTGCTTATTCATTGCATTTATATCCCTTCCACCAAAGAGAACAAAGCAAAGTACATGATTCTCCTTTGCATTATATTACGACAACAGTCTGGTAAGGTAGGTTACGCTGGGAGAATGATTGCCCTAAAATATGTAGGTATAGCTGGGAAGAGAATTAAACAAAATGCAAAACACACAGTGGTGCTTTGCGGAGCTCTTAGGGGTACGTGGAGCATCCTGAGGGGCTCTGCGCTTTCCTCCTCCTCCTTATTACAAAGGCTGGGTGGCATCTGTTGGGGGTACTTTGATTGTGCTATTCCTGAATGGCAGAAGGGGGTTGGATGGATGCCTCCCCCAGGGTTGCTCCTATAGCAACAACAACAACAAAGTCTAGATGGCCATCTATTGGGGGTGCTTTGATTGTGCTTTTCCGGAATGGCAGAAGGGGGTTGTTATGGATGACGTCCTGAGTTGCTCCTATTGTTATTATTGTTATTACAAAGACTGGATGGCCATCTGTTGAGCGTGCTTTGATTGTGCTTTTCCTGCATGGCAGAATGGGGTTGGAGTGGATGGCCCCTGGTGTTGTTCCCCGTCCCCCACCTATTACTATTATTATTAGTAGTAGTAGTAGTAGTAGTACAAAGGCTGGGTGGCCATCTGTTGGGGGTGCTTTGATTGTGCTTTTCCTGCATGGCAGAATGGGGTTGGAGTGGATGGCCCCTAGTGGTGCTCCCCCTCTTCTTCTTCTTCTTCTTCTTATTATTATTACAAAAGCTGGGTGACCATCCGTTGGGGGGGTTTGATTGTGCTTATTTATTTATTATTTCGATTTATATACCACCCTTCCCAAAAGGCTCAGGGTGGTTCACATAACTATGGGGCTGTTGTGATTGTGTTGTTTGTTGCTGTGAACCACCAGTTGTTATGTGTGGAATTGTGGGGTGGGAGACTTTGGTGTTGTTTTTTTTCCCGAGTGCATATTTTCAGTATCACAACATACTTAAAAACATAATAAAAACAGAAATATTGTTTATGTTGGTTAAAACTGTTTTTCATTTTAAATATTGTATTGTTATGTCTGTCTGTCTGTCTTTCTTTCTTTCTTTTTGCACTACAAATGGGATATGTGCAAATTGGGAAATTGGGACATTTTAAAGCCAGCTGTAAAAGTGAGACCGAAAAGGATTAATGATAATTGTCCCTGTCAGACAAGAACAGCTTGATACTATAGTATGCATCTT
The DNA here is from genome assembly GCA_030556195.1 of Anolis apletophallus. Lineage (NCBI taxonomy): Eukaryota > Metazoa > Chordata > Lepidosauria > Squamata > Anolidae > Anolis > Anolis apletophallus. The sequence goes on along the minus strand of JARBWK010000006.1, from coordinate 115,338,761 downwards.
TGGTTTCCCACACCTTTCTGGTGTGTCTGTGTATGCACATTTTCCATTTTGTATATAAATATGTGTCAGTGATACCAAAGAATAGAAAACTGATGCCAAACAACTTGCGTGTCTACATTCAAAATGAATACTGTACTTCCAGGAAAGATGTGATTTTTAAAAAGTAACGTGATCGAAGAGGGATTATTTTTCAAAGATCATCACTCTGCCTGATTTGTATATCTTTTGATTTCTTTTTCCCATCTGAAAAAACAGCACGGCAGCCCTCTGAGCTCTGTCCTGTTAATACATGCAAATAATTATGTGTGTGCGACTATAGCATTTGGTTTGTATATGTTACAAACAGAGATTATTCTTACAGTATGCAGTTAAAACAGCTTACTACCACTTCAACTGTCATGCTTCATCCTATGGATTCTAGAACTTGTCGTTGGGGAATTTGTGAAAATATGCACTCGGGGAAAAAACAAAACAACACCAAAGTCACCCACCCCACAATTCCATAGTGTGGAAACATAACAACTAACTGACCCTCAATTGCTATAACAGGGTAGTGAAGAAAAAATTCAGTGACTCTGTGTGCCTTTATGTCAGTATGCCTGTGTTTCAGCAACAGGAGAATGAAAAGGACAGCTTCCAAGTGATTATTTGCAAAAGCAAACATGTGCCTCAATAGATGGCTTCAACTGATGTTTTGGGATGACCTTTGGGTTGTGTTCGGAATGGGGTGAATAGAATATAGCAAAGAGAGATGCAAGAGGACAGAACAAGGAGCCCCCAATGGCGCAGTGGGTTAAACCCCTGTGCCGGCATGACTGAAGACTGACAGATCGCAGGTTCGAATCCGGGGCAAACGTGGATGAGCTCCCTCTGTCAGCTCCAACTCTCCATGCAGTGACATGAGAGAAGCCTCCTACAAAGATGGTAACACATCAAAACATCCAGGTGTCCCCTTGGCAATGTCCTTGCAGATGGCCAATTCTCTCACACCAGAAGCGACTTGCAGTTTCTCAAGTCGCTCCAGACATGACAAAAAATAATAATACTATGAACTCAACACCTAAATAGTTCATTGTTGTCTCCCCTCACTACCCTCCTCTAATATGTATGTATTTATTTATTTTTTTTAAATTTATTTCCAGTGTTTATACCCCGCTACTTCTCAACCCCCGAGGGGGGACTCAGTGCGGCCTAACAGACGGCAACAATTCGATGCCACACAATACATAGTAAAACACAGTTAAAATTAAAATACATTAAAATACACCTAGAATTCAATACATTAAAATACAGTTAATATTAAAAACATCATATACATTCATCACCATTAAAATAAATTATTTAATTTATTTATTCTGTCTTTACTATGCACAGGAGCCAAGGTGGCTTATATCTCATTGCCACTAATGAGCGACAGTACTGTTGTCGTCCTGACAAGCTGGAGATTTTCAAATGCGACACATCTTGTGGATAGCAAGTCCTTATGAAATGTAACAAGTAGTTGTAAAAGTTAGCAACCTTTGTGTGAGTATTCTAATGTTTGCTTTGATTATTTCCACTCTTGGCCTGTGCATCACTTTAATCTATAGTCATTTTCTCTTCTAGAGTAGACCATGTACTAGATTATGTACTATAACTATTGTTTTCTCCATTTTGTTATTTTACAAAGAAGGCCAAGGACCTCATCACATTGAGGTCCGTGATGCGGGGGATAGCAGGTGGCCTCTAGGGCAGTAGGGCAAATTGTGGGTCAGTGGGGCGAATCTGTCACCCGTCACGCCTTGCATCACCCACTTGTCGATAACACATCAGAAAGCGTAGCTTTCCTGGCATGATCCCACGCTGTCCCAATGATTCCTAACCTGAATACGGGGAGTCTCCTGTGTTCAGGTTTTTCCCTACTGCCATGCTTTCTCCATGCAGCCAGCATGGAACCTCACTGGAAGTAAATGTACATTGTGGAATGAGATCCAGCAGGTTCCGTCCTGGCTACATCGAGGAAGCATCCTATGACAGGGAGTTAAGGTAATGTGATGAGGTCATAAGACTCTTTCTTCTTTTCCATGAGACTATATTGGGGAGGTGCATGGGGCTGGTGGTTGTTCAGTTTCTGCCTTTCAATGTAATTATCTGCAGTGGGAATTCACTACCATCTTTCACATTTTCCAACAGTAACAGGAGTAATTTTTGACCTGTAAGAAAATCTACAGATTACTATTTAGAGTGAGAGAGAAAAAGATAGAAGTCCAGTATATCATAGCTGGTCAGACATCATCTCTATTGTGTATCCATGGAAACTGATCTATCACAGAGTGTGTATGTTTTTCATCAAAGTAAAGAAAAAACAAAACAGAATCTTCTAATTTTACACCAGGGGGAGATGTGTCTGTAGTGTATATTTGCTCGCGCTGAGCTCAGTAATGTAATCCTTATTCTGCTTAAATATCACAGCAACTGTATTGGGAAAGATACCATATTTCTCTCTCTGGCTCTTGTTCACGAACGAAGATTCAGGAAGAACTCATCCCACGCTTTCTACAAGCGCGTTGATGACTAAAAAGGCCAATCCGAGATAGGTAAGTCCAGTTGCAGAAAGCACAGCAGAAAGTCTCCTTGGGTGATGTTGTTTTCAAGTTGTGGTTTTTTCTGCGTTGTCGTTTCTCTTCGAGACTCATTCAGTGTGCCTTCTCGAAAGAGGCTGCAGCATTATGGATAGTGCATCTCTATGCCTCCTGATGTGAGGCCAGGGTGGACCATTGTTGGTGATCAATCTGGCAGAGCCTGAGATGTTGTTTCAGGGAATACTTATATCTCTTTTTTGGGGCACCTCTCTTACGTTGACCCGTGGTGAGTTCACCATAGAGTAGTATCTTTGGGAGGTGGTGGTCCTCCATCCTAGAGATGTGCCCTGCCCAGCGCAGCTGTGTTCTCAATAGCATGGCCTCAATGCTGGTGATCTCTGCTTGCTCAAGGATAGCAACATTAGTCACATAGTCAGTCCAGTGTACATTTAGGATTGTGCGAAGACAGCGCTGATGACAGCGTTCGAGGAGTCGTAGGTGTTGACGAAAAGTGACCCATGCTTCAGACCCACATAGGAGAATAGACAGTATTATAGCTCTGTACACACTGATTTTTCTATATTTCTAGTATAAACAAATTATGATGATTCTCAAGTACTTAGAGCAGTAACTTGTGAGTAACAATACATATAATTTGCTTCCACACAACAGCGTTAGACATGCAGCCCATAAATTCTTATTTAGAGTACTTTGCTAGCAGGTTATGAAAACACAGTGGTCACACATTGAATTTCTGGGCCCATGGGGATAGTGGCAGTACCTATTTTGCTCTGGGTGATAATCTACACACACATATTTACAAGATGCCATACCTGCAACGCAATATGCATGCTAATTTTAGAAGAATATTTTACAAAGCAGCTGCAGCCAGTTTCCAATGGTGCACCGTTCAGTGAGCTGGTTTAAGCTTTGCTTAGCTGAAAGACTCTAGGGAGAGAAGCCAGGGAACTCAGTTCACCCAACAAAATGCCATTCCAAAGCCATTCCAGGGAAGCCAGTCAGTCATTGATCTAGCATTTAAGAGGGCAGTGAAACCAAGAGTTCACACCACACTCCAATTCCTGCTTACGGGACTAATGGAGAAGCTGGGGTGTGTTGGATGCCATGTGTGGCTCTGGGAAGAAGCCGTTCATATCTGTCAGACATCCCACATTCCAGCTTTGCCTCGAGTGGATTTCTGAGCCAAGAGATCTCAGCACAAAGCCAGCAAGACTAACTTCTAATTTTGGAAGAGAATGCAGTGTGTGTACTCGGCAATTTTCTCACAGTTATGTCACCACAGGTACAGAGACCCTTTCATGACATTCACCTTGTCATTTCTGAAGTAACTATTCTATGGGGCAATGTATGCTATACCATTTCCAATACTGATCTGTACCAGAGGCCGCACTTCACTGTGTTTGGGTCTATTGTTATGAATTGAAAGAACTGAAGTGCGAGCATGCACAAATACATTATCTATATATATAAAGGAAGAGCCGTCATGTGAAGACTACCTCAAACAGAGAAACCTTACAATGCAGAAACACAAAACTTGCCAACAGAAATAGGCCTCAAGCAAGGTACGTTTGTAGCAAAGAAACTTCCCCCCCCAAACCTAAAAGGCCCCCAAAACAACAAGTAAAAATAAAACTACATTTCCCAGCATCCTCTGGGGCTGCCAAAGACTCTCCCAGCCTCTACATTCTGACAACATGATTGGCTGCCAATAAGGGCGGATTTGCATAACTGCTGTACTGGCCAGCCAACATGAACATTCCGACCCATAATAAACTGTCAGAGGAGTGCCAGAGCCTCCTCCAACACTTTCAAATCAGAAGACCATGATGGAGATCAACACCATTCAGGGGGAGCTCTTCTTCCTTTCCCAAAAGATCTCCAGTGGCTTGGAATTCCACATTAATAAGAGGACCATCCAGCAACAATGGGATTTGCCAAGGAGGGTGCTCCAGCCCCTCTATATGCTGGCTCCAAGGGATGGAGGTCATCACCAAGTACCTTCTGATGCCCAGCGCTGGAAGAGCTCCCTCAGATGGCCTGTCCATGAGGAAAGCCTCATCGGACATCGACCAATGGGTGCAAAAGACACAGAGCAGGACATCTTGAAAAAGAGAGGAGCAGAAAGTAAGCTAGACATGAAGATCTTGAGAAAGGTGGCTAAAAAGGATACGGAAAGGATTTTTAACAGTCCCCCAACAGACACTGGACGCACCTGTGAAGATAGAGATCCCCTGACAGGACAAGCCCTCCCCAAGCTGATCCGTCCTGGCCATGGTACAAGTCAAACCCGAAGGACTGCAGGCAAAGAGCTGAGGCACAAACATAAAACACCCAATTCACTTCAACACCATAAGTCACATCAATTCCAACCCTTACATACTCAGACTTTCTCGCATCTCCTAAATAGGGCACAGCAACGCGTGCCGGGTACAGCTAGTATATGTATATACCGGTATGTACATATTTCAATTGCCCTTTGTAACCGTTACAATGTTGCCATTTTATCCATGTGGCATATTTAGATCAAAAAGAATTGATAATTTTATTGCACCAAGGAGATATAGAAACATTGGAGATATTGTGACAGGCAGAAATTATGGCTGAATATGAAAGAATGGGGCTGTTAAACTCTTTTGAAATTGCTGTTTCAAAAGCTAAGATTGATGCTAATCTCAGAAATCATAATGAATTCCAGAAATATACAGTTTTCCAGATGACTAGATTAGCTGACTGTGCAAAATTGTTTTAATGGGGTTTAGAATGAAGCAGAGTTGTCTGATATTTGCTAGCTGCCTGAAAGGGGGACTTTGAGATGTTCAAAATATCAACTTCGACCTACTATATATACCTGTGTACATGTTGACCTCAAATATAAGTGGCTGGCAGATTTGGGGGCCAGAATTATGAATGTTTTATATGACTTGTGGATTAGTCAAGGGTTATTTTGCAGAGGGCCAACTCACAGGGCCAGAATTCCTGGCTACCACCACAATTTATCTGTTCAGTAATTCAAAAAGGCCAGAAGTGGTGCTACAGCAGAAAGAGTAGAAGTGTTGGTACTTCTTTTAGGTTCTTTCAAGGAAGACTGAGCCCTTGCCTTTTACCACTCTACTCAGACAGGGGACGGTTCCTTCAGCAATGAGCCTTAGGTGTGCTCACCACTGTTTCCTGTTTAGCTTTGGGGGCAAAAGGGGCCATTTTTAGGATCTGGGGATTTGGGTGTCCTGCAGCATTGTGGATAGGCAGTGGACTGGGAAGTACATCTCACATTTCCCCCACTTCTAATCCCCACATTGCTCTTATTCCTTTCTTTTATTGCTCTTCATTCCATATAGAAAAGTAGTGGATCTAATATCACCAAGATGTGTCAAATTAACCCCTCAAATAGATTTCCTGATACAATCAGTTTATATAGACCATGCTATTAATAGAGAGTGAAGTATCTTTTTAAAAGTCCCGTTTTAAAAGGCCCGTTTTAGTGTTTTCTAGGTGTCCTACTGTACTGGAAAAAGCCAAACCTGGGTTGCATTCACATCTGAAAAGTAATGCCGATCCATGTGTTATTGAAGGCTTTCATGGCCAGAATCGCTAGGTTGCTGTGAGTTTTCCAGGCTGTATCGCCATGTTCCAGAAGCATTCACTCCTGACTTTTTACCCACATCTACGACAGGCATCCTCAGAAACTGAACCTCATTGATGCTTACTTCATCAATGATTAATGTTTACGCAAATGATCAGCCACTGCCAGAAGGGACAGAACAGGCCCGGATTACCCATAAGGCCACCCTAGGCCATGGCCTAGGGTGGCAGCCATAGGGGGGCAGCAGGTCCGGACACTCCCCAAAAAAGTTTTTAAAAATTCATTTTTTAAAAAATCCAAAAAAGTGTGTATGCGCATGGCGGCGGAAGCGCCATTCACGGCTGCCTCGCCCCCCCTTGCTCTGCTCCCCTTGGCTCCAAAGGCTCTGCCCCCACCCCTGGCTCCACCCCACCCCGGCTCCACCCCCGCCTCCTCGCCAGCGTGAGGAGGAGGAAGGAAAGCCCCACTCCCGGAGCCAATGCCGTGGTGGCTTTATGCCAGCCTGAAAAGGGCGATTTCGGCCGCTTCTGAGGCCGGCATGGTGGCTTTAGGAGGGAGGGAGGAGCCGTGGGGAGGTCCCACCCTTGGGGCCACTGCCGTGCATGCACGGCATCGGCTCCGGGGGTGGGGCTTTCCTTCCTCCTCCTCCTCGCGCCGGCGAGGGGGCGGAGCCGGGGGCGGGGGCAGAGCCTTTGGCCTAGGGCGCCAAAAGGCCATGATCTGGGCCTGGGACAGAAAGTTTCATGTATGCTGATGATTGTGCCATCACCGGTCAAGCAGGGAACTTAGAAATGGTTGAACAGAAGTTCCCCAAAGCTTTAGGTGCTCTTACTGCCCATTAAGGGGTAACCATCTGATTCCTAATCCATCTAAAATGCAAACGTGTGCTTTTCATCTTAAGAACTGACAAGCATCTTGAGCTCTGAGAATTACCTGGGAAGGAATCTCAATGGAGCATTGCACCACACCAAAATACCTGGGAGTCATATCTGGACTGTGCTCTGACTTATAAGAAGCACTGCTTGAATATCAAACAAAAAGTGGGTGCTAGAAATAATATTAAGAAAAACTGACTGGCGCAACCTGGGGATCACAACCTGACACAGTGAAGACATCTGCCTTTTGTGCTTTGCTACTCTGTTGCTGAATACACACACTCAGTGTGGAAAACATCTCACCACGTTAAAACAGTGACCATCACTCTTAATGAGACATGCAGCATTAACACAGGATGTCTACACCCCACACCACTAGAGAAATTACACTGTTTGCACCACCTGACATCTGCCGGGAAGTAGCAACCTATATAATGAAAGGACCAAGGCATTGACATCTTTGGCCCATCCTCTGTTTGGATATCAGCCAGCATGCAAATACCTTAAATCAAGAAACAATTTCCTAAGATCTACAGATATACTCGCAGGAACACCTCAGCAAGCGAGAGTCCAAAAGTGGCATGCTAAAACCCAGCACCTCAATCAGTGGCTGAGACCGGATGAGAAACTCCCTCCTGGGCACACAAAAGAGTGGACGACCTGGAAAACACTGAACAGGTTGCACTCTGGTACCACAAGATGCAGAGCTAACTTTAAGAAATGGGGCTACAAAGTGTAGTCCATGAAATGTGAATGTGGAGAAGAGCAAACCACAGACCACCTACTACAATGCAACCTGAGTCCTGCCACATGCACAATGGAAGACTTTCTCACAGCTACACCAGAGGAACTCCAAGTGGCCAGCTTCTGGTCAAAGGAAATGTAGCATAATGCTAAAGATAGTCCTAAATGACTGTAAACACAGTAGATTTTACTTCTGTAGGCAAATATGTTACTACAGACATTTTTCTACCAGTGTTTTTCAACCAGTGTGCCATGGAACACTAGTGTGCCATGAGAGATCATCAGGTGTGCCGCGGGAAATTATTTTCGAACTTCATTCATATATAAACTATAAGGTGCATCTGTCCCTTTAAGAAATGGAACCATAGCACTCTTGCATCACCTAAGAAGTGACGCGAGAATGCTATGGTCGCGCCATCTTGGATTCGCTCAGACGCAGCTAAGTAAACAAAATTAGAGTTAGTGCTGTAGCTGCGCGTCAATTTGGGATCACAGCAAGACAAGCGAGTGACAGTGATGGAGAAGTTTTTGAGAAGGGAAAATGCAAATGCCGAACAGGGCCCTGGACAAAATTATCACACTGAGTGTATAAATACATTTAAAAACATATTAACATAATTTATGTATTACTGTGTTGGAGTGTTATTTTGTGTCATTTTGGTTGGTGGTGTGCCCCAGGATTTTGTAAATGTAAAAAATGTGCCGCGGCTCAAAAAAGTTTGAAAATCATTGCATTACATGACTTCAACCTTTCCAGTGACTGCACACGACACAGCAATCCAAATGAATTCACTATCATAGGATTGAAAGAAATAACAAAAACAAGTGGAAACAGTGATATCACAGAAAATGTGTGGATTTCCCCTGCAGGCAATGAATGAGACCATTGTATCATATAAGAACTCTCCTTCTGTTGTTTATGATGCTCTGTGCACGTGTATGGAAGATGAGTCTTAAGGACATGCGGCCATGTTAGCTTGAGCAAAGTACCAAAATTGCGCAAAAACACTTTCTCACACGTTTATGTGCTTTTATATGCATGTTTGCTGTACTAGAATAGGGTAGAGGCGTTACTTTTTTTCCTGGGGCTATGATGATTTATTACGTTGCATAGCCTTGAGTGACACTGGAGGGGAGGAAAAAAGCATCAAGTGTCTCTTTTAGTTGGAATACCGCCACACTGAAAACAATGGTGTCCCACAATAAAAGGAGTCCACTCTCATCCTGTTGGGACCACAGCTTATTCTGTGAACTCATGAATTGGCTCTTGCGTGAATAAGGGGCGAGAACACAACGATGTACACAAAGGAAGGACAAGTCCTTCTTTGATACTTTGTCAGACTAATATGAGTGCAAATCCAGCATAATGTTATGCTTTCATTGTTGGACTTGGATTCTGGGAGGCCAGAATTTGAATCTCGGGTCAGCCATAGAAACATACTGGGTGACCTTGGGTAATTCAATCTCTCTCAGCCTAAAAAGAAGGACATAGCAAGCTTCCTCTATTTCCAAGTAAACTTTATGATAAGGTTGCTGTTAGAACAATATAATTAATTACACCAAATGCAATATTATATCCTGGGCTGTGCTTTGAGCAAAGTAAGATGGTTGCAAGGGGCTTTGCACGGAGAGCTTTCTGTACCACTATTGCAGGTAAGGGCAACCCCAGGCCCGGGGACCGGATGTGGTCCTTTGGGCTCTTTTCTCCGGCCCTCCTTTCTCTCGCCACCCTATCCTTCCTTCTCTCTTTTCTTCCTCATTCCTTCTCTCCCTCTTTCCCTTCTACCTTTTTGTCCTTCCTTCCCTCTTCCCCCTCTCTCTTTTCCCTTCCTTCCTTCCTTTTGTCTTCCCTCCCATTCCATTCCACCCTTCCTTCCTTCCCTTCTGTCTTTCTTCTCTTTTTCCTCCCTTCTCTCTATTCCCTTCCACCCTTCCATCCTTCCATCCTTCTCTTCCTCCCTTCTCTTTTTCCTTCCTCCTTTCCTTCTGGGGGATGTTTAGCTGGGAGAAGAGAAGGTTGAGAGGGAACATGAGAACCATGTTTCCAGATTTTAAAAGGGTATCCCATTGAGGAGGGGGGGGGGGGGGCTGGCTGTGCTACTCTTGAGGCCAGGGCACAATTGAGCTATCGGTTCAAATGGCAGGGAAAGAGATTCGACTGAAAAGATTAGGAATAACTTCCTGAGAGTAAGAGCTGTTGGAAAGTGGCATAGGCTGCCTGGGAGTGTGGTGGAGTCTCTGTCTCTGGAGGCTTTTCCGCAGAGGTGGTCTATCGGGAGTGCTTTGCTTGTGCCGTCCGGCATGGCAGGGGGTTGGACTGGATGGCCCTTGGGGGTCTCTTCCAGCTCTAGGATTCTAGGATTATGTATCAGTAGGCAATACAAAGTCTAATGGGTACACTTTTTCTCTCCCATCCACCATCTCATCCTGACCAAGGCCAACCCTTTTGGGATCAAACATTTCCCATCTTTCCTTCACTTTCTACCTCCGAAAGAGAAAGAAGAAGGGGAGGAAAGGACAAGGAGGGGACTTGGGGAGAACTCTCTCCCTCCCGGCCCACCCACACACCCACCTTGCTCCGTCCCACTATGTGGCTCCCAAGTTAGAAAGTTTGCCCATTCCTGCACTAGTGGCCCTTTCAGACTACACAATTATAGTGCTCTATTTGTGTTGGCAATATACAGTATTATGGAACCATACGTTGAAAATGAATAGAAGGCACAAAACAACTAGAAAAAGCAGGAAAAAATGTGTTAGCTCTTATATATGCTACTTTCCCATGACCTGAATCACAGACAGGGAACATCCAGCTGTTATTGGAATGCAACTTCCATCAGCCCTGTTCAGCATTGGCAGTGGTTGAAAGACATGCAGCCAAGCTATCTATCTGAAGGACCACATGTCCCCCACCCCTGATTCAGAAGGACCATGTTTTTATCTATGGAACCATAGTAATGAGATGTTATGAACAGTCACACTCATTTCAAGTGAATGAAACATCCATTTTTGACTTTATTCATCTACGATTTCCCACAATCGGGTGACTTCAAGACACGTTGGACTACAATGTTTATCATCTGACCACTGGCTCCTGCTGACTGGTGTTTATTGTACTTGTATCTGAAGGAGACGGCCTGGGAAGAGTGATCCGTCGAATGAAAATGTTCTCTTAATAAACAGTCCCTTGTGGTGAAGGTATTAAAATTAAACGATGTGAAGTTGACCTTGTGGTAACTCCGTCGCAGAGATGAATACACAAGTATTTCTATGTGCATAGTCAATAAAGAGGCAGAATGAATTTTGATGTATGTGTTTTTAATGAGTGTCTGATTCAGGCAAACCGAAGCCTTTAAGCCTATTGATTTCAATGGGAGAGTCAAGCACATGCTGAGATCTCCCTCATAATAAACCAAGGGAATTAAAAAAAATGCACAGTTGTTAAATCAAGTCTTTGTTTCTGGCAGCTCACATAATTAGATCTGAAGGCTTCTCTGCAACAAAGCAATTCATCAAGGTTTTTTTTGTGCAAAATTTGCCAAGTCTGGGATCAATATTTCTACACCCTGGACATCAAAAAGACACAATTTCCCCTTGGATGTAGAAAAGGTTTCCCCACACATCTTGAGTGCTTCTTATGAAATAGGCTCCATTTGGAAAATTGGGAAAAGATCCTATCAAAGAAATAATGTGGAGTCATCTACTTCCTAACTATGGCTCTATGTGAAAGTCAGTAGTAGTACATCAAAGAGAGATAAGTAAGACATGGCTTGAATGTGCTCAATTACTTCATAGAAGATAATTTGAAAGCACACAATATAGCCAATTCTACTATGGAAACTAATCAGGAAGCATCAGTGGCATCACTAGGGTTGGTGACACCCAGTTCAGTAACTCATATTTTCACTCTAATGCAGTGTTTCCCAACCAGTGTGCCGTGAGCAATCATCAGGTGTGCCGTGGGAAATTGGCACTCTCCCCCCTAGCAGCCCCTCACAGGTTCCCAAGAAACAAATTGAGCCTCTTCGCTTGGAAATGTTTTAAAAAAATATTATACTGGATTTTTGAGAGTTGCCCCCAAGGAACTGTTTATAACAGCTTCATGACATCTCACTCAGGGTGAAATTTCACAAAGGTCTGGAGAACAAGCTCTATGAGGAGCCGCTTGAAGAGCTGGGCATGTTTAGCCTGAAGAAGAGAAGGCTGAGAGAAGACATGATAGACATGTATAAATATGTGAGAGGAAGTCATATATATGTTGTGTTCATTGAAACAGGCCCAGGTTTCACACTGAGTGTATAAATACATTTAAAAACATATTAACTATATGCATTACTGTGTTAGAGTGTCATTTTGTGTCATTTTGGTTGGTGGTGTGCCCCAGGATTTTGTAAATGTAAAAAATGTGCTGCGGCTCAAAAAAGGTTGAAAAACACTGCTCTAATGGACCTCTTTCTGCACCAGACGAAACCACAATATTCTTGCAAAATATCAGAAAATTTGATAAAATCAGCAACTATTAAAAAACCCAACAACAACCAAAAGGACATGCTATGTCTGGAGATGAAACCACATAATCCGAAGTGTCACTGTAACCTTTAGGGTTTTAATATGCATACTTTTATAAGAAAATCCAACAAATGCTACATTCAGCAAAGGACAAGAGGAATCTCCTGGATACCATGCAGCTGTGGACAAGTCTATATAGGGACCACCAAACGCAGCATTTCCCAAACACGAATCTAGGAACAGGAAAGGCACTCTTCAACCAGAGAAGTCAGCCATAGTAGAGCACCTGATGAACCCACCTGGACACAGCATATTATTTGACAACACAGAAATGCTGGACCACTCTAACAACTACTATGTCAGACTACACAGAGAAGCCATTGAAATAATCCACAAGCATGTGGACAATTTCAACAGAAAGGAGGAAAGCATGAAAATGAACAAAATCTGTCCACCAGTATTTAAAAAGAAACCCTCTAAAATAAGGATAGCAAATAAAGAGTAACACTAAAAAAACCAGGGAAATCCAGATAGGAAACAATCAGGGCCAGCTAACACCTCCCAACAAAGGATCCCCAGGCAGCAACCAGCCAGGCTTCAAAGCTGCAAGGCTATTCTATGCTAATCAAAGTGGCTAACTGCAACATTCACACATCCATCAGCGTTGCCTTCGAAAAATCCTGCAAATCTCCTGGGAAGACAGGCGGATAAATGTCAGCATGCTGGAAGAAGCAAAGGCCACCAGCATTGAAGTGATGGTTCTCCACCATCAGCTCCGCTGGACCAGCCACGTTGTCTGAATGCCCAACCACCATCTCCCAAAGCAGTGGCTCTACTCTGAACTCAAGAATGGCAAACGAAATGTTGATGGGCAGGAAAAGAGATTTAAAGATGGGCTCAAAGCCAACCTTAAAAACTGTGGTATAGACACAGAGAATTGGGACGCCTTGGCCCTTGAGCTCTCTAGCTGGAGGTCAGCTGTGACCAGTAGTGCTGTAGAATTTGAAGCAGGAATGGAGGTCGAAAAAGAGAAACGTGCCAAGCAGTAGGCACGTCAAGCCAACCCCGACCAGAACCACCTCCCTCCTGGAAACCGATGCCCTCACTGCAGGAGAACATGCAGGTTAGAATAAGGGCTCCACAGTCACCTACGTACGCACCGCCAGTACAACGAACCTGGAAGACAATCTTACTCGATCAATGAGGGATCGCCTAAGTAAGGCTAACTGCAACATTCACACTTGCCTCAAAAAGACAAAAATTCTTTCTCCTACCCTGGACATTTCAGAGATATATAAACCTCACTTGCCTAGTTTCCAACAGATCTCACAACTTCTGAGGATGCCTGCCATAGATGTGGGTGAAACCTCAGGAGGGAATGCTTCTGGAACATAGCCATATAGCCTGGAAAACTCACAGAAACCCAGTACTTTCATAATGTTAGTTATGCTATCATTATCATTTTAAAAGCAGAGAAAACCCTCCGCAATACTATCTAATATAATTGAATCAAAACAAGACACTCCAGGGTCTTTCCAAATAGAAAGAAATTCCTATTGTAGGTTTTATGTGTTTTTTTTAAAAAAAAAGTGGTTCAGCAAAGGGTGACTGCTTAGCCCCCAGAAGTCAATTGCTATATTTTCATATATCTAAAAAACAGACTTTTATATGATAAAAATAAGGGCAAGAGGCACACACAATATTCCAGGAACGGATTCAGCTGATGTGTTTAGAAAAGTTTCTCATCCACAATGGCTTGCCCCAGGAATCTTAGCATGCATCTATGCTATGAAGTCAATGTAGTTTGACATCACTTGAACTGCCATGGCTCAATGATATGGAATCCTGAGAGCTGCAGTTCTACAAGGTGTTTAGACCTCTCTGCCAAAGAGGGCTGGTGCTTCTCCAAACTACAAATTCCAGGATCCTATAGCATTGAGTCATGAATGTTCACATGGCGGCCCCATCTTAAGGAGGCAGGGACAGCTGTAGAAGCTTGGAAAGAATCAAAACCATGAGTGTGAAAGCCGTGAAAGTTTACTATCTTCACACTAAAGACCTAAAACTGGAGGAATTGTGTTGATAATTGTTGATATGTTTGTCTTGGGCAGTTCTTGCCATTTGTACACTGCCTCGAGTCGCCTTCGGGCAGACAGAGGCGGTCTAGAAGCAAAGTAAATAAATAAATAAATAAATAAATAAAAACTCAGAAACACCTCTTTTTCTTGCTCAGTCGTTGACCTTTTCCTGCCATTTTCATTTGTTTAATGTGCATTTATTTACACTTAGTTCCCTAACAACCAAACTGCCATTTCATCTTATACAATTTGGAATGATAAGGTTCTATTTCATTTATCTTCTTGTTTACTTCCTGGAAGGGGAGCAACTTATGCTCCACGTGATATTCCCAAGCCCTCTTTTTAAACAGTGAAACCCTCAAAATGTATTTCTTTATGTTGATGTTGTGGTTGGCGACTGAAATTTGATGGTGACTTTCCAAGTGGATTATATGTAATATCATAATCCATTAATTTCTTTTAATTAAACATCTTCAGTTAATATCCGATTAATGAAAATCAATTTAAGTACATCTAAGGCTTACATATAGAGAGAGGGGGGGGGGAGAGTAATAATCAGGTTTTGATGTATGAGCAAGAGCAACAAATATCATTTGCTGTATGCCAAAAATCATACCTCTATGCAGGCATATTATTTTATGAGCAGTTTCTTGTGCAAAAATACTATTTCCTGTGCAAAACATCTGTGTGATAATTTTGTGTAGAATTCATGAACTGCATAACAGTTCCATTTTTTAAAAAATAACAAGGTTGCCACCTGTATTACTCCCAAAGTGATTTTTCATAAGTACCATTGCTACTTCTGACATATTACTCCTAAGGTCATAGAATTATGGAATCATAGAATCATAGACCTCGTGGGCCATCAGGTCCAGCCCCATGCCAAGAAACAGGAAAATCGCATTCATAGCACCCCTGACATATGGCCATCCAGTCTCTGCTTAAAAGCTTCCAAAGAAGGAGTCTTGACCACAGTCCAGGGCTGAGAGTTCCACTGCTGAACAGCTCTCACAGCTAGGAAGTTTGTTTATTTATTTATTTATTTATTACTATATACCGCTCCATCCCAACAGGCTCGGGGCGGTTTACATAAGGCAGCATTAACAATAAAATACACTAAAAAACAGTAAAAACCATTCTAAAACCAACAATCAAACAGTCACCCCTAGTACACCTAGTTGCATTGGGTCAGTTTAGATTGAAAGCCTGCCGAAATAAAGTTGTTTTGCAGGCTCTTCGGAATGCAGGCAACTCTCTAAGGGCCCGGACCTCATCTGGCAGGGCATTCCAAAGAGTCGGGGCTGCCACCCGAAAAGGCTCTCTATCTGGTAGAGGACAGGTGATAAGTACGGACAAAAGGGACTTCCAATAAGTTATGTTATTTAGACCATAGTGATCTCTGGGGAACATACAGGGAGAGATGGTCCCTCAAGTACACAGGGGTGGGCAATTATTTTTTCCAAGGGGCCACACGAGAACCAAAAAATATTATGGAGGGCCGCACCTAAAGGCTGAACTACATTCTAATCTACATAATGTATTTATTTATTTATTTACTATATTTACTATATATTACACATCATTAATATTAACATATTAATATATCAAGAAATATTCATATATTATTCGTATTAATATCATAATTATATTATATTATTTATTATATGATTATTATAAAATTATTATACAATAATAATAAAAACCACTAAAATAAAATAAAATTCAAGAAGGCAAGGTGTGAACCAAGATGAAGGCTGACATCCTGAAGAGAGGAAGGATCCCAAGATGGAATGGCCCAATGGCCCCAGTCCAGAGGATGGCAAAGCAGGCCCAGCGTGTGTGTGTTTTCTTCTTTTCCTCTCCTTCCTTTTTTCTCCTCTTTCCTTCCCCCTTTCTTTCCTTCCTCTTTCCCCCTTTCTTACTTTCCAACCTTCCTTCTTTCCTTTTCTCCCTCTTCTCTCCTTCCTTCCTTTTTCTGTTTCCTTCCTTCCTTCCTCATCTTTCCCTATGATCTTCCTTTCTTTTCCTCTTTCCTTCCTGCTTTTCCTCCCTCCCTTCCCTCCTCCATTCTTCTTCCCTGATCTGGAAGCGGGGACTCATATAATCCAGTTTAAAGCATAAAACCTGGCATCCGATCCTGGGATGTAGGGCTTGTCTGGAAGGGCCCTAAGGATAAAACAAAACTGGAATAGCTTAAGACACTTAAGGCTGAAGACGCTAGACCAGGGGTGCCCACACCTTTTCAGCATGCGAGCTACTTATAATAAAACCAAGTCAGAAAGATCTACCTACCTCTTCAAGGCTGGAGAGGGGAGGGGCTGGGGTGGGGCTTGGCGTGGCCTGACTCCGCCCCCTCTGGCTTCAGCTCTACCAGCAGCTTCTCCAGGCTTGAGGATGGCAATGCCAAGCCAGCCTTATGCTAGCTATGCCACCACTGGCTTGGCATTGCCATCCTCAAGCCTGGAGAAGCTGCTTGTAGAGCGGAAGCCATAGGGGGGGCGGAGCCAGGCTGCGCCAAGCCCCGCCCCTTCCCCTCTGGCTTTGGAGCTCCCAGCAGCTTCTCCAGGCTTGAGGGTGGCAATGCCAAGCCAGCCTTGTGCTAGCTATGCCACCACTGGCTTGGCATTGCCATCCTCAAGCCTGGAGAAGCTGCTAGGAGTGCTGAAGCCAGGGGAGGGGACGGGGCTTGGCGCGGCCTGGCTCCGCCCCCTATGAGAAGCGCCCCATCCAGCTGGGATCGACCGCCTTCGGTCCCAGGATCAACTGGTCGATCGCGATCGACTTCCTGGGCAGCCCTGCTCTAGACACTTAAGGCTGCAGAAAGCTGTATGCAACCACCCATCAACAACAATCCTTTAAAAAAATATCACTAATATCTATGGTTGCTTCCCGCTTATTAAATAACACACTTCCCTGGATTTCTGTCTGCTTGTCATATCCTCAGCTCTCAATGATAAATCAGTTATAAATAATATTGGAGGTGAGGGAGAAAATGTGAATCAAAATATTTCTGTCTTGTGTCTACGCAGGGCTTCTTACTCATTCTAATGTTTTCTCCTTAGCCTTTTACAGTGCAGTCCTTCCTCTTCGAAATGTCAATACATTCTAGGGATTGAGAGTTTAATCTCAGGTAAATAAATAAAGAATAGCCTCCTTAATGTGTCATTTTACACTGATATATTATTGATATTGTTGCTGTTGTTCTGTGCCTTCTTATTGTTTCCTATACAACAACCGAACTACTGCTAAGTAGAAAGCACCAAAACAGAAAAAGGGAAGCCTATGTATATAGAAACCAATATACTTGTATTATCAAAGACTCATGAGAATAATAGCATCAATTTACATCTGGTTTCCCCCCTCAATATTATATATTGTGTTAAAATATCAGGGATGCTTAGAACAACAATTCATATATATCCATAAATATCAATTTCATATACAGTACTTATCAAAAATTTCAAGAGCAATGTCAACTGTGAAGTAATATATCAAACAATCACATTGGGTTAAAGACTTTTCAAACGATATTGCAAATCATTAAAAAAGCATGAACTCACAACCATCGGAATAAACTCTAGAAATCAGAGCGCAGTTAATATAATCCGCATTATACGGAGATAAAGTTCGGATTGGTCCTTGTTTAAGTGGGCGGAAAGTCCTCAAGAGGCTCAATGAAGGGAATATTTACACACTTATTCACCGTAGGGTCCACTATATTGTGGTATTCGAAGGTAATGTTCACCGCCAAAGTGTGTTTGTAACAGAATCCCGGGACCTCCTCTGAAGGTTGGAGACATGCAGGAAAGAGTCAATGTATCAGACTCAACATGCAGGAAAGAGTCAATGTATCAGACTCACATGCAGGAAAGAGTCAATGTATCAGAGTCTGTACATCATGGCATAGCTGTTTCATTCAGGGCAAAGCTATGTGTTTATGACAGTACTATAGCTGGGTGTCAGCTGCATAAGATCTCTACTGACGAGAAGGTCATGAGTTTGAGGCCTGCCCGGGTCGAGGTGGGCTCCCGACCTATTGTGTAGCCTGTTGTCGACCTTTGCAACCCGAAAAACAGTTGCATCTGTCAAGTAGGAAATGAAGGTACCACTTAGTAGGGAGGCTTAATTTAACTGATTTACGAGGCCATAAAAAGATCTCCAGGAAACACGCTGACGAATGAAGGAGTACGACAGCTCCCCTTGGTGTCCAGATGTTAAATTGCCTCTGTCTGTCTTGTGTGTTTCTGTGTCTAAATGCAATGTGTACATTGTAATCCGCCCTGAGTCCCCTGTGGGGTGAGAAGAGCGGAATAGAAATAAAGTAAATAAAGAAGTAAAATAAAATAAGGCCTAAATCACCTGGCGTTTGGGAAGAACTGGTTTCCAAAAGGCATCAAATATAATGGAAAAATTAAAAATTCTGTGTTGAATCATCTGCTCTACCTCTGTAATATTTAGGACAGGGATATTTTTTCAGATGTTTTGACTTAATAATTCCTGCCAGCTATAAGCAATATGGACAATAGTAAGGGCAAATCTAGAGTGCTTTTCTGGATGGATTCTGTCATTGACCATTGCTACAATGGTGGAAATGATCAGTATAATGAAATCAACGTATGCAATACTCTTCCCTTTTCCCCCCAGTGCTCCCCGTCACTAGCCGATGTTGGGGCAAGGAACAGGAACCAGGTAAAACTTATGTCACTGCTGTAGGGAACACAGGGGGAGGGGAAAGAGAACTGTCATCCTATGGTCCTGGGTTGCCAGAGCCTGGGAAATGCAGGATGCAGTGCGGACATTTGTGGCTGGTTTTGCTGGAAGATGACCACATAATTCCACTGGAAGACCTAGAGCAGTGGTTCGCAACCTGTGGGTCCCCAGGTGTTTTAGCCTCCCAGAACTCCCAGCCAGTTTACCAGCTGTTAGGATTTCTGGCAGTTGAAGGCCAAAATCTGGGGACCCACAGGTTGAGAACCACTGACCTAGAGGTTTCTAGATAGGTATTCTCTCTAGAAAAATTTAGGCCTTCCAATCTGACTGGAGGAAACTGACCCAAGAATCACACTGGAGAACATAAAGATTCTCCAAGAGGATGATTTAGGATCTAATTATCCCTGTTTTGCCACTTTTGGCCAGGGCCTGGATGGGGACAGCTGAGCGGCATCAGATGACGCCTGGCAGGTCCCACTCGCATTCCTTCTGGAGTGGAAGGGAAGCGTCAGAAGGCGCTTCCTCCTCCACCATGGGGAGGTAACTGTTTTTTGGGTAGTTCCAATGGAGCTACCTGTACTTTTCTCCCCCTTTCCCCATATAATAGGGAAAAGGATGGCGGGGCAATGTGCACTGCCACTCGTTGCCACCCTTTCTCCCTTATGAGGTGGATGGGACTCTGTCCCATTTCCACCATATGATGGGGGAAGGAGGAAGGGCATGTGGGGTGCCATGTGCGTCTTCCCTTTTGCCGATAATTGCCAGCGCAACAGCATGGTCACCCTTCGACTATGTAAAGAGGTCCTTAATCACATGTATGAATAATCAAATTCGCAAAAGTCAGAGCTGCAAATGTGGAGGGATACCTGTCCAGTATGATTTCTCTATCTGTTTGGAATACCTCCCAAGACACCCTTTCTCCATGAATACCAGAAACCACAGTTAGTGGACCCTATGTTTTGACTATATTTGGGTTGCAAACATACTAAATAATAGCACTGAAGAAGCCAAAGAGACCCACAACCTTCCAGAAAGGAATGTTTTTTGATGTGTGGATTAGTGAAACCATTAACATCAATTGATAAGGCAGTACTGTTCCTTTGTATTTCACACACACGACAGATATCAGGCATGAACTTGGGGAAAAGATGTTATTTCTGTTATGGTTTTGACCCTTTGAAACCTAGAAAGCATTTCTTTGCTTTGTGAAAGACGATGAGCCTTGGAGCAAATAGGGCAGAATAATGTGCAATGGGAAAATGAGGGAACAACGATGGATAAATTCTTCAGATGAAAGGGCACAAGCAGGCTGTTTTATAAATGATGCTTTTTATCAGCACTGGCATTTTTCACTCTATATCACTGTACTTTGAATGTGAAACCTACAGCAAAAATGGCCTCTCAGTATTGCTGGCATTCCTGAGACATGCATCTGCAGATTATATTCTTAGTTCCACATGTGAAATTGTCCACTGCTACATGTACAATGTGTCTACCACAGGAAAGAGTCTGGTATGTAGAATGCCATATTAGAAATAAGGCAGAATACCACAACTTTGATATTTTGTTTTGGACTCTATGCCTTCGAATTCCTGACTGGGGATTGTAAAAGCTATAGCCCACTGAAAGTAAATTTCCTGGCTCTAGAACAATGTCCCCAGATGTTTTGGCCTTCAACTCCCAGAAAGCCTAACACCAGGCAAACTGGCTGGGATTTCTGGGAGTTGTAGGCCAAAGCACCTGGATACCAACAGGTTGGGAACCACTGCTCCAGAATAAGGCAGCGGTGGGACCTGAAACAGGCAACACTTTTTTTAACATGCTCTAAGCTGAACCAACAAATGCCATCTCTACCACTTGTAGGCAAAGATCATTGGGTTTTGGTTTACCATTCCCATAGTGCCTTGGGGCTTCTGGGAGTTGATGTCCAGCACATCTGGAGGACCATATGTCCCCAATTTCTGGGAGATCTCAGGGCTGAAGCTTAATACCTCTAGCTGGAAACAACAGGATTTCTGGTCTGGCTGATTTGATCCTTACCCATCACTTGAATCATTCTTCGGGCACATTTGTCTTCACATGGCATTACTTTTCTACAATCTGACATAATCTAGTGCACATTTAATTATTATACTAGTATTAGATGGGGCTTTCACAGTGACTGTAGCGCAGCTGGCTGGGTGTCAGCTGCATTAAGATCACTACTGACCGAAAGGTCATGAGTTCAAAGCCAGCCTGGGTCGGAGTGAGCTTCCGACCAATTTTGTGTAGTTTGTTGTCAACCTTTGCAGCCCGAAAGACAGTTGCATCTGTCAAGTAGGAAATTTTAGGTATCACTTTGTGGAGAGGCTAATTCAGCTAATTTATGAGGCCATAAAAATCTCCAGCAAGCATGCGGGGAATGAGCAAGTACTTCATCAGTGTCGCAGATGGACGGTGAAGCAACAGCTCCTCTGGTGGCCAGAAAAAGTTGGAATGTTAAATAGCCTTTGACTGTCTATATGTGTTGTGTGTCTATGGCATTGAATGTTTGCCAAGAATATGTACATTGTAATCCGCCCTGAGTTTCTTGCAGGGTGAGAAGGGCAGAATATAAATACTGTAAATAAATGAGTAAATAAATTTCAGTATTTGCTATTTAATTCATTTGTTTATTATATAGGCTGAGCAAAGTTTATACAGAATTTCAAAATATTCCAAATGCCTAAATTGTCCACATGGGTTGCTGACATACTGATGTCTCTGTACACAAACTAAACCAAGAGAAACTATACAAATGTTGTGTATAAGATTACTTTCATGCTATGTGTATAAGGTGTATATCAAGCATAAATAAATTCTCTGTTTAGACTTGGCTCCTATCACTTAGAATAGATTATTCATTATGTATGCATATGCAAATACTGATATTCCAAAATCTGGAAAAAAAACCCTGAAATCCAGAACACTTCTGGTTTCAAATATTTCTGATAACAGATGCTCAACCTTGACTTAAATAATTGTATCTATTCCCAGAAAACATCATTATTTTTAAGTTACTGAGAAATTTGCAAAAATGTCCCACTCATGTTTTTCTACTATATCTTGAACCGTTTTCTGCTGCACAGCCTCCAACAGAGCTTACATAAGAGAACAGCTATAAGAACAAAAACCGGCAGAACATAAAACCAGCAAGCAAGACTAAACAACAACAGCAACGGGAAGACAAGAGAGCATAACTATTAACAGCCACATCTTGATAATGAGAAGTAAACAAATGTATTACATCTCATTGGGAAGTGGATTATATAAATATTATTTCACACATACCATCTTAACCTCAGGCCACAGGGGTCCAGGGAGTAAGCTGTCACCAAAAATATGACACACAAGCCATTTTTATCTTTTGTCCTCTGCTATAGTAACAAACAAGCCACAGATACAATGGCCTCGAGTGCAAACTAATCAGCCCTTCACTTCCGGGTCTTCTACTCTACACCAACAACCAAAACTGGCCACTGCAAAATAATTTAAGAAACATTAACTTGGGAATGAGGAATACGTGACCCTTCAAATCGTGTTGGACTATAACGTCCAGAGTCCCCCACCATTGAGTAAACTGGTAAGGTCCACTGGGACTTATGGTCCAATAATATCATACCCTCCAACACATTGCAGATGAAAATTGAGACACCTGTGTCCAAACAATATTAGAGTGTGGTCAGGTTGTAAAAGCTATTAATGAGGAAATATACACAAGCTTAGGAGAGGCAGCTTGCTTTTGCCCGAGCCTACTGGGAAGTACACGATGCCCCATACTTCCCCCCCACCCCACCCCTTCTCACTTAATTAGGTTTGACTCAGAAATGGAGAAATGTTGGTCAGATAGTTGGAGGGTATGTAATATAAGTTGGAGGGTATGCAATATCTGAAGGGCCACACACAATCCTCTTCCTCACCCTAATTCACGCATTTAACAATTGAAAACATTGCAGTGTCATTTTTATTCCTGTATTTTACTATCTATGGAGATAATGTGCCTATCTAAATGTGTAAAGGACCTGAGCCTGAAGCTGTGCGAGAGATCAGGGCCATACCTATGGATGTTGCCTTCAAGCTTTTTCACCTTCAGCTCATCCTCTTCGGACTGCCTCTTTCTTGCTTCTTCTTCTGCTGGAGAACTGGCAGGGATTCCTTGCATCAACCATTTTTCACGAAGTGCTTTGGACTGGGCGGGGAAGATGACAGAGAAAAGAAAGGAAAAGCACACACTTAGTGAGACGTTAAGAGGACTCGAGCCTTTAAATATTTGATAGTCCTCTCCGAGTCCGTGATTAATGCTTTCAGTGCTACACATACTCACTGCACTGGATAAATCCCCGAAGAACCAATCCAGATCTCCATTCTGCCAAGGTGTCAGGTCTTGTCTATGTAATGCTCAGGTCATTGATTAGTGAAGCAGACAAAATTTTAATTTTCACTCATATGTAAACAATAAAGATAGCAGAGTGAAGCAGTCACATGAAGACTGAAATTTTTAACCAGGTTCAAAACCTTGGGGTGAGATGAGGAGTCAAATATGTTAATAAATGATAACATCATTCCTCCAATCTAATGAAGAACACAAATATTTCAAAGTAGATCCATAGGGGGGAAATAATTATGGATTCATCAGATCATATCCTATATGCATCCGTCTAGAAATATTACTCAAAAGATTGACCTAGAAAACCTGGGTAGACTTATCCATGAGTCAATATAAATAATGCATCTTATCTCCTATCAACAAAGGGGAAATCCCATTCTTTGAGTAGAATAGTGAAAAGTGAATGCTTAGTTCATCTCAGGAAACCTTTAGAAACCCACTCTCCTTTACTCTCTCTGCCTCTTTGAATGCCATGGCAGCTGCCCCCCTTTCCCCTCTTCAACAAATGAGCCTCAGCTTGTCTGCGGTCATATCAAAATCCATACATTTTGGCCCTCAAAACCAGCCAAAAACTTATACATGAGGCCAAGTTGTACATGACTAGATATCAGGCATGGACAAACTTCAGCCCTCCTGGAATTTTGGACTTCAACTCCCACAGATTGTAACAGCCTACTAGCTCCATCCTGGCTCCATCCTGGCTGTGTCTTGGCAGCATGTTGAAAGTCTGCTCTGAGAACATGGGCAGCAACCAGTGTTCTGAGTAAGATGGGGACAGTGTGTGACCAAGTTGGGGACAGTCAGAAACCTCGTGTGATGGTAGGGGAGTGATGCAGGTCGGCCCAAGCATTTCCCCTACTGCCCGACTGATTCACCCCGCTGCTCTCCCACTGTCCTACAGCTTAATAACCTCCTAAGACTCTGTAGACTGGAGTTTGATTCCCTGTTAAGTCATGGAAATCCACTGGATGGGCATGGGCAAATCACACTTTCTCAGTCCCAGAAAACCCCATGGTAGATTGATTTTAAGATTGCCATAAATTAGACATGAAGGCACACAATAACAAGTATAAAAGACCTGGGGGAGTCAAGTGATTGTAGTATTAGACTCATAGAAGCTTCTTATTGAAGCAGCATTTATAGCTAAACCAGATGTTAACATATTTCACTTATGCAAAATGCTATGTATGTGTGTGCACGCATGTGTGCATGTCCAAGTTTTACAATAAAAAACGCAGGTGGCAGATTAAAAGAGATGAACTCTCTACTCCTTATTGCATTAATTTAGGTATTTTTCTCACAGACTGGATATGATACTCATGAGATGATGGGCTGAGAGAGAGAGAGAGAGAGAGAGAGAGAGAGAGAGAGAGAGAGAGAGATCTGAGTAGCACAAGGTGATGTGAGAAGAAAGCAAGATCTTGCTTATCTCACAGATGACACAAGAAGCCCTTGGTGGCGCAATGGGTTAAACCCTTGTGCTGGCAGGACTGAAGACTGACAGGTCGCAGGTTCGAATCCAGAGAGAGCACAGATGAGCTCTTCTGTCAGCTCCAGCTCTCCATGTGGGGACATGAGAGAAACCTCCCACAAGGATGGTAAAACATTAACCCCCCCCCAAAAAAAACCCACACCCGGGCGTCCCCCGGGCAATGTCCTTGCAGACGGCCAATTATCTCACACCAGAAGTGACTTGCAGTCAGGGGCGGTCTAAGGTAATTTTAAATGGTAGGCAAACATTATTTTGGTTCCCCCCCGACAAAAACATTATTTTGCCGCCCCCCATGCAAAACAAATATACAATTATATTATCACAATACCATTAGTAGTATTATATTGTATCAATGTATATACAATATATTATACCATACTCATACTATATTATATCATAATTATATTATACTACATTACAATATAATTATATTATAATATATTGACATTATAATATAATGTAACATTCTATTATATTATTATTATAAAATAATAACATTATTTATTTAAATAAATTATCCTGTAGTAAATATTTTCATTACTCCTATAAAACTCAAATAACCCAAAATAAAGTAAAATAAAATATTATATATTAGTATTTTGTACAATACCACTATACTGCAATATTGTTTGTAATATTACATGTAATATAAAATATATCACTATTCTATTGTTATATTGTATTTGTATTATATTGTATGACAATATTAAGCAGAACTGTATAATAATCAACAAGAAATGCAATGTAAATGCATCAAAATCAGAATATATTACCTATCACCCGACTCATAATTCATAGGAGTCTCCCATAAGTCCAAAATTAGGATCCCAATGTAAATGTAAATAGAAAAACAGCCAAAATGTTCAAATGAGGTCGAATACAGGCAGCGCGGCCTGGGCAAACTTGGGCCCGCCCTCCCTCCTTCTAATGTTTTGGCCTCCAACTTCCACAACTCCTCATAGCCTCAGGCCCATCAGGTCTAGACAGAAATAGAGCCGAAGAAAGGAAGGAGGGAGAGAAGAGGTCACAGAGGATGAGAAGGAAAGCCCTTCATTCATTCCTTCACTTACACTTCCTTCACTGATTCTTTTCTCCTTCCCTGCAAATGCGCGCGGCGGAGACAAAGGGAGAGGGGAAGCACTCCCTGCCTGCCCGATAGGGAGTGCTTTGCTTACAGGCTTCTGCGCAAGGGATCTACTGGGCATGCGCGGAGGTTTTCGTGCATGTGCAGTTGCTCCTGCACTCAACTTCAGCTCCAGAGCAACTGCGCCTGCGTGAAAACCTCTGCGCGTGCCCAGAAGCGGCGTCGGAGTGCACAAGGCCGGGTTCAAAAAGCAGGCAGCTGCAGCACTGTCTGAGGAACATCGGCAGGGCCAGGATGGCGCCCCATGCGGCCAGGATGGCGCCCCCTTCCCAGATGGCGCCCTAGGCGGCCGCCTACTTGGCCTATCTTGTAGGACCGCCCCTGTTTGCAGTTTCACAAGTTGTTCCTTACACGAAAACAAACAAACAGATGCCACATTTCTAATGCCAAATGTTTTCCTCTGCATATGTGAATGAGGCAGATGGATGTACAAAGAAACGTAAGTGCATTTGTCATGTCTAGTTTGACGCTCAGCAATGATGTTCCATATTTCCCCCTTGACAAACTACTTGAAGAAACAATTATATGGTCCTCCATTCGTTCCTGAACTTCACTTCCTATGATCGGACATTCATCCCTTTTTTTTCCTTCTTAGATATTGTTGAACGACACTTCCCAGTATCCCACACCACTGACTACACTAGGTAGAACTGCTGTTGTAATCATTTCTAATGTTATATAATAGTAATGGAAGGGGAATTGCCACCATTTTATAAATAGTAGAATGTGTGCAGAGGTGAAAAGACTCACAAAAATTCCACCATGCATCCAGTCAATGGAGCTGTTTACATTGGCAATGGAAGATCTCACTCCCTACCCTCTGTGTATGAATGAACTTTGGCTTACAAACAGCAAGGAGATCATTAAATATGGGCAAGATACCAGTTAACAGAATCAGAAATACACGCCATCTTTCAACATAAATTTTCTTCTTTTGTTTCGTTGCCATTTTACCTCCAATGTTCCAGTCAGTGAGTTCAGCCACTAAAACCTCACCAAGTTTCAAGGGATCTACTCCAAAAATGACTTTGCCTGCATACAACACTCCAGAATTTCATTAAAAATTGCAAACAGGAAGTCAAAATTGAAGAGATGTTCATATTGGCCATAAGCAGCCATCTTTAGATATTATGGTGAATGTACTAGTACCCTTGCCTAGACACACTGTATTAAGCACCCAGAGTGCAGATCTCCACTGGGACCACCTTTACTTGTTTGTGCCAGTCATAATAATAATAATAATAATAATAATAATAATAATGTTTATCCCTCACATTTTCTCTCCACAAAGGTAGTCCTTTCTTTTAACAAATATTCAAAGGTTTCCGATAGTTGAGAAGTGTTGCAGAATTACAAGATAAATTTTAAGTGAGGGTTGTAACTCTATGATTTAACAATGTGAGCAGTGCATTGGTATGCAGACACAACCATTTGAAGACCTGACATAAAATTGTAATTTAAGATGGAATTGGTAATGCTGATTAAATTAGCATTATAACATCTATTCTCAAATGCAAATGTATTTACTTAGTTAAGTTAAAGGTTTCCCCCTGATATTAAGTCCTGTCGTGTCCGACTCTGGGGGTTGGTGCTCATCTCCATTTCTAAGCCAAAGAGCCAGTGTTGTCCATAGACACCTTCAAGGCCATGTGGCTGGCATGACTGTATGGAGTGCTGTTACTTTCCCGCCAGACCTCGGAGTTGGTTGAGGTAGGCAGGATTTCCCTGGGTACTGGTTGTGGGGGTCAGGTTACCCTCCTTCTGTAGATCCCCGTGTACAACTGGTGGGCCACTGTGTGATACAGAATGCTGGACTAGATGGGCTGAGGTCCGATTCAGCATGGCTCTTCTTATGTTCTTATGATCTACTCACATTTGCATGCTTTCAACCTGCTAGGTTGGCAGAAGCTGCAGCTAACAGCGGGAGCTCATGCCGCTGTCTGGATTCGAATCTGCGAATTTTTGATCAGCAAGTTCAGTAGCCCAGCAGCTTAACCCACTGAACTACCGGGTTCTCCTCTATTTACTTGTATGTATTTACTTAGCCATCAGAAAATCACCATAGCAACTATTAGCTATTATTGAGTATATACATTTTTAAAACACCCTGTATTTATCAGAAAAGTAAATTTTAGGGAAAAGGAGAGAGGCAGGGTCTGTTATCACCAGCTACATGAGTGAGAGAAAGAAGAGATATGTGGAACGAAAATCATGCCTGATATATCAGTTCATTGTAAGGAAGCAACAAAGCAAATAAAATAAAAAGAGTTAACACATATTAAGGAAAACTTAATCAACCATGACTCAGTTTCTTTTTCTTCCATACTCACTTGTGCAAGCTTGGTTGCACATTTTTCCACATCTAAACCCAGCTCTGTACTAGCTAAAGACAATATTTGGAGAAGCACATACAGATATTTACAGGCTGAGTATTCCTTTTCTGAAATGTTTGGAATAAGAGCTGTTTTGGATTTCAGATTTTTAATTTTCTTTTGGAATATTTGCATAGAGATAATAGGACATCTTGGAGAGGCCAAGTCTGAACATAAAATGCATTTAAGTTCCATATATATCTTATATACATATCCTGAAGGTAAATTTTATACACAATGTTTTTTAAAATCTTCTGCACAAAACAAAGGTTGTTTACATGGAACCATCAGAAAGCAAAGCTATAACAAGTTCCTTTCATATGGAGAATTTAGGATTTTGGAATATTTTAGATTTTGTAATTCCAGATTAAGAATACTCAACCTGTAGTAAAATTGTCAGCTATAGTGGAGATCTTTGTAATTCTCCATTGGAATGCACAAAAAAGAGGGGGGGGGGTGATGGAGATAGACACTGCTTCCCAGATCTCCCTAGTAGCATGAATGTTTCAAGAGCAGGGGTGTATTTCTTCACCAATTTTGATCTAAAATAAAACAACAAGTTATTTTAACAGTTTTCTTTTCACTATGAGAAATTATTTGAAAACTGCAGTGTTTAGTGACTACATTTAGGACACATTCTGTTCATGATTCACATGTGGGTTTTTGTACAGAAAATTGTTTCCTAAACAGAAAGCATATTTCTCTAATGTTACTTTCTGTGCAGAAATATCTGTAGTTGAGAACTTATTCTGAGCAAAATGCAGATATGGCTTTTTGTGCAGAAAACAAACTTTTCTGCATAGGAAAATTATTTTCTGCACAGACATTCTCTTTTGATTACAACAAAAACATAGTTTCCATGGTTATTGCTGGCCACTGGATCTTACTTTTCAATGGGGTGAACTGCATCGATTTCTGTCATTTAGTCTCACTTTGCACATTAGCATGAGAATGCAATCATAAGCAGATAAATATACAGAATTTAGAAGAAGAAACATAATAAATATAGTACAACCCCTGAGACCAGGCATGTAGCCAGGGGGGGTCCGTGAAAAGGCCTTACTGGTACATTATTTAAAGTGTTATGTTTATTCATATCATGATCTGATCACCATGCTCATTATATCCCACATTAATGGGGTTATTGGGATAACAATACAAAAGGTTTCTAGGAGGGTCTGTCAAGTGTAACAATGTTAAAAACACTTTCCTGTCTTTGACTAGGGTAGACCCTCTTTCACCCAGTCTCAGCCCCTCGCGAACCAAACTCAGCCCAAAACCAGAATCAAAATCCTGGCTACGGCCCTGCCTGAGACTGGGACTTTCCCCACACGGTTTCACCTACCTTCATGTGATAAAATATGTAATCTAGGTCCTACATGCAATGATTCTATGATATCTTTCGACAGGAAGTTGCCATAGAGTTGCTATGGAGGACCAATGCAAGTTTTATGTAGGGTACTTCTCTCTGAGTTTTCTATATCAGCTAAGACAACTCTGACAACTTCTAGCAGAAGTTGTTAATTTCAATAATGTTTGCTATTATCCATGGTTTCTTATTTACACATGGTTTCTTATTTGCTTTCTAACTAAAGGTCAAAACCCCGCATTGTACCTAAATCTAGTGGTCACAGTTTAGGAAGGATTCACTGGCAAAAGGAAACCAAGCCATTGCACAAAATAAAATCGTTGTGACCTTTTTTCCTTCTCTTCCCATGCGTCATAGTTCACAAAGTGGGCTTTGGGTTCCATTTCTCCGACTGGTCTCCAGTCAGGTCCATTCACCAGCTGTTGTTTACTGAACAGCTAAAAGATTTGGCACTGTAGAAGCTAATTGGCTATTCTCTTCCCCTGGCAAAGCAGTGAAGTCATGATTATCTTCTGGACATCAGCAAATAAATTGATTCTCTGGCAGAAACAATGGAGAATTCATCTGGATCCAGGCAGAAGCGCGGGGCTGTTGATTGATTTTGTCAGTACACTCTCCTTCACTCAATCAAATCTGCCAAAATCCAGTACAATGTTGAATTTTGATGTACAATCAGCCCTTCACATCTACAAGAATGCAGTGAAAGAGGAAAACCACAATAAAAATTGCTATTTTTAAAAAAAACTTAAGAGAACACCTCTCTAGGAACTTCTAGGCCTTCAAACATGATTCTGTGGTCAACTTTTACTGAAAGCTAACCACAGATTCTCATTGGAGGATCTAGAGATTCTTAGAGATATTTTTTTTCTAGAAATCTCAATATTCTCCAGCCTGACTGGAAGAAGTTGATCATAGAAACACACTGGAGAACTTAGAGACTCATCAAAATAAGATTTTAATCAAATCTATGAAAAATCAAATTCACAAAAGTTAAAATCACAAATGTGGAGGGACAATTTTTTAGCAAAAAATTATAAAGCTGTCATGGGGAGAGTCATACAATCTACTCCTATTCCATCTGTCAGGATCAAAAACGCCACACATTACTTAAACTGAATGGATTGTGGGATGGGTGAAAATTTCAATGTTTCATTTGGCTATTTTAATTATAGCTTTTTAAAAAAAAAAACAACAGTTGCTTGGTTATTAAGTCATAATTAGTTTTACTTCTTTCGCAATTAATTCATGAACAATTACTTTCTAGAATTAGTTCAATCTGTGGAATTTTGCAATGGAGATCTCCCATCTTCTTAATGTAATCTCACTGAGGAGACTACTGTCAAGGCTGTAAACTATTGTGATGTCAAAGCTGTAAACTATTTGAATTATTTGCTGTTTTGTGAACCCTGTTAGCAAGAACAAGAAAATGGCTCTAGTCTCTGTTTAATAGTCATAGGACCTCAGGAATACATTGCACTAGTTCTGCTACCGGTAGTTCTCATCTAAGTAAAGCCATCCTATTCTTTGGCTATGTGAATCACTGGAATAAGACAGTAATGTGGAAGAAACAATTGTGCAAAAACATTTCTGCCGGCCCTACACATTTGTGGATTTATTTTTTGGGAATTTGATTATTCACAGATTTGATTAATATGGTCTTGCTAGGAATGTTTTGTAGGACATTCCTGGCAAGGAGGAGATTCCTGTAGAAATCTCTAGGTCCTCCAGTATAACTCTACCAGAAGTTGACCATAAAGTCACACAGGACGACCTAGAGATTCCTAGAAATAATACTTTTCTAGCCATTTGTAGGTTCTCCAGTGAGGTTCTGTGGCCAACTTCCAGTTGAGTTGCATGGAAGGTCTAGAGAGGTGTTCACCAGGGCAAACAAAAATCAGTTTTAAATTTGCATTTCCCCCCACTTTTTCAGGGATCTTGCAATAATAATTTATAACTCCGCTATTATGAACTTTATGCCATCCACTTGGGATACACAGCCAAGAAGACACAAGTACTTCCTGAACTGTTGAAGGCTTTCACAGCTGGAATCACTGGAGTGTTGTATAGTTTCCAGGCTGTATGGCAGTGTTCTAGAAGCATTTTCTACTGATGTTTCACTTGCATCTGTGGTTGGCATCTTCAGAGGACCTGATGGTATATATACCCCACTTGCTTGACTACCATCTGATCCTCTGAAAATATGAGCCACAGATGCAGGCAGAATGTCAGGAGAAAATGTTGCTAAAACATGGCAACACAGCCAGGAAACCACACAATATTCCACTTCCTATACTCCTTGAACTCATATTTCATAGCTTTCAGAAGCACTTTTTAAAAAGTTTTGTAAGTTGATCCCTGGAGAGTTCACTAACTCCCTAATCAGCAAAGGCAGAAGAAGCCAACTTTTTATTATGAATACTCTCCATATTATATGAAATTCAGTGGGATATACCGTATTTTTCGCTCCATAAGATGCACCTGCTGATAAGACGCACCTAGATTTTTTAGGGGGGGATTTTTTAGGGGGGACGTGACGCAGCTTGGCTCCTCCTCTTGCTCCTTTTCCTTTCCCTCCGCCCTTTGTTCGATCGAACACAAGGGGGAAAGGAAAAGGAGCAAGGGAAAGCGGCCGCGCAGAGCCCTCTGACGTGACGCCGCTTAGCCCGCCCCTTGCTCCTTTTCCTTTCCCTCCGCCCTTTGTTCGATCGAACAAGGGCGAGCAGGAGGGGGGGACAAGCGGTGTCGCGTCAGAGCCCTCTGATGTGACGCCGCTTCGCCCCGCCCCTTGCTCCTTTTCCTTTCCCTCCGCCCTTTGTTCGATCGAACAAAGGGCGGGGGGAAAGAAGGAGCAGGAGGGGGAGCCAAGCGTCGTTGCGTCAAAATATTTTTGGTGAGTACCTGTATATCGCCGCCCCGCCTCTGCTCCAGCACCTCCCCCCTGCCTGCATCTCGCTCCATAAGACGTGGCTCATTTTTCTTCCTCCTTTGGGAGGAAAAAAACTGTGTCTTATGGTGCGAAAAATACGGTAAAAGGGCTGAGTTAGTCCTCCCACACCTCATCACAGTCTGAAGTGGGCATGCTCAGTCATATCCAAACTCTAAAATTCATTTCCCAAGTGAAGAACATTATGAGATAAGAAATGATAACAGTTGACTATCATAAACTTTCTTCTGTTAATGACAGTTGTGATTAGAAGCAATGCAATTCCTGCCCAATCTGGCTTGTTTTAGCACAAATGCAGCGTAACTACTCTCTAGTGGGTCTTTAGAACATACTAATTAAATGCATTGACATATAGTTATTTATTGCCACCATATCATTCTGAGTAATCAGTTACAGGATTGTGTGATGGGCAGATTTAAAGAGAATTTTTTTAAAAAAACCATACTATATAGGATTAAAAGGGACCTACAAGGGTCCTATTTCATCCATCTCACCCTTTGCCTTGGAGGCTTCATCACATTCACATGTCAAAATTGATTTTCCAATAGATAATCTTTATGATGTCAGGAAATCACAAAAATATCACAAATAGTATATTCAAAACTGATGGTGCAAAACAAAATGTCTGCACAACTGGAGTTAATTCTTCCTTTTGGGGGGATTTGTACACAACAACAGAACAAATATAACACACACACAACTATAGTTAAAGAATCGGGACAGGCACATTCTACTCAGCTACAAAGGCACCAGATTCCATCTGATTGTGGAATCATAGTACTCTAACTGTATGGTGTATAAAGGTTCCTAGAGATAGGAAAACTTTTGCTTGTATTTGCAAATTGTAGATCAACGAGATCTGGAGGGGTTTAATACCCTAAAGACATCATATCTTGTCTGATCTTGGGAGGTAAACAATTCACTCTGGCTACTATTTGGATGGGAGTGTCAATGAATACCAAGTGCAGTAGACTGTATGCCAGAAGAAGGAACTTGCAAAAGACATTGGGTTACCATAAGTCAACAGCGAACTAAACGGCATGTACACAAATACACATGTCTACAACTTCATAACTATGCCATTTCCAACTCTATTTAGAACAGGCCATTGGTTAATCCTTTCTTTCCAATTATACCAGCTAAAAACCACAAATCTGGGCCATTTAATTCTTTTTAAAGCATCAGGTCATCAGAAAGGAGAGAGCTGAGCACCTCCAGCTATTTTGGAGACTAGCATGTCTCTTGCCACTAGTTTATTCTGGGCTCTTCACCATGTCTTATGTGAGGATAGGAAACGGCAGTAATGAATCACTGGTGGAAATCAGAGTGTTCCATAACAAGTAGATAGAGACTGACAATGTTCTAGTGAAACCCAAAGGCACCATTTAAAAGAACTAGGCCTCTGTGAAATCCACAATATGCTTCAATATATTCCAAAATTATGTATGTTTCAAAATAAGGTACATCTGTCTTTGCCTAAAAATGTAAACAATTGTCATTTCCTGTTTGTTGTAGGTGTGCTTAATGCCTTGTATATGATGAAAGAGGCAATCTTCTAGCTGGTTGTCATTAATAGAAGATGATCTAGAACAATTCTAGTGAAATGCAGACATTGTAGAAATACAACAAAAAGATGGACCCGATCTGAAATTGCTATATATCTGCAACCACAAACCACCAATGAATGAAACTTTTATCACTTGAAAGGGTGGGGCATAGAGTTTCAAAAGATTGCCACTTGATGCCTCTCCTAGAACAAAAACAGCTACTAGCTTCAGTGCGAGATGGCACCCCCAGGAATTAAGACTTAAGATAGTCTTCATTTGTGGAGTTACTTTAGATGCGTTTCTAGTTCAAAGTGGTTAGTAAAGCTTGATAACCTAATAACACATAGAAACGCTTTTGTGCAATTGTAACATGAGGCCATTGTGAAATATACTGTTATGAAATTGGATCCATCATTTTGAAACATAAAAAGAGAATAAACTTTTCCAGTTTGTTGACTGAATATATGCTGTTTGTGTTGCCCTGGTTGTATACCCTATTGATTTCAACAGGTTTTACTTTGAATAGACATCTGTAGGAGTGCACTGCTATTACAACAGGTTGATCTATAATATCATATTTGCATTGGATTATTTTAGTAATATTATAATTAATATTCCAGAGCTCATTCAACGACTAAACATGATATATACTTCATATTGAGTATCCCTTATCCGAAATGTTTGGGACCAGAAGTGTTTTGGATTCTGGAATGTCCGTATTTGCATATACTTATGAAATGTATTGGTATTTCATATACTCATTCATTATTCATATAGGCTAAACTTAATTTTGTACATATTTTAATAATTTTGGGCATGAAGCAAAGTTTGTGTAAATTGAACTATCAGACACATTCATGTGGATAAGTTTGGAACATTTCAGATTTTGGAACTTTGGGTAAGGGATATACAACATATAGTGTTTTTCTGAATTTTATTCTGGCAAATCCTAGAGCAGTGCTTAGCTTAGGTTAACTGACATGAGAGACCAGCAACTTTGCTCCACCCCACGACCTAATACCTACTACTACTACTACTACTACTACTAATAATAATAATAAGGGCCACACATATGGATTTTAATATGACCCATGGATAGATCGAGCGTCATTTCAGGTGGCACTGCTACAATGACAAAAGGATGACATAGGTAATGGCAACCATCCAGTTTACTTTTCTGGACTCCATCCTGCCACTGCAGTGGGATGGAGACAAGCGGTGCAGCATCCCTAGACCTGATTCAGAGTATTGCCAGTCTGGGTCGGCCTTAAATTACCGGTAAGTGTGCTGTGTAAATTGGCACACTTAATCTATGAAAGCTACAACTTCGTTCTCTCAATCTCTAAGGTGCAAAAGATCCATTTGGATACTGATACTAATATCCCAGATTAACATGGCTATGTATTTGAATTCTGTTCATACACCATGATGGAGCTAGATGAAGGGAGCACTAAACTACAGTTTCCTTGGTTACTGAAAATAGGCACACACATGAGTCAAAACCCATTGTCTCTCAAAATGATTCTCCAGTTTCCCAAATCAATATTATGAATCAGCAGGGGGTGAAAACCCTGAAGTCCAGTTGCATAAGAATATATGGGAGAGGTCTCACAAGCCACAAAATGTTCACAAGAACTGTCTTCCTTTACCCATTTCTGACAAAACAGGAAAATGGCCCAGAGGTAAACATGCCCACCAAATTCAAATAATAAAGGTGCAATGTGTTTAAATATTTGGAAGGATGTCATATTGAGAAGGAACCAAGCATGTTTTTTGCTCCTTCCAGGACTGGGAATGGGTTTAAATGCAGGAAAAGAGTTTCCACCTAAACATTGGGAAGAACTGTAAGGTCTTTCTGATAGTGGAAAAATGCTGTTGTGTAATTTTTAAACAGAAGTTGGATATCCATCTTTTGGGAGTGTTTTGATTGTGTTTTCCTGCATTGCAAAATTGGGTTGAACTGGACAACCCTTGTGGTCTCTCCAAACTTTTTTCTTGGCTTTTCTTTGCAAATGAAGATTTCTACAAGCGTGTTCATGATTCGGAGGTTGGATGTGTCCTTCGAGCTTGTGCAATGGACCTTTCTGGTGGAGCGCAGCGTGCACAGAACTGGCTTCACCCTTTAAACCAAAGGTTCGTCTGCCGGGGCCTAGCAAGATTAGGACGGTGGCAGCGAGGTCCTCAGGTCGTAGGTTTGGTTCGAGTTTCCTTCTCTTAGATGGTTGATCTTACAGGGTTAGATGAGCACCATCTGCCTGGGTTTGAAATCAGAGTTTTCCTTCTCCTAGGATGGTTGCCAAAAGGCTAGAGAGCCCATCCTGCCCATTGACGCTCTTTGTCAGACCCTTCGGTTGTGACCTGTCTGGCATGGGAGGCCCTACCGGTGGCTATCTTGCCACCGCCAGCATAGCTCACAACCTCACCAGGGCACGCAAGCCTCTCCTCCACAACATGGGGGCGCCAACGGAGAGGGCAAACTTTATAATCCTATGAGAAATATATGGCAACATAAGGCAAGGGACAGGAAGCAAGAGAGATTAGTAACCCTTGATGAGACAGGAAGGAAAGGTAGGGTAGGAGGGAGATGTATTCAGTTGAGCAAAAGATGCAAGGGAAAGAGTGAAAGTATAAGACGAACTTCCTATAATATTTTTACGAAGGTGTACATTTTGGCCATCAGTAAGAAAAATGATGGCAAAAAAGAGAGAAATTGCTCTAGTGATTTGATATATGACAAAAGGCTGTTATTGTTATTAGTTATACAAAGTTCATATGCTTTCCACGGCTCTGTTTCAATACAGGCTGCGTATCCCTTATCTTGGGGCCAAAATTTACAGATTTTGGAATTCTTACCTACACACAATGAGATATCCTGGCAATGGGACTCAAGTCTAAACATGAAATTCATTGATGTTTTATATACATCTTATTTATGTAGCTTGAAGTTAATTTCATACATAATACTTTTAATAAATGTGAACCATCGAGAAGCAAGGAGGCCATTATCTCAGACAACCATAACCAGGCAGTCCATGGGTTATGAACAAGATAGGTTTTGGAGGCTTGTTTGTATGTAAATCAGAACAGGTTCGTTTTTAAGTGTAATTTTTTTAAATGATTTTTATTAGTTTGCAAAGTAATAAAAGACACAGACGCAGCAACATGAGCTGCATGAAATACAATACAATACAAAAACACCCGCCATTTGAACATTTTTTTAAAGTTTGGGAAAGCATAGGATTAACACTCCTGCAATGCTTGTTTTGCTGTCTGAGCCCCTGTTCAGAAGATTTCACCTCACTTTCTGTCCCTGTGACAATTAAATTTGGAAGATTTTGGGTTGCCGTGGGAACACAGTTGCTGCAAATGGAGTTCAAAGTGGAAAACTGGCATTTTCCTTCTTTGTGGAATCACGGGTTATCTCTAAATTTTGGCCCCAAAGCTTGCCCTCAACTAATACATGAGGTCCACTTATGCATGAGTATACAAAATAAGTGCCTGACATTTAGGACCTCAACACACCAGAGAATGAATCCACTTTAAATCCAGTTTCTGCCTCCTGTAGAATTCTGGGGTTTGTAGTTTAGTGAGGCTGTTAAAGGCTCCTCCCTAAACTATAAACTCCAGAATTCTGCAGGAGGCAGAAACCGGATTTAAAGTGGATCCATTCTCTAGTATGATGAAGTAGTTGGAAGCACACTGTGATCACAATATTTAATGGCAAATTGGGGGATGCATTGGCTTTGGCATCAAGCCTTTGGCAAATAACACAGTGCAATAGATGGATTTATGTGTAATGATTGAATGACCTGACTATGATTGCCGATAATGTGGTTCTATAGTTGTAATTGTAATGTTTTCTATGTTTTAATGCTCTTAACCTCATTTAAAATTTTAATTGAAATGTTTATTTAATTGTATATTGGATGTATATTGTTTTTAAGGGGCCGGAGAGATAGCACAGCGGCAGAACAGCTGTGCTTGCAATCTGAAGGTTGCAATTTCGATTCCCGATAGGGTTGCCATATTTTGATATAAGAATAAGGGACAGGTCCCTAAAAATAGGGAATTTTTCACAAAAATAAGGGACACTTCATAAAAACTTGAAAATTAATGGATAATTTTCAAGTTTTTATGAAGTGTTCCTTATTTTTGTGAAAAAATCCCCATTTTTAGGGACCTGTCCCTTATTCATATGGGAACCCTAATTCCCGAGCTGGCTTGGACAACCAGCTGTGAGCCCTGTCCACTGTTCACCCAGCAGTTCGAAAACAGCCCAGCTGTAAATAGATGAACTGGAAACCGCCAAAAGCGGGGGAGGATTCTTTTCAGTAAGGACACAACCCCAAGAAAATCCTTCAAAAAATGGAATGTGTTGTATTGTAACCAGGGACGGTCCAACCTATTCTGGGGGTAAGCGAAAAATTTTTGCGCCCCCCCAGTGGCTCCCGAGCGCAAGTCACACTCTGGAGCCCAGTGCGCATGCGCGAATCTCCGGCCGGCGCGGTGGCAGGGCTGGCTGCGGAGGCGCGGGCGGCTCAGCGCAGGTGGCGGGGTGGGGCCGGTGGGGCGGCGCCCCTCCCAGGTGGCGACGCCCTACGCGGCCGCGTAGTTGGTGTAACGTATAGACCGCCCCTGATTGTAACTGTACGTCTTCCGGCAGGGATTGTCTGCCGTATGTGTGACGTAATCAGCTCTGAGTCCCCTTCGGGGTGAGAAGAACGGAATATAAATAAAGTGTATTATTATTTTTATTATTGCCTATGCTGGAAGCCACTTTGAGTTCCCCCTCGGGGTCAAGAGAGGCAGGATATAAATATAGTAAATAAATCAATAAAATAAGTGGGGGAGCAGATGAAAAAGTGTGAAATTGGCCCTTTGACTGCTGATCATGCCTGCCTCTGACATTGTGTTGTTATGAAACAGAAACTTCCACAAAACAACAGCTGAAGCAATAGGGAGTACCTGGAGACAATTCTGGATAATGACCCTGTTTTTCTCAGCAAGACTGGTGGCAAGAAAAAGACTGCATCTCAGAAATGTTCTGGTAAAGTGTCAAATTTTTCATCTTAGTGCTCTCCTGAAATACCAAGTAAGAAGACTGTTGATTCAGAAAGATGTTTCCTCATGATAAAAACAGAATACATCTCTGAAATATTCTCCTTGAAACATCAGAATGTTTATCTTAGTGTTCTGTTGAAATACCAAGAAGACAATTGACTGGGAAAGAGGATCCCCCAAATCACCGTATGCCTTTTTCTATGTTCTACCTCAAACATATAACAACAACAACAACAACAACTTTATTTTTATACCCCGCCTCCATCTCCCCAAAGGGACTCGGGGCAGCTTACAGAGGGACAAGCTCAAGGATTATACAGGAAAAACAATCAATAACAACAAATAATAAAAACACATTAAAATCAATTAACATCATAAAAACAATACCCTGGCTGGCCAAACTGGGTTCGGGCTCAGAGTAAGTGCAATGGTTCCTTGGGAGAGCCGAGGGAAATTGGAATTGTCAGATGAACATATGTATGGGGCTTATGGCATAACTGATTAATTAATGAATGGACTTGAGAAAATAAAAATATAAATTTCCTATAGAGGTAAATATTTATATAATTACTTTTTTCTTGTCATGTCAGGAGCGACTTGAGAAACTGTAAGTCACTTCTGGTGTGAGAGAATTGGCCGTCTGTAAGGACGTTGTCCAGGGGACGTCCAGGTGTTTTGATGTTTTACCATCCTTGTGGGGGGCTTCTCTCATGTCCCTGCATGGAGAGCTGGAGCTGATAGAAGAAGCTCATCCGTGCTCTCCCCGGATTTGA
Organism: Anolis apletophallus; assembly: GCA_030556195.1. Classification (NCBI taxonomy): domain Eukaryota; kingdom Metazoa; phylum Chordata; class Lepidosauria; order Squamata; family Anolidae; genus Anolis; species Anolis apletophallus. The sequence goes on along the minus strand of JARBWK010000006.1, from coordinate 115,298,579 downwards.
ACCTGCGACCTGTCGGCCTTCAGTCCTGCCGACACAGGGATTTAACCCACTGTGCCACTGGGGGCTTCTTATAACTACTATAAATGCTATACATTCAGTATACATTGGTGACCTAAATTTATTTATTTATTTCATGCATTTATATCCTGTCCTTCTCACTCCCAAAGAGGGACTCAGGGCGGCTTACAACAGGCAACCATTAGATGCCAAACAATACATTCAAATACACAGATACAATTAAAACAGCAATTAAAAACAATGGTAAACATTCAATTCAAAACAGTCCACTGGTTGAAAATCATAGTCCAGGCCAGTCCATTGCGATCACTTAAAGCATTCTCTTCCTAGTTGCTACATCTACTGTTCAAATGCTTGATCCCATAGCCAGGTTTAGGGTGTGTGTGTATGTGTGTGTTTTTTAAAATTTTTACGGAAGGCCATTAGGGAGGGGGCAGACCTAATTTCATTAGCTGCTGGCAACTATCCACTCCCTAAATAGACATTAGGGTCAATACACGATAAGCTTTGCAGAAGTATCTCTTACCTATTCCCTCCCTCCTTCTCTTTCTGTATGTGTGTATCTCTACCGGTAACCTGCATTTCTCTAGGAAGATCAGCATAATTTGGGAGGGGTTTCCAAAGCATCCCCCATTCAGGCCCTGTTTAGCTTTTAACAGCAATCACAGCATCAGATTCCTATATCAGGATCTGTTTCTTTCCAACAGAAAAATGGCCAGAGGAAAACACAGAATTATATACCACAGCACAGAAACACAGACACCTCCTTTCCACACGGTTAGACTATTTGTTTTTCCAAGCAGCGGTTCACCAGAGGGTTGGATTTTCCCCACGGACTGCCAAGCAGTGTTTTTAAGCAGAGATGTTCCTGCCACCGCCTACATGCCAAACAAGTCCTTTTCCAGCTATGAATCCTCGCCAAAGTGTATTGGATGTTCATTAAAATCTGGATTGCTAGGTTTCTTGTGAGCAAGGTGCTTCTATGTATGGATACACCCAACAGAAACACACAGCTGTAAACACTCCACAGTGTACAAAGTTTTCAGTCCTGACTCTTTCCATCGATCAGTGTCGGCACAGATCAGACCCCTGATCCCATTTGCATAATGCTGGAGGTATGTTTCTTTTCAGCAGGTGTGCGGCTTTAACAGACACCGAAGCCCAGCAGAGATTAAATACTATGGTAATAAGAGGCAGAAAAGCCTCGGCAACTGTGTCGCCGGGAAGAATCCATTTACAGCGATGCAGTGAACACACCCAAACGTGCATTCATTCCCATCAGATGGGCATGTGGGAAATCATACACTTGTGGCCATTACAGCGGTGCTTGGCGTATCCCCCGACTCATCAAATATCAATTCTTCCGCATCCTTGATCCCCCTCCAAAGAAACCATGGTATTGTAACTGAGACTCACACATGGAAAAAGAGAGAGCCAGCACGGATCTGATTTGCTGGAAGAAGCAGGGCTGTGGCAATGCAGGCTGCTTCGTGTCTGAACAGGTTCTTCCCAGCTTTCCAATGTCTGATCTGCATGTCTAATAGCACACATCTCTCTCCCTCTTTCCCTCTCTCCTCCGGTCAATCCTTTCCCAGCCCTTACCTTGAAATGCTGCAGCTGAAGGATCTGGTCCTCGAGCTGTTGTCTCTTCCCTTCTATTTCCGTCTGCCTCTTCCTTTTTTCCTTGGCAAGGAGAAAGAAGGGGTGGGTGGGGGAAGACAGAAGAGAAATTGGCTGTCAGTGAGGTAGAGAGCCTGAAGGATTTAAAAAATATATCTTTTCCCCCCTCTTGGTTGGAATGAGATATGGAAGCCAAGCCCTTTTGCATACGAGACACCATATGAATGCATGCCAACGCTTTACCTGCCTCACCGTCTGGAGGGACAGAAGCATCAGCTGCACGGCAAGAACATGTCAGCGAAGGACTAGCTACTTGTTTATTGGGAGGGGAGAGAAGAACCGGTGTCACCTCTCTCCCCCTTTCTCCTTCTCCCAGGCTCAGCTATGGGAAGAGCAACAGAGAGCCCCCCAGGGAAAAGGTGGCAGGAACACAACCTAACAGCCGAGTTTAAAGGGACAATAACCTCTTGTGTCTTCTGCAAACTGCCAAAGGTAGCTCTGAGCAGAGCAAACAAGTGCTCGGGAAGCAGGCAACAAAAGTGGATGGTTATGTAAGAGGTAAAAGAGAGGTAAAAGCAAGATGAGCATACCAGAGAGACTACGCCATAATTTAGCTACAGTGTTTGAGGTGGGAAGAGAAAGTGAACGGGTACTTCCAGTCCTTCCTCGGGTTTTCCCCATGACACTTCACTTATTCGTCCATTCGTTTGTTTGTTGCCTGGCATTTCTTTTCATCCGTAATGTGACCTGTATTTATTTATTTGTTTGCCATACTTGTACCCTGCCTTTCTCTACCCCGACAGGGGGACTTGAGGCGGCTTGCAATGGCACGACGTCAAACCTCAACACAATCACCTAACCATTTCAAAAATTGCAACAAATTACACAGAATTAAAAGAGATTTAAAAAGTTAAAAACATAGAAAACACGCCATCCAAGTTCATGGTCTGAGTCCGCTCCAAGGTCAATTGCACAAGGTTTCGATTCAAAAATACTGCATTGTCTTAGTTTCCAAAGGCCTGCTCACAGAGCCAGGTTTTGACTCTTTTCCTAAAGGCGAATAGGGAGGGAGCTGCTCTGATGTCTCTAGGGAGGGAGTTCCATAACCGAGGGGCCACCACTGATAAGGCCTTATCTCTCATCCCTACCAGTTGTGCTTGTGAGGCCGGCGGGACCGAGAGCAGGGCTTCCCCAGAAGATCTTAATCTACGTGCTGTTTCAAAGGGTACGATCTGTCTAATCCTGTTTGGACAGGTTGCCTGGGCTGGAACTGTTTACGTGTTTTGTGACAAAGAAAATTTTTATAGGCTAAAGCCAACACTTTCAATTGTGCTCGGTAGCAAACTGGCAGCCAGCGGACCACAGGGGCGTTGTGTCCTTCCTGAGTGCCACTCCAGTAAGCAACCTGGCTGCCACTCGCTGGACCAGTTGGAGCTTCCCAACAGTCTTCAAAGGCAACCCTACATAGAGCATGTTTCAGTAATCTATACGGGATGTATAGATTACATGGACCACTGCTTTTCTCAAGGCAGCTTTCAAATTCGGCAAAAAATTCAATGCCACACAGGTAAACAATAAAACACATCTCATAAAATATAACGATCTAGACATATAAGCAATTAAAACACGTATCAATCAATCAAAATGATTAAAAACCATATAAAATGCCAAGTCATGGTCTTATATCCAGCTTGAAGACCTGTATTTGATTCTCTGCTCAGCCATGAAAGCCCACTAAATCACTTTGGGCAAATCACACATTCTCAGCCATCCCCCCAAAATCTGTGATAGTTTCACCTTAGGGTTACCATAGGTCATAAATTACATGAAGACATAAAATGGCAACAAGAGCCCACTATAAAGGTCAAATAGTGAGCTAAGGAGAAAAGCTAACCACTGCACTACAGTTCTCGACCCAATTTTGACGACTTTTGTGAAAACAAATGCTGCTGTTTTGACTACATAAGTAACAGTGTTCACTCAAAAAGACCAGAAGTAGAAGGAGATCTCAAACATTCTTCTACAACACCAGCTTTTGCTCTGGTTCCAATGCAGAGCATCTTCTGGCAACCCCAGGCCCCTTCCACACTGCCATATAAAATTCAGATTATCTACTTTGTGTAGACCAGGGGTGCTCACACTTTTTCAGCATGCGAGCTACTCTTAAAGCAACCAAGTCCAAAAGATCTACCTGCCCCCGCCGCCGTGCGCTCCCGCCACCGCGCGTGCTCCTGCTGCTGTTTTCCGCCCGCGCAGCACTTCTTCCGCCTGCGGGGCATTGCAGGAAGGAGAAAGCACAAGGCGGGGCATCCAGAGGGAGCGCTCCGCCCTGCCTGTCTCGCTGGCAATGGAGGCTGCACAGCTGCTTCTGGACGAGAGAGAGGCAGGGCGCTCCCTCCAGAGGCCCCACCTCGTGCTTCCTTCTTCCTGCAATGCCCCGCAGGCGAAAGAAGCACTGCAAGAGCAAAAGCCAGTAGCAGGAGCGCGTGTGCGCGCAGGGTGTGTGCGCGCATGGCAGGAGCACCCCATCCGGCTGGTGAGGCCCAAAGATCACCTTGAAGAGGGCCGAAGATCTACTAGTAGCTCGCGAGCGACTTAATGAGCACCCCTGGTGTAGACTCATATAATCTAGTTCAAAGCAGATAACCTAAATTATCTGCTTTGAACTTGATTATATGAATTACACTGCAATATAATCCAGTTCAAAGCAGATAATCTGGATGTTATATGGCATTGTAGAAGGAACCTGAGAAATCCACATGGGCAGCAACTGGGCCTCTAAGGAAAATGGCATCAAAAAAAGCAGAGAAGACTGGTAATCATTGCTGTTGCTTAAGGCAGTGTTTCCCAACCAGTGTGCCGTGAGCCATCATCAGGTGTGCCTTTCCCCCCCTCAGCCACTTAAGCAGGAAAGGGCCTCAGGCTGTTAGGAATGGTGGGAGTTGAAGTCCAAAGCACCTAGAGGGCCGAAGTTTCCCCATGCCTGCTTTAGGGACCTTAAAGTGGTGAGCCTCCTTCCAAGATTGTGATTCTGGATAGAAAACAAACAACAACATAACATAACATTGTTTGAGTCCACAGTGCTCTCTGGGTGTAGGTGAACTACAAACTACAAACTCAAGGTCAATTCCCAAGCAAACCCTTTCAGTACTTTCTGTTGGTAATGAGAGTTCAATATATTTCCAAGATGGCGCCGGTGTGTGGAAGCACTGCAGAAGAGCTCCAACTGAAGCTGCCAGAGCTGGAGGCCGCACCGACCTCCAGCCCAGGGGTTAACCCCCACTTGGAAGGGGTTGACCTCCAGCATGAAACTGCTGTGGCAGGTCCCCCCAGAACCCCCAGAACCTCGGTGGGGGAGAGCACTGACATTTTTCCAAACGCCATTGGGTGCACCTGCCAGAGCGGCCTGGACTCCATCCCACCCACCATCTTGCCAGAAGATCTGTGGAGGATTTCACAGGGACATACCTGCCTCTCCCTGGGTATGATTTTTCAACAATACAATCTGCTGGTCTCCCAGCTGAGAAGGTTGGGCGATATGCTGTCTGCCTTTTCCGGCTACAGCCACCAACCCTTATCGCCCATAACGATGGGCGCGCTCTTCAGGGAGATCCCCAGGGCTTCACCAGGAGGCCCTTTTTCCGGGTCCCCCCAGGAGGAAGCCCAAGCAGGAGACTCAGGAACATTCCAACACACCCAAGCGGGGTCTGTCCGACCCCTGAAGAGAACACCTGGCGTGCTTGGCGTGTCCAGCGGGGACGGCACAATTGAGGGACCGGGAGACTGCCCTTTTTCTGCACAGCCCCTTGTGAAGCCTTCTCCCTACTTGGACGTCTCTGCTGTCCTGGCGACGGTCCCGGGAGCTCGCCCTTGGCGTCGGGCGGCCTTGCTACAGGCTCCGGGGGCCAGGGCCATTAGGCCAGCTTCCCCCAAGATGGCGCCCGATCGACCAGATTCCTCCAAGATGGCGTCGAAGCCTCCACCATTTCTTCTTCTTCCCCCTGATAGCCAGGAGGCGGTTCCACCACAGCGGAGGCGTGGCCGGAGGTGTGGCCGGAGGCATGGCCAGAGGAGGAGCCAGTGCTGCCTGCCCTCCTCCCCCTCAGCTGCCTGCCCATCTACTCTACAGGCAGCCCCAAAACCTAAAGCACCATCCCTTGAGGGAAGCGGAAAAGCACCTGGCTCCGTTCAAGCAAGCAACCTCCAACAGACAACTGTGGAGCATGATGACAAGCTATTGGGAATTCCTAATAGAGATTCTAGCAGTAAATGGGCCTTAAAGAATCCCCATTGAAGGCGGATGAAGCACAGGCCCAGAACCTTCTGGGGGGCTAACTACATCTCCTTGAGAAGTGCCACTTTCTCCGACCCCCAAAGGAGAACAAAAAACCACCCATCAGCCCCCACAAGGGTCAGTAAAGTAACTCACTCCCCCAGGGAGCTCAATCCTCCACAAAAGCCACCTGATCCACCTCAACCACCCTCAGCGACCAACCCAGAGGTTGAGCGTCCTATCCCAAGGACCTCCCATGCAGGCCCTATCCGTTCTCCAGGAGTGACTGAATACACCCCCGCTCCAACTGGATTGGGTCCCAGAGTCAAGGAGTCACCTGCTACGGACATCCCTGACCCACCTCCTGACCTCTCCTGTCCCCTTTTCAAGGGTCTGTCAGAAGCTGAACCCGCAACACCTCAAGGGGATCTAGTGACCAGGAGGCTGATTCCAACGATCTGTGGGAATGGGACATATGGCGGTAGGCGCAGGCCAATAGAGAGAATCCGCCAGAGTCACAAACGGACTCTGGCCCATTCTGACCTGCGTCCTATCCCAAAGTACACTGCTGGCAGACTACCAGCTTCCTCCCCTTCTACTCTGGTATTGGTGAATGCCTGGTCCATTAGGAACAAGACTGCCACCATCCAAGACTTTGTTTCCGAGCTAACACCTGATTGATTTTGTGTGACCGAGACCTGGCTCCAGGAGGGTGATGAGATCTACCTCCATGAGTCGGTCCCCCCTGGTTATGTCGTCACTCACCAGAGCAGAACTGGGAGGCGGAGGTTCCAAATCAACTTATAAGCTTTTCAAAGATGCTTATGAGAAAGTCATCAAGGAAGCAAAGAAATCGTACTACGCTACCTTGATTGCGTCTGCAAGCTCAAGCCCAGCACAATTGTTCAAGATAATTAGGTCTCTGACGATGGTCCCTACCATCCCAAACGGTGATAATCAGGCCCTCACTGCCAAGGCTTTTCAGAGCTATTTTGCAGACAAGATCTCGGCCCTCCGCCGGGACCTTCCGGCCACGATTGATACAGTTAGTGAACTTGAGACTCCGTGGCCTCTTGCCGGGCCCACCTTCGACCTTCGACCGGTTCACGCCACTGGACGCAGAAGCTGTCGATAGGATTATTGCTGCAGCTCGCCCGACCACCTGTTCCCTTGATCCGTGCCCCTCCTGGCTGGTGAAAGCCAGCCTGAAGAAATTACGAGACCCTCTGTTGAATATAATTAATACTTCCCTAGCCCAGGGAGTATTTCCAGAGGGGTTAAAGAGGCGGTGGTCTCCATTGTTGAAGAAGCCGGGATTAGATCCAACGGTCCCCTCAACTACCGCCCGGTTTCGAATTTATCGTTCCTGTGCAGAAGGCGGCAATGTAGCAGTTGCAGTCCTTCCTAGATGACGCAGCTTGGCTAGACCCCTTCCAGTCCAGCTTCCGTCTGGGGCATGGGACAGAGACGGTCCTGGTCTCCATCTCGGATGAGTTGCGCTGCCAGCTGGATCAGGGCGGATCGGCGCTGCTCGTGTTATTGGACCTCACAGCGGCGTTTGATACAGTCGATTATGATCTATTGACTCACCGCCTTGTCAGGGCCGGAGTTAGGGGGACAGCCCTTAATTGGGTGACCTCCTTCCTCCGGAACCGGCTACAACGAGTGAGGAGGGGCAAGGATGTCTCCGGGGGTTCCCCGCTTCTTTGCGGGGTTCCTCACGGGCTATTCTCTCCCCCCTCTAAATTAACATCTATATGAGACCACTTGCCCAGCTGGTGCGTAGTTTTGGGCTGGTGTGCCATCAGTACGCTGATGACACTCAGCTTATCTTGAAGATGGAGGGCAGCCTCGAATCCGTACCCGATAATTTCCATCGTTGTCTTGAGGCCGTCACTGGATGGCTGCGAGCCAGTAGGTTGGAGGTGAATCCGGCAAAGACGGAGATCCTGTGGCTGGGTCCTCCGGGCTGTAGGGATGTTCAGCTTCCAACCCTGGACGGCATGACATTATGTCCGTCGCCCTCTGTTAAGAGCTTAGGAGTAACCTTGGACCCCCTGTTGTCGATGGAGGCCCACGTCTCCAGCGTCAGCAGGGTAGCATTTTTCCATCTTCGCCAGGCGAGGAAGCTGGCCCCCTATTTGTCCCGGTGCGACTTAGCCACAGTGATCCAAGCCACGGTCATCTCGAGGCTGGACTACTCTTTACATTGGCCTTCCTCTGTCGGTAATCCGGAGACTCAAGCTGGTGCAGAACGCTGCAGCAGGGGTCCCGATTGGCCACCACATCACGCCAATCCTGCACGAACTGCACTGGCTCCCAATTGAATGCCGGATTGCCTTCAAAGTGTTAGTCCTGACTTTTAAGGCCTTACATGGTCTGGGGCCAGTGTACCTGCAGGACCGCCTTGTCCCATATCATCCCACCAGATCACTGCGCTCCGAAGAGCTAAACCTCCTGGTCATCCCAAATGTGAGGACCTACCATCTGTCCATAACCCGCCGCCGGGCTTTCTCTGTTGCAGCCCCTACCATGTGGAACGCACTGCCCGCCGGCATCCGTGCCACCCAGGGCTTCCTCCCATTCAGGAGAGCAGTTAAGACATTGCTGTTCCAACAAGCCTTCGGAGTTAGCTAAACTTTAGCTCACACCGCCTAGCTGTCAGCCCACTGCGACTCCATTTGTTGCTTCAACTGTTCTAATTGTAATTCCATCTTAATGGTATTACTGTGAGTTATTATGAGTTATCTGACAATTGTATTTTACTGAACTGTTGTAAGTCGCCCGAGCCGTTTTGGGGGGGCAACAGACAAATGCAAAATAATAAATAAATAAATAAATATGTCAAGTTTGGTTCAATGCCATTGTTGCAAGAGTTCGGGATGCTCTTTGATTGTGTGTTAACTATAAATCCCAGAAACTGTAACTCCCAAATGTCAAGGTCTATTTTCCCCAAACTCCATCTGTGTTCACATTTGGGCATATTGAGTATTCATGCCAAGTTTGGTCCTGATCCAACATTGTTTGAGTCCACAATGCTCTCTGGATATAAGTGAACTACAACTCCGAAACTCACGGTCAATGCCCACCAAACTCTTGTAGTATTTTCTCTTGGTTATGGGAGTTCTGTGTGGGAAGTTTGTGTCTTTCCACCATTCCTGCCAGGATATCTATGTTGTGTTCATTGAAACAGGTCCAGGTTTCACACTGAGTGTATAAATACATTAAAAAACATATTAACTATATGTAGTACTGTGTTAGAGTGTCATTTTGTGTCATTTTGGTTGGTGGTGTGCCCCAGGATTTTGCAAATGTAAAAAGTGTGCCGCGGCTCAAAAAAGGTTGGGAAACACTGGCTTAAGGAATTGAGCTGTATGATTCTATGCTGCAGAAAAAGAAAATACATCTACTTTTGTTGCCTCTTGGCAGCTTAGAAATCTAATCTGGATTCCAGCCTTTTGTGCTGGCCACTAAGGAGACATCTAATGGCAAAAGAAGTGCATTAGCACTTGTAGAATGTCTTTGTGTTTATGATTAGTAAAGAATGGGCCTGGACGGATTTGGAAAGTCCAGAGGAAGCTGTGGCCCCTTCTACACTATATTCTATATTATCTGTTTGGATAACCTGGATTATATAGCAGTATAAAAAGGGGCCTCATAGGAGGCATTTTAAAACCTGGCTTATTAAATCTTTTTGAGCATTCATCTGATTATTTTTTAAGTGTACATGTGTGGTTCAGTGTTGAAACATTTAAGCTTTTCTGCGTTTCCAACCTAGTTAATTTATTTAATACTTTTTTGTCCTATTTCTGGTTTCAAAGGTATATTATGCACAGGGTTTTAACATTTAGCCTTTTTTAACTTGGTGAATTGATTTGGCATGTTTTTAATCCTATTTAAATCATTTTGTTTTAATCTGTAAATTGTTTTAAACCTCTTCTATTGGTTTAATAATATGGTGCCTGAGGATCTCATGAAAGATGGTGGGATGGAAATGTAAGTAAATGAGTTTGGGTGTTTCGTATGCCTCAAAAGCCTTTATGGGGGATTTTCATAGAATCTTTATCTAAGTCTGCAAAAGTTACTTTTGCATAGCACATTCTCAAAGTCTAGCCTTCCACCCAAAAAAAGATAATGAGAGTCAAGTTACAAACTGCCTTAAAACCCAATTCCAAAGTTCCCAAAGGATGTTTCTGCCTCGTAGGATAAGGTGAAAGTATTTCTCAATAACCTCCCCATCCACCACCTTCCTGTCTGCTTTCGTTGTTCTCCTATTTGCCACTCACAATGATACATGTTGCTTTGACTAAAAGCAGCTTCATTATTCATGTGAAGAGACTTCAGGAACTGCAAAAAAAAGACCATGTAAGTCTCTTACTAGGTTTTCACAAAATAGGTTTCATAAGAAAAAACTGGCAGGATGATCAGTTTTGAAGTGCAGGAGTCCCCATAGTGACAACTCCAAAGAAGAGTCTATAGCAGTGGTTCCCAAACATTTTTGGCCTACCGCCCCCTTTCCAGAATTTTTTTTACTCACGGCCCCCCTAGAAATTAATTTTTTAAAAATTTAATAGCAATTAAACAGAAAGATTATTAATGCAGTGGTTCTCAACCTTTCTAATGCCATGACCCCTAAATAAGGTTCCTCATGTTGTGGTGACCCCCAACCATATTTTCATTGCTAGCCTACTTCATAAATAACTAGCTGTACCCGGCACACGTTGCTGTGCTCTATTTAGGAGATGCGAGAAAGTCTGAGTATGTAAGGGTTGGAATTGATGTTACTTATGGTCTTGGTGGGTTCATGGCTGTGTCGTTGTGGGTTGTTCTGGTGGGTGGGATGTTGAAGTCCTGTGGAGTTGTCGGTGTGTGGTGTTCCTGGCGTTCTGCAGAGCTTGTGGATATACAATGTTTTTTGTCTTTCCGTCTGCTGTGTTGATGTAGAGGTTCTGTGGTTTCCCAACTCTGGAGCACGCTATGTAGAGTTGTCTGTGGGAGAAGCATTCTGTGTCAAGGTCTATGCTACAGATTTGTAGTGTTTGTCCTTGAGCCTTGTTTATGGTGATGGCAAAAGCTAGTGTAGTGCAGTGTTTCGCTGGCTGCCGCAGAGGATGCTGGGAAATATAGTTTTTTTGTATCGTTGTTTTGGGGGCCTTCTAGGTTTTTTTGGGGGGGGGAGTTTCTTTGCTTAAAACCTACCTTGCCCAAGGCCTATTTCTGTTGCCAAATTTGGTGTCTCTGCGTTGGATGGTTTCTCTGTCTCTGTCAGTCGTTCGACAACGGGACCTCCTTTATATAATAGATTTTGCTACACTTACAAATTCTAATCCAAATATCTAATATGCAGGTCAAAGCAAAGGGGGCGGCGCCAAAGAAAAGGGCTGCGCGACCCCTCCTAAATGCCCAATCGTTCACCACCCCCTTAAAGAGGTTCACCGCCCCCTTAAAGAGGTTCACCACCCCCCAAATTCCCCTGAGCTTCCCACCGCCCCCTTGGATTGCCTCACTGCCCACCAGGGGGCAGTACATCCCACTTTGAGAATCAGTGGTCTTGTCGCACACCGGCCGTGAACCAGGGCCCTTTAAATATTTCAAACAACCACGGCTGGAAATAACAGTCTATTTATGGAAGTAAACAATGTCCAAAAATAACAGTAAACATGAAATAGGCAAAGGCAAAAAGCATTGGAGAATATCCCAGGAAATGTTTCCAATGCTTCAGGCTAATTAAGTTTATTTATTTATTTATTTATTCTTTCGGCTTCTAGACCGCTCCCTCTAGAAGCTCGGAGCGGTTTACAACAGGTAAAAAACAGGCGTAGAACTGACATTATAGAACAACGGTGTAAAAGCAGATAAGCAATGATTTAATCTAAAACATTACTAGCGCTAAAATAATTATAAAAGTAAGCTAAACTACATAGAAAGCATAACAGTTACTCAATTGGAAAAGCCAGGCGAAAAAGAGGCATCTTGCAGGCTCGACGAAAAGAGGACAGTTCCCTGATACCTCTGACTTCCTCAGGTAGGGCATTCCATAAGGTTGGTGCCACCACAGAGAATGCTCTTTGTCTTGTTGAGGACAGGTGGAGCTGCCGGATGAAGGGGACGTTGAGAAGATTTTGTACACCGGAGCGTAAAGATCTCTGGGGACCATATGGTGAAAGGCGGTCCCTCAAGTACACTGGCCCAAGACCATACAAGGCCTTAAAGGTTAACACCAATACCTTGGAGGAGATCCGGTGCTCGATGGGCAGCCAGTGCAGTTGCCGCAATATTGGTGTAATATGGCATCTCGCCGGTGCCCCGGCGAGAAGGCGTGCCTTGGCATTCTGCACTAACTTAAGCTTCCGAATCATCCCCAAGGGTAGGCCGATGTAAAGGGCATTACAGTAATCCAGTCTCGAGATGACCATCACCTGGATCACCGTGGCCAGGTCGTTCACGGAGAGGTAGGGTGCCAGCCGCCTAGCCTGGTGCAGATGGAAAAATGCGACTTTGCAGGCCGTGGAGACCTGAGTCTCCATGGACAGCAGTGGATCCAATTGGACTCCCAAGCTCTTTACTAGCGATGACGGTCATAGAGCCTCGCCATCCAGTGTAGGCAACTGGCACTTCCCCCCACCCGGATGGCCCAGCCACAAGATCTCCATCTTCGAGGGATTCACCTTCAATTGGCTGGATCGTAGCCATCCAGTCACGGCTTCAAGGCATAGATGGAAAGTTGTAAGGCGTTGGAATATAAAACCACTAAAAAGCAACAGAACTTAAAACTAGGTTAGTCCCAAAAAAGCAAGCTCAAAGTCCTGTCATGAATGACCAAAAAACCATGAAGTCAGGAGTTCATGGAACTGCTTGCAGTTGAATCGAAAGTTGACCAGGAACTGAACTTCAGCCTTTTCAGGGCTAATTACAAGATCTCAACATTCTAACATTTCCCTCCCTTTTCCCTGGGAAAGTAACAGCTACGGCTAGAATCAGCAAGCCAGGTGTCTCAATTCCCACCCACAGAAGCCACAGGCCCAACAGGTCTATAGCAACACACACACCAGGGAGATTTATATATATAACTAGCTGAACCTGGCACGCGTTGCTGTGCCCTATGTAGGAGATGTGGGAAAGTCTTAGGATGTAAGGGTTGGAAAATGATGTATGTGTTTTGTGTGTATATATATGTGTATGCATGTGTGTGTATGTGTGTTTCTATTTCTATCAGGAGAGGCCCACCCAAAGCCCCTGAAGCCGCTGAGGGCGAGGGGTTGGGGTTCATCCCGTGGAGTTGCCTCCCTGGTGTATCGTGGGAGAGATGTGGCGCTTGGTCGGGCTGGCTTGGGATCGCGGCCGGATCCCTCCATAGGTTTGCATTGCGTTTTTTGGGGGTCGGGTTTAGGGGTCTGGGGAGGTATGTAGTGCGGGTTTTTTGTGCCACGATTGTACCGTGTGGTCTGTTGAAATGTGTTTGGTGGGTTTTGTGGGTCTGGGGGTTATAGTGTGGCCGGCTATGAGCGTCAAAAACGGACCATCTCTTTTTATACATATAGATTTAAATTCCATCCTTCTGTTAGAAATAGCAGCTTTCTATTTTTGATCCATGGCAGTTTAAAGACATGGTTCTTCAGTTTAACAGCTGAGTTACCTGTGTGCGATTACATGAATGCTTATGAATATCACTTGTTTTAAAAGTTGACAAGGCCATGCTTTTCTTGGTTTGCAAAAGGTGGCCTCCACATGTTCACGGAGATTCACATTTGTCAAATGGATATGACATCATTTTTTACCTTTTCAATTAGGTTATGGTGCACTTATTTCCAATAGGTTATGGAATTTCTAATATCTTCTTCCAAAAAAATTAAGACATTTTCATTCAATGTCCCAAATTTGGCACAAATACCCAATACACCCAAATTTGAATACTGGTTGGGTTTGGGTGTGTGTGTGTATGATGTCATTTGGGAGTTGTAGTTGCTGGGATTTATAGTTCACCTACAATCAAAGAGCATTCTGAACTCCACCAACGATGGAACTGAACCAAGCTTGGCACACAGGACTCCCATGACCAACAGAAAATACTGGAAGGGTTTGGTGAGCACTGACTTTAAGTTTGGAATTTAGTTCACCTACATCCAGAGAGCACTGTGGACTCAAACAATGATAGATTTGTACCAAACTTGGCACTGATACTTAATATGCCCAAATGTGGATACTGGTGGAGTTTGGGGGGAAATATACCTTGACATTTGGGAGTTGTAGTTGCTGGAATTTATAGTTCACCTACAATCAAAGAGCATTCTGAACTCCACCAACGATGGAACTGAATCAAGCTTGGCACACAGGACTCCCATGACCAAGATAATATACTGGAAGGGTTTGGTGGTCATTGACCTTGAAGTTTGGAATTGTAGTTCACTTACACCCAGAGAGCACTGTGGACTCAAACAATGATGGATCTGAACCAAACTTGGCACTGATACTCAATATGCACAAATGTGAATACTGTTGGAGTTTGGGGAAAATAGACCTTGACATTTGGGAGTTGTAGTTGCTGGGATTTATAGTTCACCTACAATCAAAAATCATTCTGAATCCTGCCAAGGATAGAATTGGGCCAAACTTCCCACATGGAAACCCCATGGCCAACAGACAATACTATGTTTACGGAAAGTCTTTGGCGACCCCTCTGACACGTCCTCATAACTCCCCCAGGGATCCTGACCCACAGGTTGAGAAACAGTTCTAGAGCCTTTCCAGAGCCTGGCAGCTGCCACCTAGAAAATCTCTCATATTTTCAAAAAAACAATACCCAAGGTGAAAGATCAAGAGATAGGTTTCAAAGATCTCAAAATCTGGGCAAATTTATAGGAGGAAGAGGTCATTCTTTTTGGTAGTGTAGTTCCAAATAATTCAGGTCTTTATAACACGCCTTTTGACTGTGGCACAACCTGGTGAGGTAGAACAAGCTGCACCACCACTTTGGGCCTATTTCCAATTGTAAATTCCGACTAGAGTTGGCCCCTGCCTGGTCAGCCCATGCAAAAAACAACTCACCCACTGGGCAAGAGAGTAAATCAACATTCTGCACATTTACAAAGCACTATTCAGAAATAGTGAAATAGCCACTTGTCTATAACATAAATAAAGGAATTGTTAGGTGATGCTTATCCAGAGCTTAAGACTATTCCATCAAATATATATTTCTTTTGGAAGGAAGGACACTTCTGGGCCTTCACAGCACAGCTCTTGTGATGCTGTTGCTGTGCTATATGAACACAGAGAAATCTCTTTCAGCGCTCAAACATATACTTCTTGGAGGCTGGGCAGCTCCGGGGAAGGAAATGCAGACCAGTGAATCAATAGCTTTGGCTCATATACCCAGCATCAGGGATTTCTCCGAGGCTGAGTCAGCCTGCAATGTGCAGAGAAAGACAAATTGGGGTCAACCACTGCTTGGCCATGTAGGCAGCAAGGAAACAGAAACTTAAGGAGCTTATTTGCTTCTGTTGAATGGAATGGCACACTCCGGTGTAATAGTGTCAACTATCCTAGGCCATTTCAGTATTTAAGAGGTCATCCAGGGCTTGAAGAGAATCTCTTTTGGAAGTGATAGGTAAATCACCAAGGGTTTATGGACTAGCAAGTGCATATCCATTTGGTGGCACCAGAGACCTCTATGCCAGGTATGCAGTCGGGTCCTTCATATTTGCTGGGGTTAGGAATGCAGGACCACTGCGAAAGTGGAAAAACCCATAAATATCTTGCAATGATAATCCCAAATTGATGTCTCAGTATATATTCCTGCTTCTATTGGCTAAGGCAGTGTTTCCCAACCAGTGTGCCGGGGCACACTAGTGTGCCGTGAGCGATCATCAGGTGTGCCGTGGGAAATGGGAACCTCCAATACCCTTTCTTCCCCCTCCTGCCGAAGGGGAAGGGGGAGGAAGAGGTCTCTGTCGAAAGCTGGCATGGGCAAACTTGGACCTTCCAGGTGTATTGGACTCCAACTCCCACCATTCCTAGCAGCCTCAGGCCCTTTTCCTCCCCCCCCCCCCTCAGCCACTTAAGCAGGCAAGGGCCTCAGGCTGTTAGGAATGTTGGGAGTTGAAGTCCAAAGCACCCAGAGGGCCAAAGTTTTCCCATGCCTGTTTTAGGGACCTTAAAGTGGTGAGCCTCCTTTCAACATTGTGATTCTGGATAGAAAACAAACAACAACATAACATGACATAGTTTGAGTCCACAGTGCTCTCTGGGTGTAGATGAACCACAACTTCCAAACTCAAGGTCAATTCCCAAACAAACCCTTTCAGTACTTTCTGTTGGTGATGAGAGTTCAATATGCCAAGTTTGGTTCAATTCCATTGTTGCAAGAGTTCAGGATGCTCTTTGATTGTGTGTTAACTATAAATTGAGCAAGACCTTTGTGTGTGTCTTTCTGCCATTCCTGCCAGGATATCTATGTTGTGTTCATTGAAACAGGCCCAGGTTTCACACTGAGTGTATAAATACATTTAAAAACATATTAACTATATGTATTACTGTGTTAGAGTGCCATTTTGTGTCATTTTGGTTGGTGGTGTGCCCCAGGATTTTGTAAATGTAAAAAAATGTGCCGCGGCTCAAAAAAGGTTGAAAAACACTGGGCTAAGGAACCTGAGCATTACCCCGCTTCCATGCTGGGCCTTGCCGTTCTAGGGGTGGGTTCGTAAAGGACTGGAAATGACTGTAGAAGAGGAAAACAGCTGTTTTGGGACAACCAGAAATTGGTGAGGCTTTAGAGATAGAAGGGGAAACAGAGACTCTCAGTGTTATTCATTTATGGCTTACTAGACCTTTTTAAAGTTTCTTTACATTGACATTAATGATGGATGGCAAACTCACAAATGCATTTGATTATAGATAATTATTTATTTATTTAAAACTTTTATATCCCAGTCTTCTCAACTCCGTAGAGGGACTCAGACCGGCTCACAGCAAGAATTCAATGCTACTAATACAATTTTTAAAAGCTACAATCGATAATACAATAGATAAAATACATATAAGCCAAATCGCCAAACTAAAATCATGTTCAACTCAGTTGCATGTGGTCGTTCACTTTGGTCAATAATCAATGTCAGCCCTTATTCTGGAAATGCTTTATTCCAAAGCCAAGATTTCACTAGCCTCCTGAAGAACAAGAGGGAGGAGGCAGATCTGATCTCATTCAGGAGAGAGTTCCATAGCCGAGGGGCCACTACAGAGAAGGCCCGGTCTCTCGTTCCCACCAAACTTGCTTGCAAAAGTGGCGGGACCGAGAGCAGGGCCTCTCCAGATGATCTTAGCATCCTTGATGGTTCATAGGGGAGAACACGTTCAGACAGGTAAACTGGGCTGGAACCATATAGGGATTTATAGGTTAAAACCAGCACTTTGAATTATGCTCAGAAGCTAATTGGTAGCCAGTAAAGCTGGTGGAGCAAGGGCATTGTGTGCTCCCTGTACCCAGCTCCTGTCAGTAGTCTGGCTGCTGAGCGCTGGACTAATTATAACTTCCGGGTAGTCTTCAGAGGCAACCCCATGTAGAGAGCGCTGCAGTAGTCTATTCGGGATGTAACCAGAGCCAAGTCAGACTTCCCAAAATATGGGCGCAGCTGGCGCACATTTAACATATGAATAATGGAGGACAGACTACTGTACAGTGAAAAATGCAGATTCTTTTCTCCACTTTGAAAGACTTCTCCAAGGTTCTGAACCTAATTTGGAATGAAGGTTCAGTACCTTGGACAGCTTCTCTAAAGTTTGAGAAATATCTGTGCTTTTCACTATGGCTTCAGATTTCCTGCTTTGAATTGGACTATATGGAAGTGTAGACTCATACAATCCAGTTCAAAAACACAAACACACATATACACACATATATACACACACATACGCACCCAAAGACATATATACAGACTGGGCCACAACAACGTATGGCAGGGGACGGCTAGTATCTTATATAAATAAAAATGTAATGTTTGTTTGTGGGATTAACATAACTCAAAAAGCACTGGACAAATTGACACCAAATTTGGACACAAGAACACCTGTCCCTCCTCCCTTCACTGAAGGGAGGGGGCAAACCGCCAAAGAGGAGAAAGAGGATGGACCATCACAGGAGCCAAAGCCACGAGACTTAAAAAGCCAAACAAAAGAAAGTAAGACAAAAAATCAAGCCAACACCATCACAGGAGAAGAGACTTAAAAAGCCAAACAACAAAAAATACATTACAACGCATGCACAAAACCACATATACACAGAAACACACATATATTCACACACATATTTATTTATTTATTTGCCATGCTTCTATACCGCCTTTCTCAGCCTGAAGGCGACTTGAGGCGGTGAACAAGTGGCAACAAGTGCCCATATACAATACATCACAAGATAAAAACAGTCATATAAAAACATATAAAATTAACAGTTAAAAACTACAAAATACAAATCTATACAAATCTATGCATATATACACATACAAAACACATATACACAGACTGGGCCTTAGCAACGTGGCAGGGGATGGCTAGTCTCTCTCTCCCTCTGTGTGTGTGTGTGTGTGTGTGTGTGTGTGTATATATATATATATATATATATCACAAACACAAGTTATTTAACTCCGTAAGCCAACAGTGGACAGCTGCAGAGAAGATTGCTATTACTTTTCACCCCCATGAGTTATGCAGTGCATCATGTCCTCCAGAAATGGCTGCTTTTCAGCTGAAAAAAGGTAGAGGGAGAAGGGAAATATCCACATCAGCAGGTGTTTTTGCATGTTTTTGGATTAAAATCACCCCAAAATCACTCTTAAAAAATTAGGAAAGAGGTGAAGGTATCGGGGGAAAGGGATACGCTTTAGGGGACGACTGCAAGTCACCATATCTAGGGGGAAAGGTGAGTTATAGCTAAATGTAATATTATTTTTTAAAATAAAAGTTACATTAGAAAATTTGACAAAGCATTTGCAAAAGTATAAAATGGAAAAAAAAGAAAAATAAATAAAATATTGGGTTGTTGTAAGTTTTTCGGGCTGTATGACCATGTCTCCTGACGTTTCTCCTGCATCTATGCCAGGCATCCTCAGAGGTTGTGAGGTCTGTTGGAAACGAGGAAAATTGTGTTTATATAGCTGTGGAATGTCCAGGGTGGGAGAAAGAACTCTTGTTGGATGGAGGTAGGTGTGAATGTTTCAGTTGGCCACCTTGATTAGCATTTAATGAGCTAGCAGCTTCAAGGTCTGGCTTCCAATTGCCCTGGGGGAATCCTTCATTGAGAGGTGATTAGCTGTGTCTGATTGTTTCTTGTCTGGAGTTCCCCTGTTTTTGAGTATTGTTCTTTATTTACTGTTATGATTTTGGAGTTTTTTTTAAAAAAATACTGGTGGCCAGATTTTGTTCATTTTTATGGTTTCTTCCTTTCTGTTAAAATTGTCCACATGCTTGTGGATTTCAATGGCTTCTCTCTGTAGTCTGACATGGTAGCAGTTAGAGTGGTCCAGCATTTCTCTGTTCTCAAATAATATGCTATGTCTAGGTTGGTTTAAAATAATATAAAAGTAATACATTTTTCCCTATCTATAGAGAGTTGTTTGAATCTCTTAGCAAGGTCATTTGCAACAATGTTTGCGTCCACCCAATTATCTGTATTTTAGTGTTAGTCTGAGTTCAGCCCACACAATTCCTGCACTTGGATAGGAAGAAAAAATATACTCATGAGATAATATAAAATAAATACAACACAAATAGAAGAGGATTATAGTGTGCATTATTTTGCTGACAGCTGCAACAATAATTGCAGGCTGGTGTTCTTAGGATGTTTTCTTTCCTTATTAAAAAAAATAGCATTGTGTTGTCAAAGGCTTTCATGGCCGGAATCACTGGGTTGCTAGGATTTTTCTGGCCTGTATGGCCATGTTCCAGAAGCATTCTCTCCTGATATTTCACCCATATCTATGGCAGGCAGCCTCAGAGGTTGTGAAGTCTGTTGGAAACTAGGCACGTGAGGTTTATAGATCTGTGGAGTGTCCAGGGTGGAAGAAAGAACTCTTGTCTGTTGGAGGCAAGTGTGAATGTTGCAATTGTCCACCTTGATTAGCATTTAATGGCCTTGCAGCTTCAAAACCTCTCTGCTTCCTGCCTGGTGGAATTCTTTGTTGTGAGGTGTTAGCTGGCCCTGATTGTTTCATGTCTGGATTTTCCCTGTGTTCTGAGTATTGTTCTTTATTTATTGTCCTGATTTTAGGGTTTTTAAAATACTGCTAGCCAGATTTTGTTCATTTTTATGGTATCCTGTTACCAGTATTTTTTTTAAAAACCCTCTAAAATCAGGACAGTCAATAAAAGACAACAGATATATAAACCTCACTTGCCTAGTTTCCAACAGACATCACAACCTCTGAGGATGCCTGCCATAGATGTGGGTGAAATGTCAGGAAAGATGCTTCTGGAACATGAATATTATAGGGCAAGTACTGTTACTATCACAGAATGCAAAGGAATAAAGGACACAATATAGTACTGTCAAAGTCAAACAGTGCAATTCATTAAAGGTCCAAATAGTAATTTATGTTAGGAATTATACTCACGGACCAAACGCATAGCATGAGTAGCTCGTGTAACACAAGTTTAAACAGGGAAAATTCCCATTGGTCAAAAGTAAACAGAGTCCGATTGGAGGTCCAACAAAAGTTCGTCAAGAGTCCATATAGTTCATGAAAGTAAAGTGGTATAATTCCAATATATCAACACTGAAAGAATTCTAGGCGAAGTCGCCGTATAGTGGAGCCAGTCAAATCATGATGAAGGAGCTGGGTATCCTGTTACCAGTATTTTAAAAAACCCTCTAAAATCAGGACAGTAAATAAAAGACAACAGATATATAAACCTCACTTGCCTAGTTTCCAACAGACATCACAACCTCTGAGGATGCCTGCCATAGATGTGGGCGAAACGTCAGGAAAGATGCTTCTGGAACATGTAAACACACTTATTCAAAATACTGGGAATGTAACAACTAAACACACATAGGAAGCTTTGAATTCCTTATAACATTATGTATTCACTCTATTGTTTCACATGCTAATCCACTCCATTTTACACGATCCCCAACCCAAAAGCATTATATCACCAGGTTGTAAACCTTGCGGGCACTGTGTGTCATGCAGACAGGTCTATAGGGGCAAGGAGGTTACCAGCCTCAGGACGCATAAACAATACAAACTGCGTGACCAAACGACCTGTGACTCGGAGAATCTACGTTCTAGAATGTCTGAACACCGTTTGCGTGTACGGACGGGGGCCGATAATAGCATTTTGTACAGGCATTTTCTGGAGGCCAAACATGCGCCTGGCTCCTTTAAATTTACAGCATTGGAAAGAATCAGGGCACCCCCTCATTCGAATATACATGATTTACTCATAAGGCGTGAAACATGGTGGATAATCCACCTCCAAAGTGAGTATCCAATCGGTTTAAACGAGCCTCTCCCCTTATCCGCCCTACTCACCTGAATCAGCTCTGATTTAGAATGTATATATTGCATCTTGGTTCATTTGTATATACCCTCGGGTCCGCAGGAGATGTATGTGGAATCACAGCCATGAATTGGTATGTCTGTAAATTCTCTGCGGGCTATCTTATTGGGAATGGGTTGCTGTACTATATGTCTTAAATGTATGTTATTATTTCAGAAGTAATGCCTCCTGTGTCATGCCATGTTAAAATGTCGATTGCCGCTTGAAAAAGCCTGTGAAGGGCGAAACGGCCGGGCTCGTAATTAGACTGTCGCGGCTTTTGCCATACATGCCTTCTGGAGCCGACCTGGACGCAAGGAGCGCTGTGGAATCGTCAGGTCATTTACATTGTCATCTGGGTGTGCAGACCGAGTGTGGGTATATGGTATTTTCTGGACAATGGACTGTAATTCCTATTGAACTTTCCCTCCGGTCTCAACACACCCCCACCCAACAAGAACTTTCCGCGACTCCCAGTCTATCCCGGTGATGTATATTGGCTCCAACTGGCGTTGTATAGCATTGCATTATATGCATGGACACTGTGAATTAATTGTGAAACAATAGAGTGAATACATAATGTTATAAGGAATTCAAAGCTTCCTATGTGTGTTTAGCTTCTGGAACATGGCCATACAGCCCGGAATACTCACATCAATCCAAATATAGCATTATTTTCTCCACAATAAATACACCTTGACAGTTTGGTAGACCATTACAGTTCAGTAAGTACTTCAACGAGCATCATCTTTGAAATGATTAAAATAGAACAACACTTTCTTTGCTATCACTTTGGAAAAGGTAATAAACCGACCACACAGCAGATTTATGTATCCTATTTTAAAATTAATAATTCAAAATATTTAAAATCACTAGTGAAATAAGTGCACAGTGCTATGCTGGTAAGGACAAACAATGGTGTGAGTTAATCATCTCCAAATAACTGCAGCACAATATGCACAAGGACAGCATATGATTGGAAATTTCCACCTTGGGGACTGTGTACAAATATCAGAATGATACACAATGCATGAGATCTTCATCCATTTTCAGCTAGAGATATTTTCCCCATCTGTGAAAGGTAAGCCTACAAATCTCCTTTCAAGGTAGCAGGAGGCATACTCTAATAGTAAACTTCTACAAGGGCTCTACACATCTGGAGAAGAGTTCAATATGACATATTGGGGTAGTGCAGGGGTGCCCACACTTTTTCAGCATGCGAGCTACTTATAAAACAAACAAGTCAAAAAGATCTACCTACCCATATTTTGACAGAAGAAATAAGGGACATTTACATGATTTTTCGCAAAAATAAGGGACACTTCATAAAATGCATCCAGACAAGAGTTCCTTCTACCACCCTGACATCATTCCACAGATATAAACAGGCAGAATGAAAGCAGACAGGCCTTTAAGCTGCAAGGCCATTCAATGCTGATCAATGTGGCCAATGGAACACTGTCATATATTCCAGTTCAAAGCAGAGATTGTGGGATTTTCTGCCTTGATATTCCGGGTTATAGAGTTGTGGAAAGGCCCTGAGTCCACACTGTCATATATTCCAGTTCAGAGCAGATCTTGTGCGATTTCCTGCCTTGCTATTCTGGGATATATAACTGTGTGGAAGGACCTGAGTCCACACTGCCATATAACCCAGTTTAAAGCAGATCTTGTGGGATTTCCTGCCTTGCTATTTTGGGATATATAGTTGTGTGGAAGGACCAGTTCAAAGCAGCTAGTGTGGGATTTTACTGGGTTGCATGGAAGGGAGCGGAGGGCCCTAGGACCCTGCAAAAAGCTGCCCAACAACTTCCTCCCCACTCACCCCTCTTCGGTCCCCATCCTCTCCCTCCCAGGCGGGCTTTCTCTCTTCTCTCCGGAGCCCCTTCAGGCGTTCAGGAGGCGTCTTGGGCAGAAGGAAGGAGCGTGGAACGTTCTGCTTTGATCCTCCTCCCTTCGTTCCATTGAGTTTGCACCGAGCAAGGGAGGGGGAGCCGAACGGCCTCACTCGTGACCTCTCTCCACCCCCCACCCTCTTCAACAGACAGCTCTCTCTTTGCCATGAGCGGTGGCGCCTCTTGACAGAGGCGCAACTGGGCCTGCTCCTTCATCTTGAGGATGTTGAAGCCGAGCAGCCCATAGGAAGATGCGCGAGCTACCGGGCAGCCTCCGCGAGCTACAGGCTGATCACGATCGACTTAATGGGCGGCCCTGATCTTGAGGATGTTGAAGCCGGGCAGCCCGTAGGAAGATGTGCGAGCTACTGGGCAGCCTCCGCGAGCTACTGGTCGATCGCGATCGACTTAATGGGCGGTCCTGGGGTAGTGCAATGAGGGACTGCACTTTGGGGCAGTGCAATGAGGCAATAATAGAATGGTGTCCTGAGATGGTTTTTAAGCAACCGATTTTGAAGTGGATATAAGTGATTTTAATGTTTGTATATATTTATGGTTTTATGTCCCAAAATTGAATGTTTGCCGTATATATGCTGTGTTCCGCCCTGAATCCCCTGTGGGGTGAGAAGGGCGGAATATAAATGTTTTAAATAAAATAAATAAATAGTTATAATGCTGTAATTCTAGTTTATCTGCCATGCCTAAATGTTGTTTTCCCGGGGATTGTAGTTTGCAGAGGTGTACTTTGTCCCTGGCTGAGAACTGCAAATATCCCTTCGAAATGACAAATACTAGGATTCTATATGTTAAAGTGGAATCATGGTGGAATTAACTGTCCAGTGTGAAATGTCTTCAGATATGAAAGTACTTTGCTCTCGAAGTTTTTCCCCTACTTAATTTTAACATACATGTTTTGTTTTTTTTAAACTTGTTTCTGATGTAATCACTAGGCATGGTTTAGAACCCAAAAATAGGAAATCGAAAATCTAATTGGGGGATTTTTTATTAGTAATAGGAAGACTTACAAAAAAATTTCCAAAAATTTCTAAAATGTAACTTAATTACTAACGAAATTCGTTAGTAGTTCGTATGCCAGCGCATGCATTCCCAGATGGTTTTGGCCTACAACTCCCAGAAATCCTAACAGCTGGTAAATTGGCTGGGATTTCTGGGAGTTGTAGGCCAAAACTTGAATAAATCACACTGAATTCTAGATGGGATTCTCCAAATAGGAAGGAGGGAGGGAAGGAGGGAGGGAGGGAGCGGGTATTCTATTCTTGGAAGCAGCAAAAGAAAAGGAGGAGGAGCCCCCCTGGCTCCTCGCTGCCTCTCTCACCCCGATCCCGAGGAGCGAGGGCCCAAGTTTGCCCAGGCTGGTCATATACCTACATTCCATGCACATGCAATAATACAGCAGTAATAACAATGGGTATAAGAAGAGGTAAAATTCAAACCGAAGTATTCTGACTGGTCCCTCCTAATGCGGTGCAAACGGGCTCTTCTCTGTGAGCCCGGGAAAAGCTAGCGTTTTCTGCTTGGGTGCACACACATACATATTCTTTGGGGGGGATTTGCTGCAGAATCTTCTCTATGAGCCCGGGATTCTGCAGCAAATCCCCCAAGAATATGTATGTGTGTGCTCCCAAGCAGCAAACGCTGGCTTTTCCCGGGCTAATTTCCGGCTAATAAGAGAAGAGCCCATTTGCACCGCATGAGGAGAGACCAGTCAGAATACTGCTCTTGAATTTTACCTCTTGTTATTGTTATTACTGCTGTATTATTGCATGCGCATGGAATGTAGGTATGACCAGTTGGATTACTTATAATATTAGGCACTTACAGTAGCATTCATTCTATTATACATTAGGTTGGTTTCTCACCCCAATACTCTTTGATGCTTTAGATCCTGGCAGGGCAGAAGAGGCAGGGAAGCCTGGAAAAAATGTAAACAGAGAGGTTTACTCAGAAGTAAATCCACAAAGGAGGGCCCTTCATCCAAAGTGCCCTCCTTTGCAGATTTACTTCTGAGTAATCCCCTCTGTTTACATTTTTTCCGGGCTTCCAGCCGATAGAAGGAGCGAGTTTAGGGCTTACCTTGCCATAATACTTATTGGCAAGGGAGGCGGGAGGGTGGTGAGAGAGAAGGACGGTGCCCCCCCCCTTATGACCTAATAACGACACTTAAGAAAATCCTGGCCCCCGAAGTTCGAAAAAGAAAGTCCACTTCCTGGTTGGCGTTCCAGGTGCGGAAATACTCGAAAGTAGCATTTCTTACGAATTTCTTACGAAACGAATCATTTTCATAACTTTTTTCTCATGCCTAGTAATCACCCTATCTTCACTGGCATCTAGGACTACAATGAGACAACCCAGAGTGATGAAAAAATCAATTGGCATTTAGCTATTTACGGGATTGGAAAGTAGCAGTGGCAGGCTTCATGTGTCCATTTCGACACTCATTGATATTCTCCTTTCCTTGGAAGATAGACCTGTGTCTCAGCTGATCTCTCCTGCACCGCCCCAAACAAAACCACTACCCTCAAGTCTGGAGCAGTCCCATCCCCACTGCAGTCTTGGAACAGAAGGAGCTGTGTAAATGGGCTGCCATCTTATCCGTTGTCCCAAACTGGCCCTGATGATATCATGTTCAAAGACCCAGTTATTATTGATACTCAGGGTGCATCTACACTGGAGAATAAATGCAGCTGAATAGCACTTTAACTGTCATGGCTCAATGCTATGGAATCTTGGGAGCTGTAGTTTGATGGAGCACCAACACTCTTTGGCAGAGAATGCTAAAGATCTTGTAGAACTACAACTCCCAGAATTCCATAGCATTGAGCCATAGCAGTTTTGTATGATATTGCTTCTAGCACCCACTTTTTGCTTGATATTCAAGCAGTGCTGCTTGTTGGTCAGAGCGCAGTTCAGGGTAACTCCCAGATATTTGGGTGTGCTGCAATGCTCCAGTGAGATTCCTTTCCAGGCAATTCTCAGAGCATGAGAAACAATATCATAGGAAAGCGGACTGGCACAACCTGGGGATCACAACCAGATACAGCGAAGACATCTGCTCTCACGCTTTGCTAGTCTACTGCTGAGTATGCACGCCCAGTGTGGAACACATCTCACCACGCTAAAACAGTGGATTTGGCTCTTAATGAGACATGGCACATTATCATAGGATGTCTACACCCTACACCATTGTCTTTCAACCTTTTTTGAGCTGCGGCACTTTTTTACATTTACAAAATCCTTGGGCACACCACCAACCAAAATGACACAAAAGTACACTTTAACACAGTAATACATATAGTTAATATGTTTTTAAATGTATTTATACACTCACTGTGAAACCTGGGCCTGTTTCGATGAACACAACATAGATATGACTTCCTCTCACATATTTATACATGGCTATCATGTCTTCCCTCAGCCTTCTCTTCTTCAGGCTAAACATGCCCAGCTCTTCAAGCCGCTCCTCATAGAGCTTGTTCTCCAGACCTTTGTGAAATTTCACCCTGAATGAAACTTGCTTCCAGTTAACTATGGATGTCATGAAGCTGTCATACACAGTTCCTTGGGGGGGGGCAGGATCTCGAAAAATCATGTAAAATTGTAAAAAAAAAAAACCTTTTCCAAGCGGAGAGGCTCAATTTGTTTCTTGGGAACCTGTGAGGGGCTGCTAGGAGGGGGGAGAGTGCCAATTTCCCACAGCACACCTGATGATCGCTCATGGCACACTAGTGTGCCACGGCACACTGGTTGGGAAACACTGCCCTACACCACTGGAGAAATTACACTGTTTAGCCAGTATTGCACCACCTGACATCTGCTGGGAAGTAGCAGCCAATAATGAAAGGGCCAAGTCAGTGACATCTTCAGCCTGTGATCTGTTTGGATATCAACCAGCATGCCAATGTCTTAAATCAAGAAATAGTTTTCTAAGATCTACAGAGATACTTGCAGGAACATCTCAGCAAGTGAGAGTCCAAAAGTGGCAGGCTAAAACACAGCATCTCAATCAGTGGCTGATACCAAATGAGAGACTCCCTCCTGGGCACACAGACTTGGAAGGCGATGAACAGATTGCGCCCTGGCACCACGAGGTGCAGAGCCACCTTAAGAAATGGGGCCACAAAGTGGATTCCACGACATGCGAGTGTGGAGAAGAGCAAACCACAGACCACTTACTGCAATGCAACCTGAGTCCTGCCACATGCACAAGAGAGGACTTTCTTATAAAAACACCAGAGGCACTCCAAGTGGCCAGTTACTGGTCAAAGGATATTTAATATAATGCCACGTTTTTAAACTTTGTGTTTTTTTAAAAATACATTACAACTGCACTCTTGGCTCACTCCTGATACAATAAATAAAAAGCCATAGTAGTTAAAGTGGTGTCCAACTGCATTTCTTCTACAGTGTAGAGCAGACCTGGGCATCTTATGGCCTGTGGGCCGGATGCGGCCCACCGGCCAATTCTGACCGGCCCGGGAAGAAGGGCATCAGGGGCGGGGCCATTTCTGCAAGAGGAAGGGCTGCCACTGCCGCCATCCCATCACAGGCTGTGGGGCCTGTGTCGGCAGACAGCCCGCCGCTCCGGAGAACGATTAGAGGAGCGGCGGCTTGGGAGTGCCTGCCATCCCGGGCAGCGATCCAGACCTGCAGCGGGAGCAGTCGGCGACCTGCGGCAGCTGATCGCCCTGGCGACCCGGAAGACTTGATTGCCGACTGTTCCCGCTGCAGGTCCGGATCGCTGCCCGGGATGGCAGGCACTCCAAAGCCGGGATGGCAGGCACTCAGTGGCAGGGTGATCAGCCGATCAGGAACGCCTCTGTTGGAACGGCTGGGGGTGAGAGCGGGCAGAG
This sequence comes from Anolis apletophallus, assembly GCA_030556195.1. Lineage (NCBI taxonomy): Eukaryota > Metazoa > Chordata > Lepidosauria > Squamata > Anolidae > Anolis > Anolis apletophallus. Next base: position 115,270,377 of record JARBWK010000006.1, on the reverse strand, counting down.
GCCTGCAGCCTCCGATCGTCTGCTGCTCTGCTCTGCTGTGGCGGCGGCTGGGTCCGCTTTGTCATCCTCTGGGCTGGGTCCATTGGTCCATTCCATCTTGGGATCCTTCCTCTCTTGATGATGTTAGCCTCCATCTTGGATCGCACCTTGTCTTCTTGAATTTTATTTTATTTCAGTGGGTTTTATTATTATTTTATAATAATTTTATAATAATAATATAATAAATAATATAATGTTATATTATATTATAATTTCAATATATTATAATGTCTATTTCTTGATATATTAATATGTTAATATTAATGGTGTGTAATATATAGTAAATATAGTAAATAAATAAAAACATAAATAAATAATGTAGATCAGAATGTAGTTCAGCCTTTAGGTGCGGCCCTCCATAGTATTTTTGGCTCTCGTGTGGCCCCTTGAAAAAAATAATTGCCCACCCCTGGTGTAGATAGACTCCCAGATGTCTTTCCATGGTTAAAGTATAGCCCTCGGTTTGTCCAGGTGTTTTCCTGGAATCAGTATCAAGTACTGGATACCATTTTATTACGCGGTTATATATAAGGGAAATATTATTATTAGATTTATACTCCACTTTATCTCTCCCGAAGGGGACTCAAAGCGGCTTGACATAAAAAGCATTAGTATGAAATTTAAAATATACAAATATGCAAACATTAAAACAAAATTAAACACAAACAGCACAAACATTCATATTTAAAATCCAGCAAAGCGGTTACACATGCCAGTATCCACAGAAAGTCCGGAAACCAACCCACAGTGGATACAGTGGCCTACTGCACCATCTGCCTTAGTCTTGAATTTAGATACAAGGCTTGTAAAGCATACCAGGCTGCACTGAAGGACGCTGGAATGGCGAAACAATCTTTTCTGCCCCTGTTTTATGTTTCCTTGCTTACTATCAAATCTAACCATTACTCTGATCTGTCTCTAGCACTGATGAGAACATATGAGCTCATTGCGAAGCAGCTGTTGGGGAAAATGTGTGTTTTAGCTTTTAGCTGAGGATTCATTTGTATTAGAGAGAGAAAAGGCACCCTGAGCAGTAAAAATAAGAAATAAAATGCTGCCTGTTTTCTTCACCAAAGCCTAGTACTTCAAAGAAGTCTCTGAGGCCATCCACACTGCAAAAGCACTTTAACTGGTAGCTCAAAGCTGTGGAATCCTGGGATTTGCAATTTAGAACAACAACAACAACTTTATGTTTATACCCTGCCACTATCTCCCCAAAGGGACTCGGGGCGGCTTACAAGGTAGTCTTCTTTGCGAGAGAGAGCTGGTTTAAACAGCTCCACTGGTTGCCAATAAGTTTCTGGTCCCAATTCAAAGTGTCCGGTGGGAGGGCCAATGAAAGTCCAAAGAGCTATTTATTTATTTATTTACTTTATTTATATTCCGCTCTTCTCACCCCGAAGGGGACTCAGAGCAGATTACAGGTACACATACTTAGCAGACAATCCCTGCCGTTTTCACATACACAACATATAGACGAACAGAGGCAAACTCTAGCCACCAGGGGGAGCTGATGCACTCCTCATCTCTCAGCGTTCCCAGCATCCCTTGTTGTTCCTTCCGCATTCCTCAGCATTCCTGGAGTTCTTTAATGGCCTCATAATTCAGTCAAAATTTGCCTCCCCACTTAATGTGGTACTTTTATCACCTACTTGACAGATGCAACTGTCTTTCGGGCTGCAAAGGTCAACAGCAGGCTACACTTAAAGGTCAAGAACCCACCTCGACCCGGGCAGGCCTCGAACTCATGACCTACTGATCAGAGAGATCTTATGCAGCTGACACTTAGGCAGCTGCGCCACATTCCCAGTGCTATGGTGAGATCGATCCAATTCTCTGGTGAACTGCCTAATCAAATGCACAGTGGAATATCCAGGTTTTTAATTCCTTGTGGAAAATGAAAGGGGTAGGTGGGTGCCAATGTAATCTCCTCGGTAATGACTCCCAGAGCCGAGGGGCCACCACTGAGAAGGCCTTTTCTCTTGTTCCCACCAGCCGTGCTTGAGACGGCGGCGGAAGTGAGAGCAGAGCCTCCCCAAATGATCTTAAAGTATTGCTGGTTCGTAAGGGAAGATGCGATCTTGAAGATAGGCAGGTCTTGAACCATTTAGGGCAGTGTTTCTCAACCTTCCTAATGCTGCGACCCCTTAATACAGTTCCTTATGTTGTGGTGACCCCTAACCATTATTTTCATTGCTACTTCATAACTGTATTTGGGGGGGGGGGGGTTGATTTTGTCATTTGGAAGTTGTAGTTGCTGGGATTTATAGTTCACCCACAATCAAGTAACATTCTGAACTCACAAACAATGGAATTGAACCAAACTTGGCACAAAAAATTCCCATGGCCAACAGCAAATACTGGAAGTGTTTGGTGGGCATTCACCTTGAGTTTGGGAGTCGTAGTTCACCTACATGCAGGGAGCACTATAGACTCAACAATGATGGATCTGGGCCACACTAATCCTCAATATACCCAAATGTGAACACTGGTGGAGTTTGGAGAAAATAGATCTTGACATTGGGGAGTTGTAGTTGCTGGGATTTATAGTTCACCTACAATCAAAGAGCCCCTTGCACCCCACCGATGATAGAATTGGGTCAAACTTCATGCCTTGAAGGGACTAGCTGGCGTGAGCCTCCGTCCCACCTCACTTACTCTCCCTCACCCCACACATGTGCATCATGTTGCCATGCGCCAAGCATGCCTGCTCTCCCCGCTAGAGTCTCAGAAACAGCTCTCCCCTTGGCTGGGAGGCTTGCCAATCTGTTTCCAAAAAGAAAGAGAAGGACAAGTGGAGAGTTCTTCAATCTTCTCTGCCAAAGGGCTTCCTAAGACCACCATAAATATTTGTTTTCTGATGGTCTTTGGCGACCCCTCTGAAACTCTCTTGCGACCCCCCTGGGGGTCCCAACCCCCAGGTTGAGAAACACTGATTTAGGGCTTTGTATGTGATCACCTGCACCTTGAAATGGGACCGGAAACATATTGGCCGCCAGTGGAGCTGTTTAAACCAGCACTCCCTAACAAAAAAGATTAAATAAACACCTTGTAAAACTACAACTGCCATTATTCCATAGTGTTTTGCCATGCTAATTAAAGTGCCTTGATTCTGCAATGTAGATGCACCCTTAGTTGTGACCTTTGTGTACGCTTTGATTGTGTATTTCTGCATGGCAGGAGGTTGGACTGGGTGTGATGTCTTCGAACTCTAGAATTCTGGGATCTCATTTCGCTTTGAAGATCTTTATGAACTGTGCAATAAATATAGAAACAAATACAAGCAGAAGCCGCAGACAGTTTGTACAGAGGATTCTCCTTCCCTCCCTTTTCCACTCCCACTCCCACACACACCCGCCTCCTCTGTTGCTAATGGCTCATCATCTTTTCTTTTTGATTCTCTCTGCCAGCATTGCAGCATCCATTGTGTGCTGTTTACAACTGCAGATGATACTTGGATGAGTCGCAATCTATAAGGAGCTTCCAGTGCCAGGCATCTTTGTTATAAAGAGGACCACCACTTCTTTCCTATCCCAGTGCCCCACTCTATTACAAAAGGGAGCGGAAAGGCTCAAATGCAGAAACATGAAGTAGTAGGAGCGAGTGAGTCAAGGCAACCCTTTAAAACACACACCTAAACAAGCAACAGAGGTGGAAGGAAGATCTGAAGCATTTTCAGAATTGTTAGAACAGGGCTGTCCAACTTCTACGGGCCCAAGGGCCGGAATTCCGGTCACTGATCACCTGGGGGGCCGAAGGGTCTGCCTCCGCCCCTGACTCCGCCCCCTACCCCAGCTCCGCCCCCTCCCTGGCTCCAATTTACTTACAATTGACCTTGAGTTGTGGAGTTGTAGTTCACCTCCATCCAGAGAGCACTGTGGACTCAAATAATGATGGATCTGGACCAAACTTGGCATGAATACTCAATATACCCAAATGGGAACACTGGTGGATTTGGGGGAATGTTTCCTAATACCTTTGAGTTATTTGAGTCCACACTCAAATTGGGACACACCAAAAAAACCCCAAACACCTCAATGCCGTCGCAGGGCTTGATGGGGCCTCCTTTCCCAGAGGCGGGTGGAGGAGGCCCAAAGAGCTCCCTCCCTCCCTGAAGGGAAAACAAGCCACGGGGGCAGGCACAAAGGAAGCCACGTTGCGCCCTGCACGCGGGGGAAGGCAGCACAACAAGGGGGGAGGGGCGCGGAGGAGGGGAAGGAAGCGTCGCCAAGGAAACCGCCGCTGAGGGACCCCTCCCCCCTCACCCAACATCCCACTGTTTTTAGATTGATTGATTCGAGCCAGGCCCTTGTTTACCCATACTGCGGGAGCCCCGCCACAGGGCCGAAGCGCCAACGCCGCCACTGTCCCTGAAGAGCCCCACTGGAGCCGAGGCCAAGCTCAGGCCGGGTGTGGCGGCTCTCCCATCCGCGGGGCGGGAAGCGAGGGCCCTCCACAGGAAGAGGACGGAGCCAGGAGGGGCTTTCCCTGCCTCACTCCCCTCCTCCCTCTCTCTGAGGGAATGGGGGCTGGCCTGGAAGCAGCCGCGAGGGAGGAGGAGGCGTGCGCCCAGGCCGGCTGCAAATCCCGCGGGACCCGAGATTTCAGCAGCTATCACGAGACTACGCAGCCACAGACAGGATTTTGATCTCCCTCGAAATCCCGTCTGTGGCTGGCGTAGTCTCGCGATGCTTGCCTAAACCCGGAAGTAGGTATTTATTTTATTTTATTTTTTATTTTTATTTGTATTTTATTAAAACGAGTTAGGGGGCCGGAGGGAAGGGGCTCGGGGGCCGTGTACCGCCCCAGGGCCGCCTGTTGGACAGCCCTGTGTTAGAATAATGAGATTCTCAAATATTAGGAAAACCTGGGTGCATGCATGCCAGGTGTCAAACTCAAGGCCCACAGGCCAAATCTGGCCCTTTGTGTCATTTTATATGGCCCTCCAGATAGATGCTGGACTACAACTCCTGTATTCCTCATCATTAGGCATCATGACAGAGCCGATGGGAATTGAGATACAATAACATCTGGAAGGCTGCAATTTGTTCTATTTTGTCAGGATAGTGCGATTTGAATTTAATTGCAAGACTTGTGAATATGATGTCTGATTTTAATATATCTTCACCTTTCCCCAACCTCAGAGACACATGTTCTTTGGATTTCAATTCCTATTATCCTCCCTCTGTATGACATATAATCAAAAAAATTATGGTAGTTGTTAAATAACATTGTGGACTCCAAATTGGGTAAAAACTAAATAGCACTGACCTCTATGTTAAAAAATTATAGTTAAAAATTATAGAGTTCCCAACCCCCAGGTTGAAAAACACTGCTCTAAGGCCCCTTCCACACAACTGAATAAAAACCCACATTTCTGCTTTGAATACACACACACAAACACTAGCTGAGGACCCGGCGGTGCCCGGGTTATTTGAGGAAGGCATTGTGTGCCAAGGTTGGTTCCTATTAGATGTTTATGTGGCTTGCAGTGGTCTCAGGAACTTAGTGAAGGTACTGCGAGTTCCATTGGCCATGGTCCACCCCCCTCCAAATAGCACCAGAATGTAGAGTGGGTCTTGGGGGCTGTGTTTGTCACATTTGGTCTTGATCATTCTCTGGATGAGGGTTGCAGCGATCTCTGGAAGTGAGGGAAGGTAGTGGAAGTCCCATCATCCATGGTCCCCCGTTCTCCAAACTGCACCAGGATGTAGAGTGGGTCATGGGGGCTCTGTGTGTCAAGTTTGGTCTTGATCAGTCATTGGATGAGGGTGGCAGCGGTCTCAGAAAGTGAGTGAAGGTACTTCAACTCCCATCATCCGTGGTCCATCCCACTCAAAACTGCACTAGGATGTAGAGTGGGTCATTGGTACTCTGTGTGCCAAGTTTGGGCCTGGTCTCTGATTTGTAGGGGCTGCAATGTTCTGTGGGAAATGAATTGGGTGAAGGTACTGCAAATCCCATCATTTGTGAGCCATCCTGCCGTAAACCGCAGCAGGTTTGTAAAGTGGGCCAATGGGCCTCTGTGTGCCAAGTTTGGTCCTGATTCGTCATTGGTGTGGACCACAGTGCTCTAAGGAAATGAATTAAAGTACTGCAAGTCCCATCATCCATGGTCCATCCTCCCTCAAACTGCACCGGGATGTAGGGTGCATCTTGGGGGGTCTGTGTGCCAAGTTTGGCCTTGTTCTCTCATTGTTTGGGGCCCAGTCAGGAAAATCAAGTTGAGGGAGCCTTGCTGTCAATTTTGGGCCTGGTCTGTGATTTATAGGGGCTGCAGGGTTGTTTGGGAAGTGAATGATGTGAAGGTACTGCAAATACCATCATTCGTGGCCCATCCTGCCCTAAACCACACCAGGTTGTGAAGTGGGCCATTGGTGCCCTGTTTGCCAAGTTTGGTCCTGATCCGTCATTGCCGTGGGGCTCAGTGGCTGGCTGCCTGAGGCCTTTCCTTTTCCCTCTGAGTCACTTTAGAATGTTGGAATGTGGTTGGGCAATTAGAGTCCTTTATGCAAATACCATTTCCGTGGCAACCAATCCCCTCTGTCTGGGGCCATAGAATGTTGGAGTTCTGAGGCTGGCCAATCAGAGCCCTTTATGCTAATAATCTCACAGTGGCAGCCAATCGAAACGCTGGCACATATTCCTCCCACCGCACCACTGCAAACACTGACTTTTATTAGATAGATAGATGATAGATAGATGATGATAGATAGATAGATAGATGGGGCAGTGTGGACTCAGATAAGCCAGTTCAAAGCAGATATTGTGGGATTTTCTGCCTTGATATTCTGGGTTATATGGCTGTGTGGAAGGGCCCTCAGTCAAAATGTAATACATGTCAGCCTAAGGCAAACATTAAATGGTGATCTCAAAATTATTGTTTTATTACATTTAACAGCAGAGCACTGATTTATGTGAAGTTCTTTAAAGTGCACTGTAGAGTCCTTCACACAATCGCAGGTTATAAGTTGTTTGTTATGTTTCTGTTAGTTTATAACCTTGAAAAATAATGGAAAAATTGTGAGCATAAGTAAAAATATTTTCACTTAGATATCATTATTGATCTCAATAGAAAAAGAGAAGGAGAGAGAAAGAGATTTGGGGATTTAGGTTCTAAGACACCATTGATCGTAGGAGTGTATCCTAAAATCAAAGGAATACAATATATATATGTAGGACTGGCTTATCTTGATGATTCCATTTTGACTTGAAAGGCTTTGAAAGGATGTTCCTTGATTCTCTGGAGAAGATTAGCTTCTGAGGGCCCTTCCAGACAGGCCCTATATCCCAGGGTCCGATCCCAGGTTGTCTGATTTAAACTGGATCATATGAGTCCCCACTGCTTGATAATCTGGGCTAAACAGAAAACCTGGAATCAGATCCTGGGATATAGAGCCTGTTTAGAAGGGCCCAGAGGCAGTGAATCCATGCCAGGTTTTTCACTAACTTAACAGAGCTATCCAAGGTGTTGAATCTTTTAGAGGGAAATGTTGGGTTCTGGAGTATCTGGAGAGGTCCCCTGGTCAACGTCCTTGCAGATGGCCAATTCTCTCAAACCAAAAGCAACTTGCAGTTTCGCAAGTCGCTCCTGACACACACACACAAAAACAACAACCCAAAACTCTCAGTAACCCTACACAGGATAGCCAATGGTGAAGGATCATGAAAGTTGTAGTCAAACTTTCCCAAAAGACCCACACTGTGCACATTCATCCTAGATCGATCCAATGGTCCCAGACATTATAAGGTTGTTCAGGAGGTTTGAAACCAAGAGATTCTCCAGGACGCAGTAGACATTTTTTTTAAAGGCATATTCAGTAACCATATTTTGCATGTGGATTCACATGCCCAAACCTCTGATGCCAGGATACTATGCTAACAGCTTGATCTCTGTTACAAAACATTAAACATACACTCCACATATAGCATTTAGGTGTTTATCTAAACATTAGCTGTGCCCTGCCACGTGTTACTGTGGCCTATAGTAAAAATGTTTGAAGTAGAGGTAGATATCTGGACTATTATGAAAGAGAGGTACCTACTTATTCCTTCCACCCTTTTTCTTCCCCTTCCTCTCCTTTCTTCCTTTTCTACCTCTTTCTTTTATTCCTTCTTTCACTCTTTGGTTTCATCCTTCCTTCCTTCTTTCCTTCCTTCCCCCCTTTCTCTACTTTTTCATCTCCTTTCTTCCCTCCCTGTTTCCTTCCTTCTTTCACTTTTTATTTCCTTTTCTCCTCCCTCCCTTCTTTACCTCTTTCCTGCCTTTCCTTTCCTTTCCTTTCCTTTCTACTTTTCTCTTCTTCCTTCCTTTGGTACCTACTTCCTTCCTTCTTTCCTTCTTTCCCTCTCTCATTCTCTCTCTCTTTCTTTCCTTCCTTCCCCTTTCCCTCCCTCATTTCTTCTCTCCTTCCTTCCTGTTTGTTCTCTCCTAATACCATGGTAGAGTCCTTTCTAACTCTATTCTATGAGTGTATTTAATATGGTAATATATAGTAGTAACATTATATTATGTTTGTATGTATGTATATATGTATGTGTGCAGAGAGCGGATATGTGGCAGATTGGTTTCCACTGTGGTATTATTTGCATATGGCTTTTGATTGGCCAGCATCAAAATTCTAAGACTCTGAAGTGGCTGAGAGGGGAAAGGCAAGGGCCTGAGGCTGTCAGAAATGGTAATTGATTGCCACTGTGGTGTTATTTGCATATGAGTTCTGATTGGTCCACCTCAACATTCTGAAGTGGCTGAGAGTGGAAAGGCAAGGGCCTTAGTGGCATCTTCTCCTTTTTTAGGGTTTAGGATTTGTACGTTATTTTTAGTTATTTTTTTGTTTTTTAATTTTTGTTGGTCACACCTTGCGTTGTAAGACGTTTTGCTGCCAAATCTGGTGTGAATCCGTTCAGTGGTTCTTTTGTTTACTTCAGCCTCATTATGGACAGAGCATTTATTTATATATAGATGTAGAAGTAAATGGGACAATGTGTTGCCTATCATACATGTGAAAATACTAATCCGTCAAGGTAAGACTGGTTTCAACTGCCTTACATTGTTGCTTATCTGGGTTTGCTGCCTTATAACATGTAGAACAGGAGACCGAGTTCCTCTATAGTAAAAATCAGAAGAGAGAACTTTAGCGCAACATAAGACTGGAAATCCTCTTTTTCTTTGGATTTCACACCCTGGAAACACAAGAAGAATGATTACCCTCAACATGCTTAATTGCACATTCTTGGAGGTATTTCTAGCCCATTTTGGCACACCTAAAGCAGGCTATTTAATTAAAATTTCCTCCTGTATTTAAAACAAACCCTAGTATGGATTTTCTCCCAAAACAACTGCTCTTAATGAACTTAAGCTGCGGCAAGAAGAAAGATTCCATCCAAAGTGTTGCCTCACAGGCTCTTTTGAAAGCAAAATTAGCAAAGGTTTCACTGAGAAACCCATGTGGGAGCTTCTGTGGATTCCTGGCAAATAACTATAGCTATTTCACATAAGAAAACACTCCAACTATAGCTTACATTTAGTGGTAGCAAGTTCAGAAGATTTACAAGGATGGCCTCAAAACTTTTGCTGACTGGGATGGAGAACAGTGTGGTAGTCCCGCCATTCCAGCCGGTGCATGGTGGTTGAATCATGAAGTTCCATGATCCGGGTGATAGTGGGGGGATTCACCACAGATTGTGCGGAGTGCAGCATGGTGTGTGGGTCCCATGGTCCACAGTGCCCACAGCACTCCTCACTTTGTCCAATGGGGGAAAGCATCATTGGCCAGTCCCCCACCCCATTGTTTTCATGTTGCCACCGCTGCCTTCAGACATGGAGAACCACCAGACTCAGATCAACATCATGTGATTGGATCTGGCAGGCTCCGTACCTAAAGAAAGGTGGAATCATCGTAATTTTCCCCATCTGATGATGTCATCGGTGATCCTAAGGTTAGCCTATTTTGGGATTTTCTGGGGCTGAGCATGTGTGACTTGCCAAAGGTCACCCAGTGAGTTGCCATGACCAAGCAGGGAACCAAAACCTGGTCCAATGCTACACCACACTGGCTTTTGACTTACACCTTCCAAATCTATGTTCCCAACAATTTGCTGAAGTAGAAGAGCCAGAAATGAAAAAATGCACACCAAGGATTGCCCTCATTCCTCACTGTCTTTGTGGTGCTGTTAAAGGACCGATCGGATTTGGCTGTATCACACAGATAAGGATATGTATCTTTGTTAACTTCATTCAGGAAAGAATGAACAATTTCTTAAATTTTCTTTGTTGTGAAAAAAATCAATGCAATTTTTAAAAACTATTCAATGTTCAAGACTTATTCTTCGCAATAATCAGAGTTCTGTGTAGCAAATCATGTTTTCCGCAAAGGACATAAGATAGGGTTGTTGTAGGTTTTTCGGACTTGTTGTAGGTTGTTGTAGGTTTTTTGGACTGTATGGCCATGTTCTAGAAGCATTTCTCTCCTGACGTTTCACCTGCATCTATGGTAGGCATCCTTTGAGGTTGAGAAGTCTGTTGGAAACTAGGCAAGTGGGGTTTATATATCTGTGGAAAGTCCAGGGTGGGAGAAAAAACTCTTGTCTGTTGGAGATAGGTGTGAATGTTTCAATTGGCCACCTTGATTAGCCTGACAGTTTTTAGATGTCACTTGTTACCGCCTGGGGGAATCCTTTATTGAGAGGTGATTAGCTGTTCCTGATTGTTTCTTGTCTGGAGTTCCCCTGTCTTTGAGTTTTGTTTTTTTATTTACTGTTATAATTTTAGAGTGTTTTTTAGTACTGGTAGGCAGATTTTTTTTCATTTTCATGGTTTCTTCCTTTCTGTTGAAATTGTCCACCTGTTTCTGGATTTCAATGGCTTCTCTGTGTCAGGCCTGGATTAAATGATTGTGGTGCCCTAGGCCACACTCTGGAGCGCCGCCCCCGCCCCGGGGTGTGGCCGCTTGCAGGGGGCCCCTCCTTCCTCCTCACTGAAGGAGGGGCGGTGCCAACGATGGGAGGGAGGAGGGGGCGGTGAGGCTCCTCCTCCCTCGCACCACGTCAGCCCCGCCCCTCCGTCCTTCAGTGAAGGAAAGAGGGGCGCTGACGACGACGGGAGGGAGGAGGGGGGCGGCGGAAAGCTGCGTCAGAGGCCCTAGGGCCTGTGGTGCTCCACACGTAGGCGCAGGAGCGCCAGAAGAAGATCAAACTTTTTTTAAAAAAAAAATTAATTTTGGGGGGTCTTGACCTGCTGCTCCCCCAAGGCTGCCGCCCTAGGCCACGGCCTAGGGTGGCCTTATGGGTAATCCGGGCCTGCTCTGTGTAGCCTGACATGGTAGTTGTTAGAGTGATCAGCTTAACAACATCTGGCTACCAGTATTAAAAAAAACCTCTAAACAGTAAACACTAATCATGAAGCCAATTCAGGGTGCAAAGGCAACCTTCCCTTGTTTACATTTTAGTCGTACTCTAATATTCATTAGATGATCACCAACTGGCAAGGATGATATTACTTGGGAGAAAAGGCAGGGGGGAAAGAGTAGCTGCAACTCAACCGCTTCCGCAAAGTAGTTTAAGAAACATTTGCCTTTACAGGTCCTTTATCTCCAATATGGCTAAGATCCCACGAAATCCTGGCAAAAAAGCCCACTGGCATTTTTACAAGAGATCACCCTCCAGCTGGCAGTCAGCTGTTTCTAGAATGCCCTATTTTTTCCAAGTCCAGCTCTTGAGGGTCTTATGAGCCAAGACAATCATGGGAGGAGTGGAGGAGTCGCTTGGAAATTTGCCTATGCCTTTTTGGCAGGCTATTTCCTAAGCTATCCCTTCCGTAAGTACCTTGGCTCCCAAGATCTAGACATTGATGAAGAAGAGTGGGCTAGAAAACGCCAGCTGCCAGCTAGAGATGTGTGCTGGGTGGCTGCTTTCTCCTTTGCAATGTGCCTGTGAGTTTCTTGCCACTGCCACAATTTCATTGGTGCATTGGATACCTGCCTGCATGAGCAATGAAACAGCCAAATCACCCATGAAATGGTCTGCTTCCAGGACCGGATAAAGGTAATAAAAAGTAGTAAGCGAATATTATTTTGCAGCCCGGTGGAGATTGCGTATGCATGCAGCCAGCTAGTTTTGCGCATGCACTATTGAGACAGAGCACTTCTGGTGGATGGAGTAGCGAAATGCACTCCCAAGAGGATGAAAAGGACAAGGGAACATTTTGCAGCCAGGGCGGAGCCTCCCGCTTCCGGCTGCAAAATGTTCCCCTGGCCTTTTCGGCCTCTTGGGAGTGCGTTTAGCAACCCTGTCCACCAGAAGTGCGCCATCCCAATGATGCATGAGTGAAAGTTTTGTGCATGCGCTATTGGGACAGAGCGCTTCTGGTGGGCGGAGTAGTGAAACGCACTCTTAAGAGGATGAAAAGGACGGGGGAATGTTTTGCAGCCAGGGTGGAGCCTCTTGCCTCACGCCCGCCCTCTGGCCCGCAGCAATGGTGCGGCATGATGCGCCAAACCTGGCGGCCGCGGCCAAATGCACCCCTGGCCATGTGGCGCCCGGAAGCGGCCACTTGCTTTGCTTACAGTTAAATCCGCCCCTGTCTGCTTCTCAAGCAATTCAGTACTATAGGATTCTGGTCTAACCATTTATAAACAAATATTTGTCACGGTCTCGGTGGATATTTATGGGTCTTATTGTCAGCATCCCATACCCATGGGTGGATTGATATTCACCCATGGACTATCATGTGAATATCAATCATTGGGTGTGTGTATTTTTTAATAATGTAAAAAGGAAGCTTCAATGAATTATTTATTTATTTATTTACATCATTTCTACCCAGCTCCTCTCAACCTCGCAGTTCCAAAACATGCAAATGTGAGTACATCAATAGGTACCGCTTCGGCGGGAAGTTAAACGGCGCTCCATGCAGTCATGCCAGCCACATGACCAAGAAGGTGCCTAAGGAAAAACAGGTTCTTCAGCTTAGAAATGGAGATGAGCACCACCCCTAGGACCAGAGATGAAGGGGAAGCCTTTACCTTTATCTGTGCATCAGTGTTTCATTGTTTCGAGGCACTGAATGTTTGCCTTGTGTCTGCATATGCTGGAATCCACTCTGAGTCCCCTCGGGGAGATAGGGCAGAATACAATAAAGGGTTATTATTATTATTATTACTATTATTAAATTTTCACATAAGTGATGCTCAAGCCAATCATGGGGGTACAGAAAATAATGGTTTTTTTGGGATCTTTAGCCTTCTCTGTCAAAAAGTGCTGGTGCCTCACCATATTACAACTTGGCCATTGCCCTGGTACCAGGCATGTAGCCAGGGGGGGGGGCTAAGTGGGCTTCAGCCCCCTCCCCTCCCCGAAATTCTCAGGGTGGTCCGCGAAAAGGCCTTACTGGTACAGTATTTAAACTGTTATGTTTATTCATATCATGATCTGATCACCATGCTCATTATATCCCACCTTAATGGGGTTATTGGGATAACAATACAAAAGGTTTGCTAGGGTAGACCCACTTCCACCCAGTCTCAGCCCCCCCCCCCCCGAACCAAACTCAGCCCCCCCCCCCCCCCGAATCAAAATCCTGGCTACGGCCCTGCCTGGCACAGTGGTAAACTGATCTGAAGATGCCCACTGATAATGCCTTTTATTTGTCCTGCCTGCCACCTCCATAGCAATTGCCAACTTATCCTAAATTATGAATGCAACAACTAAGCAGGTTACACATCAAAGTGGGGAAAATCTATCCCTTTATATGCCAAAATTCCGGAGTGGAAAGTGGTTATATTGGATAGATGGCGGCATGCCAGTTTGCCTGTCTCTTTGTAGATGCTCTGAAGCAACTGGCACTAGTGGTGGGGATACAACATTGTAGCGCAGCCAGGTGTGGGACACAACCACAGCAGCCACCACAATAAAGCACCCCTTTAGGTACAAAGTCCCACTCCCCAGGATATCACATTTTTCAAAAAAGCACTTTTCAAAAACACTCATCTTTGTTTTCTGTCCCGTGATTAAAGCTTGCATGGCTCGAAGCCACGTTTTCACGGAAACTCTTTTACAACAAAGTCATTACCCCCTCCTTAAACCTCTTCCAGATGAGCCTAATTAAAATGTGACGGATTCATAGTTGCCTGAGATGGGAGCATCATTAGGCACCTTGAACAGTAAACAACTACCGGTATGCCTCCGAAATGCTACAGCATTGCCTTGAAGTAATTCTGACACATCTGCTTACGAGAGCGCGGTAGAAATGGTTGTAAGCCAAGGCTGTTGTTGTGACCCAGTTTCTAACTTTCAGCTACTACAAGTTTGACAAGTACCAAAAGACACACACAATGGAGGTTTTGTGAGGACTAGGATAAAGTAGAGCTAATCCCAGAGGTATGGAATATTATACCTTTCTGTTTAGATAGTGACATGCTATATGATATGAGCAGGTCAGTTAAGCTTACAGCAACACTTCAAAAATCTGTTTTTATTAGGAGAACATTTTAACCAGAGAGAGAGAGAGAGAGAAAGAGCAATAGCTAACCCTGTAGCAATAGGTGTCACTTCCTGGAGTCAACATATTATCCTGGGATAATTTACTCAAGCACCCCACAACCTGTGCAGAGAGAGGAGGGAGTCCTGATTGCCCCACAGCAATGAAACTGGTCGGTAATTATGGGACTGGTCACTCTTACCATCAGGCCCGGATTAACACCTTTTTGCGCCCTAGGCCACACTTTGGAATTACGCCCCCTTTAAGCCAACTTCTACCGCAACCCCCCCCCCCCCAACCTTTCATCCGCTCGTCCCCCTTAGGGCCCCGCGTCCAGCTCTCCCGGTGTGGCCCCACTAGGTCCGCCACAGGAGTTTCCCTCTCGGCAGGCGCTATGGATGCAGGCATGGGGGGAGGAGCCTCCTTCCCGATGCCGTGGCTTGAGGCACTTGGCTCCTTCCCCGGTATCGGGGATTGCGCATGCGTTGTAGTCAGCAGCTGTACTGATGCCGCGCTTCTCCCCGATACCGGGGCTTGTCGCGTTGGGCTTCTCTCCTGTACTGGGGTTTGCGCATGTGCCGTTGCCGGCAGTTGCGCTTCTCTCTCCAGTAAGGAGGAGGAATACCAGCTTTCATGGTGTTAGGGCATGCGCAGACTGCGCAATGGAATTTCCTGTACTTGCACTGAAGGAGCGAGCAAGTGGATGCTGTTGGCATTGAGGGAGTTAATTGTTCCTCCTGTCGATGTCGACGCCAGTGTCGAGAGCCCCTGCGCATACGCCGTTTGCGCAACAATAGCAGAGGCAGGAGCTGGTATTCAGGAAGGGGTGGGTTGGCACTGAAAAGGAGGACCTCCGGTATCCTTCCTTCCTCATCTCCATGCGCGTTGCGCTTTTATTTGTTTCAACATTTTTTTTGGTCCATGATCTGCACCCCCCCCCCCTCAGCTTGCACCCCTAGGCCATGGCCTAGGTTGGCCTTATGGGTAATCCTGGCCTGCTTACCATTCTTCCCCTCCGCATTCCCATGTTTCGGTAGTATCTGGGTGCGATATGGGTCCTGCCAGTCAGTCACTGCCTGCAGTGACACTGGGCAAGGTGACAAAGCAACAAGGGAGGAGAGCATCAGGAACCACACTCTCCTATTTCCCTTACTTTCCCCAAACTTGAGGTCAAGGAACACAGGGTGGCTGTGTAAACAGTTGTGGCCAATTCCCTGTTTACATAGAATCATAGAGTTGGAAGAGACCTCATGGGCCATCCAGTCCAACCCCCTGCAAAGAAGCAGGACAATCACGTTTTAAGCACTCGCAACAGATATCCATCCAGCCTCTGTTTAAAAGCCCCCATAGAAGAAGCCTCCACCACACTTCGGGATAGAGAGTTCCACTGCTGAACAGCTCTCACAGTCAGAAAGCTCTTCCTAATGTTCAGGTGGAATCTCTTTTCCTGTAGTTTGAAGCCATTGCTCTGTGTCCTTGTCTCCAGGGCAGCAAATAACAAGCTTGCTCCCTCCTCCCTATGACTTCCCCCCTCGTATTTATACATGGTTATCAGTCTTCTCTTCTGCAGGCTAAATATGCCCAGGTCTCTAAGCCGCTCCTTATAGGGCTTGTTCTCCAGACCCTTGATCATTTTTAGTCACCCTCCTCTGGACACATTCCAGCTTGTCGATATCTCTCTTCAGTTGTGGTGCCCAGAATTGGACACAGTATTCCAGGTGTGGTCTAACCAATGCAGAATAGAGGGGTACCATGACTTCCCTGGATCTAGTAGACACTATACTCCTATTGATGCAGGCCAAGTTCCCATTGGCTTTTTTTGCCGCCGCATCACATTGTTGGCTGATGTTTAGCTTCTTGTCCACGAGGACTCCAAGATCTTTTTCACACAAACTACTCTTGAGCCATGCGGCTTCACTATCTGAAGTGATATATATGGTGATCAGTATCCTATGGCTGAAATTTCCCATTGCAATTTGGTTACACCATTCTCCTATACTGCGAATCATTTGGCTAAGGGGTGGCATATAATAGTCCAAGATCTTTTTCATGTGTACTGCTGTTGAGCCAGGCATTGTCCCCCATTCTGTATCTTTGATTTCATTTTTTTCTACCTAAGTGGAGTATCTTGCATTTGTCCTCATTGAACTTCATTTTGGTAATTTTGGCCCATCTCTCTTTGGGATTGAAGTCACAGAATTCTGAGCAACCTGTGATTTTATTTAATGTGGGTAAAGGCTGCATTAATGTGGCTTTGCTCTGTGTTACCCGGGTTCAGTTCTGTGCACAGTTTGGCCACCACGGAGCTGATATGGATGCCTTTTGTGGTAAGTGGTCAGTGTATGCATATGCAACCACTAGTAGGGACGGTCCTAAAAGTGTCAGGTTTTTGAACATATTGCATCCCATCTCCAACACCCTCATCAATACATCTGGCCACCGCTGGCTTTGCTTTTGTGATTTTTTGATATTTCTATGATGTGCTGTGTTCCACAAGTGAAAATGTCCCTCATATGACCTTTCAAGGGTGGTGAATGGTTGAGATAGAGAATATCTCAGTTAGGTCAGGGCACCATTTGCATATTGACAACTAATACATTGTTGTCTATGTGCAAATTTGTTTTGTGCATAGGCAACAATCCTGAAGAAAATTCTCCAAGATAGAAAGCTACAAACCATTTTTCTTCTGTATAAGTCACTTTACATACTACCGTGTTTCCCGAAAGTAAGACACCCCGATTGTAAGACGATCGGGTGTCTGGGGGTCGGCTTATATAAGCCATACCCGTATATAAGACGTACCTCGTCCCCACCGCCGCCGCCAAATCGGGAGGTGTGCCGCGGCACACCTCCGCTGCACACCTCTTCGCCAGGGCTCCAGGCAAGGGAGGGGAAAGGAGCCAGGGGCGGAGGAAGCGGCGACGCATCACTGTGACGCTGCGATCCTCACCACGCCCCTGGCTCCTTTCCCCCCCTGCTTGAGGAAAGAAGGAGAGGGAAAGGAGCCAGGGCGTGGTGAGGATCGCAGCGTCACAGTGACGCGTCGTCCTTCTCCCCGCCCTGGCTCTCTTCCTCCTCCCTCCAAGGGTGGGGAAGAGAGCCAGGGCGGGACGGAGACGCGTCACAGTGACGACGTCGTCCCTCCCGCCCCTGGCTCTTCCTCCTCCCTTCCAAGGGTGGGGAAGAGAGCCAGGGCGGAGAAGGGACGACGCGTCACTGTGACGCTGCGATCCTCACCACGCCCCTGGCTCCTTTCCCTCTCCCTTCTTTCCTCAAGCAAGGGAGGGGAAAGGAGCCAGGGCGCGGTGAGGATCGCAGGCCACAGTGACGCGTCGTCCCTTCTCCCCCGCCCCTGGCCTCTTTCCTCCTCCCTTCCAAGGGTGGGGAAAGAGAGCCAGGGGCGGGAGAAGGGACGACGCGTCACTGTGACGCTGCGATCCTCACCACGCCCTGGCTCCTTTCCCTCTCCCTTCTTTCCTCAAGCAGGGAGGGGAAAGGAGCCAGGGGTGGAGGATCGCAGCGTCCACAGTGACGCGTCGCCACTTCCTCCGCCCCTGGCTCCTTTCCCCTCCCTTGCCTGGAGCCCTGGCGAAGAGGTGTGCCGCGGGAGTGTGCCGCAGGTGTGCCGCGCACACCTCCGGTTGCGGCGGCGTGGCGGCGGCGGTGGCGGCGGCGGGGCGTGGCGACGGGCACGTCTTGGGTTATATAAGACGTACCCCGAAAGTAAGACGTAGGGGACTTTTGGGGGGGAAAAGAAAGTAAGACGCTGTCTTACTTTCGGGGAAACACGGTAGCAAAAATGAAAGTTTCCAAACCACAAAGCATAGAATATAAACCTGGATGCTCAAGGATTCTGTTCAGGCTGAGATTTTAAGGGATCCGACACAATTAATGTAGTAAGCAGATCAAAACACAGCTATCTTTCAGAAAACAGATTTGGCATCTCTTATTTGGAATTCCAAAATTGTCCACAAGGGTGGCTGAGATAGTAGCTAGTCACTTTGTTTTCTGAGATAGTAGCCACTTTGCTATCGGAGCAGTGCAGCACACCAAAATACCTGGGAGTCACTCTGGATTGTGCTGGGACCAGGCATGTAGCCGGGGGGCTAAGGGGCTTCAGCCCCCAAATTCTCAGGGTGGTCCGCGAAAAGGCCTTACTGGTACATTATTTAAACTGTTATGTGCATTTAAATCATGATCTGATCACCATGCTCATTATATCCCACATTAATGGGGTTATTGGGATAACAATACAAAAGGTTTGCTAGGGTAGACCCTCTTCCACCCAGTCTCAGCCGCCCCCGTACCAAGCTCAGCCCCGAATCAAAATCCTGGCTACGGCCCTGGCTGTGACTTACAAAAAGTACTGCTTGAATATCAAGCAAATAGTGGGTGCTAGAAATAATATCATACAAAAGCTGACGGGCACAACCTGGAGATCACAACCAGACACAATGGAGACATCTGCCCTTCTGCTTTGCTACTCTGCTGCTGAGTACACATGCCCACAGTATGGAATACATCTCACCACATTAAAACAGTGGATGTGGCTCTTAATAAGACATGCTTCATCATCACAGAATTTCTATTATGAGAAATTATACTGTTTAACTGGTATTGCACCACCTGATATCCACCGGGAAGTAGCAGCCTGTAATGAAAGGACCAAGGCATTGACATCTCCGGCCTATCCTGTGTTCGGATATCAGCCAGCATGCCGACTTAAATATATATTTTTAAAAAACCAACTTCTTAAGATCTACAGAGATACTCGTAGAAACACATCAGCAAGCAAGAGTCCAAAAGAGGCAGGCTAAAACCAGGAAACTCAGTCAGTGGCTGATACTGGATGAGAAACTCCCTCCCTGGGCAAACAGAAGTCTGAGTGACTTGGAAGGCGCTGAACAGACTGCGCTCTGGTACCACGGGATTCAGAGTGAATCTTAAGAAAAGGGGCTACAAAGTGGAGTCCACGACATGCGAGTGTGGAGAAGAGCAAACCACAGACCACTGACTACAGTGCAGTCTGAGCCCTGCCACATACACAATGGAGGACCTCCTTACAACAACACCAGAGGCACTCCAAGTGGCCAGCTTCTGGTCAAAGGACACTTAGCATAATGCCAAGTTTTTAATTTTGTTTGTGGTTTTTTTTATACATTACAATTGCATTCTCAATTTGGCACAATAAATAATAACCAAGAAACTCTGTGATGGGTTCTCCTTAGATTCCTCATAAGTCAGAAACAACTTGAATGCAAATAGCAGGGAGTAACAGTATAAACACCAAAGGGACACAAGAATTAGACGGATCCATTCATCTCCCCCACTCCAAATCTACCCCCTGCAAGACTGGAAATAATAAAACATCTTACCCACAACAAAAGTGCAGCAAAAGAAGGAAGTTGCTGTGTATCTTCTCATATATATTCCTCCCCAGTGCAATTAATTTAGCACATGTAAGGCGGTTTCTGAGGCATGGAAAATGTTCAGAGTGTGCCTACCCTGTAATCCCATTTCATGGCCTGTGCTTCAGAGCTAGACCCTGTCGAAATGGGCATGGTTCATGTTTTTTATAATTATCCACACCCAACTTTGGGAGAACACCATAAAAGCTTTGATATCCATCCCGAATACCTTTACTGGAAGAGTTACCCCAGCCACCATACTATCAGATGGAGAAATTCTGCTTTATTAAACCCTTTAGTCCTTGAAAACAAAGTGTCAGAGGAAAGGCCATATGAAGCCATTATTTAAGAGGAACACAGAGGTCTTTGTTGTTTATAGCCAAAACTCATAATCTCAATGAAATCAGTACCTTATTCCCAAATTCATGATAATGGATCCTTTTTTTGATTGTATTGTTTCTCTGTTATTTCTTCCCTGGTCATTGAATCCAGGAAAGCTGAGAAAGATGACTAGGAGGCTAGTATATTTGGAGTCATATCATTGATTTTATAAAGTCCCTGATGCTAGCCATGCATCCTGTATGTATGTGTATGTATATATACACACACACATACACACACAATAGAGCAGTGTTTCTCAACCTTTTTTGAGCCACGGCACACTTTTAACATTAAAAAAATCCGGGGGCACACCACCAACCAAAATGACACAAAATGACACTCTAACACATTAAAGAACAGCTGGGGGATGGTGGCCTGCTGGGAGCAGCTGCTGGGAGTGCCGAAGCTGGGGAGGGGGCGCAGCCAGGCTGCGCCATGCCTCGCCCCCTACCCCCAGCTTCACCTCTCCCAGCAGCTGCTCCAGCCTTGAGGGGGCAGTGCCAAGCTAGTGGTGCCTGAGCCAGCACAATGCTGGCTTGGCACTGTCCCCTCAAGGCTGGAGCAGCTGCTGGGAGTGCCGAAGCCAGGTGAGGGGGCAGAGCCAGGCCATGCCCCGTCCCTTCCCCCCAGCTTCAGCTCTCCTACAGGCCTCGCCATGCCCTGCCCCCTCCCCCCAGCTTCAGCTCTCCTACAGAGGAGGAGCATGAGTGGTGGACGGGCTTCAGTGGGCAGGGCTCCTCCACGCGGCTTCAGCAAGCGAGGGGCGAGAGTCATGGTGGGAGTCATGGCGGATTGGAGGCTGGCTGGGGAAACGGCCGAAGGAGGCGGCACCCCGGTCCCTTCTTCTTTTTCTTCGCCACTGCCCGGCCCTTCCTCCTCCCCCAAGCAGCAGGAGTTCGGCAGGAGGGGGGAAGGAAGGGGGGCAGAGAGCTTTTCTCGCAGCACAGCAGGAGGTCCGTCATGGCACACTATTTATTTATTTATTATTTGCATTTGTATTCCGCCTCTTCCCGAGGGCTCGTGGCGGGTTACAAGACATACATAGTGATCGGCAGGCAACACTCATGCCGACTCACGAACAAAATAAAACAATGCTATAACCATAAAAATAACAAAAATGATACTAAAAATGATACTAAAAATGATACTAGTGTGTCACGGCACACTGGTTGAGAAAGACTGCAATAGAGAAGTACTTGTATGGAAAATCCACCCTGCTCATGTCCTGCTCAGAGAAGTCACAACAGATAATGGCTTTGAACTAATTATTCAATATTGTTTAACAGCAACTATCAAGAAACCAGAATTTATTCTCATATTTCAATAAAATATGAAATACTCATTTCAGCTTCTTTTTTTTTGAATGAATGAATGGAGGCAAGCTTGCTATAATAATTTTGCCTTGGGTTACTGGGAGAAGGGCAGTAACTCTATATAAATAAAAATGTAATGTTCGTTTGTGGGATTAACATAACTCAAAAACCACTGAGCGAATTGACACCAAATTTGGACACAATACACCTATCAGGCCAACAAGTGATCATCACTCATAAAAACACTGAAAAACACAGCAAAATAGACTTAAAAAGCCAAAAGAAATAAAAAATACATTACAATGCATGCGCAAACCCACATATAAACATATATACACACATATACACACACACAAAACACATATACACAGACTGGGCCACAGTAATGCATGGCAGAGGACGGCTAGTGTAAAATAA
Organism: Anolis apletophallus; assembly: GCA_030556195.1. NCBI lineage: Eukaryota > Metazoa > Chordata > Lepidosauria > Squamata > Anolidae > Anolis > Anolis apletophallus. The sequence goes on along the minus strand of JARBWK010000006.1, from coordinate 115,248,343 downwards.
ATAAATATAAACCGAGTCCTTATTCTTTTTGGCACCTAAATCACAATTGTATTCAACTGAATTGGTTGTTTCCAAGTTATACTGCATTGCTGACCAACCACTTTTTTTTAGTGGAGCCACGGTGGTGCAATGGGTTAAACACTTGTGCTGCTGAACTGCTGACCTGAAGGTTGGCTGAGCTGCTGAGCTGAACATTGGCAGTTCAAATACACAAGACAGGGTGAGCTCCCATCTGACAGCTCCTGTCTCTCAGCTCTTGTCTGCTAGGTCTGTCAGCTCCAACCTAGAAGTTTGAAAACAGGCAAATGTGAGTAGATAAATAGGCACTGCTTTGGTGGGAAAAGACAAAAGAGATGCTTCAAGCAGTCTTGTCCGCCACACAACCAGGAGGTGACAATGCAGGCTCTTTGGCTTGAAAATGGAGAAAGCAACTCCCCAGAGCCAGAGATGAGCATCGCCTCCAGAAGTCATCAATGAAAGGAGAAGCCTCTGCTTTTGTGTTTGTGTGTCTCATTGTATATGATTGTAAAGGCATTGAATATTTGCCTATGTATGTAAGTGCTGCAATCTGCTCTGAGTTCCCAAGAAGAGAAGGGTGGAATACAAAATAAGAGTATTCTTTTTCAATGGATGAAATGCGCTGATTTCCAAAGACTTGCGGGAAAGACTCCTTTGTTATTCTTGGCTTTACTGTGTTGGCATAACTTGGAATAAGATAAGATACAATGAAATAAGCAAGCATGACAATATCTATTACGTGTTTGTGATGACCAGAGGCTGCATCAGGCAGTTACAGGGTAAACCTTTAAGGCAGTGGTTCTCAACCTTCTCAATGCCGTGACCCCTTAATCCAGTTCTTCATGTTGTGGTGACCCCCAACAAAAATATTGTTTTTTGTTGCTACTTCATAACTGAAATTTTACTACAGTTATGAACTGTAATGTAAATATACGATATGCTGGATGTATTTTCATTCACTGAACTAAATTTGGCACAAATACCCAATATGCCCAAATTTGAATGCTGGTAGAGTTGTTTTTGTCATTCGGGAGTCGTAGTTGCTGGAATTTATAGTTCACCTACAATTAAAGAGCATTCTGAACTCCACCAATGGTGGAATTGAACCAAACTTGGCACATAGAACTCCTATGACCAACAGAAAATACCGGGTTTGGTGAGCACTGACCTTGAGTTTTGGAGTTGTAGTTCACCTACATCCAGAGAGCACTGTGGACTCAATGATGGATCAACACCAAACTTGGCATACTCAATATGCCCAAATGTAAATACTAATGGAGTTTGGGGGGAAATAGACCTTGACATTTGGAAGTTGTAGTTGCTGAGATTTATAGTTCTCCTACAATCAAAGAGCCTCTTGAACCCCATCAATGATAGAATGGACAAACTTCCCACACAGAACCCCCCACGACTAACAGAAAATGTTGTGTTTTCTCATGGTTTTTGGTGACCCCTCTGACACCCCCTCACGACCCCCCTAGGGGTCCCGACCCCCAGGTTGAGAAACACTGCTTTAAGGACTGAGCTAAGTGAAACAGATCTTGATAATGTGGAGCAAAAATTCAAACTTTAAAGACTTGAAGAAGCACTCGAAAACAGAGCCTATTTTTAAAGAACTAGTCAGCAATTCAACACCCCACTGACACTGAAGCCATTGCCTTCCTCTGATCAGACCCCACAATCATGAATGGGGGTGATTCTGGCAAACTGTATTGCTTGTGCATATGCCTTATGGCCCATGTACAGTAGTTTAAAATTGGACAGCTTCCATCAAAATGACTTGTATATACATTGTATATGGATCTAATATCCAAGGTTTCACTTATCAAAGTCAAGAGTTATTTTACTTGCATATAGGTGCCCCCATTGCTCATACTCCCCCCATATTTTATACATTCTCGGAACTTGAAAGATTTTTGGGATTTTAGCACCAAGCTGGCAGGGAGATTTTGGGAACTGATGAGGTTTTTTTTCTCCAAAGCTGCCCAGAATACCTGAAAATGGTTCCGTTGTCAATTATGTCTATTTGTAAGTCCTTAACTCAGTGGTTCTCAACCTTCCTAATGCCGCGACCTCTTAATACAGTTCCTCATGTTGTAGTGACCCCCAACCGTAACATTATTTTTGTTGCCATTTCATAACTGTAATTTTGTTACTGCTATGAATCGTAATGTAAATATCCGATATGCAGGATGTATTTTCATTCACTAGAACAAATTTGGCACAAATACCAGATATGCCCAAATTTGAATACTGGTGGGGTTGATTTTGTCATTTGGGAGATGTAGTTGCTGGGATTTGGGTGTGCAAGCGTGACGCATCTCGTGCCAAGAACAACAAGCCATCACAGTAGGTTGGATAAAAATGGCCACAACTCGTTTATTGAAAATGGGAACGAAGGGTTGGCCACGCTTGGGTCCTGGATCAGGGTAGACAGCCCCCACGAATGTCGAGAGGTGATAGCAAGCCTGGGGTGTGAGCGGAAACCCATGGAAACTCAGCACCTTAGGGGGCCTGGGTGTTATCCCCCTAACAACCAAGGGGCGATAAGCCAATCTGAACCAGGGGCCATGCCACATGCCAGACATGGAGTTGCAACATAACAAAATATAATATATTGAACAGGGTAACAATAAAGAACAGATAAGGAAACAGAACACAACCAACAATGCAATGAGTAGGGAGGGTGGGAGGCAAAAACGGCCTGCCTCCAAATGAGGCCAGGCAGTCTGGGGCAGCTTAAGAGATCTGCCTGGGCGGAAATGTGAGCTGGCCGGAAACAGGGAGGGGGCGGGGCGGAAGCTCCCCCCAGGCAACAAGATGGCGGGAGGCCAACGCTGCCCCGCAACCAGCATGGCCAGTAAGTTGGCCACACCCATTATAACTATTCTGAAGCATTCTTAACTCCACCAATGATGGATTTGAACCAAACTTCCCACACAGAACTCCCATGACCAACAGAAAATACGGTGTTTTCTGATGGCTTTTGGTGAGCCCTCTGACACCCCCTTGTGACTCCCCCAGGGGTCCCAACCCCTAAATTGAGAAACACTGCCTTCACTGAAACTCCAATGACCAACAGAAAATACTGGAAGGGTTTGGTGGGCATTGATCTTGAGTTTCGGCATTGTAGTTCACCCGCATCCAGAGAGCACTGTGGACTCAAACAATGATGGATCTGGACCAAACGTGGAACAAATCCTCAATATGCCCAAATGTGAACACTGGTGGAGTTTGGAGGAAACAGACCTTGGCATTTGGGAGTTGTAGTTGCTGGGATTTATAGTTCACCTACAATTAAAGTGCATTCTGAATCCCACCAATGGTAGAATTGGGTCAAACTTCCCACACAGAACTCTCATGACCAATAGAAAATACTGTGTTTTTGGATGGTTTTGGCAACCCCTCTGACACCCCCTCATGCCCCCCCCCATAGGGGTCCCAACCCCTTAACATTGCCTTAACTGAAACCCATCAGTAAAGAACCACAATACTTTGCTCCAATTTGGCACGAACCACAGGAATAAGCCTTGAATTAATTGTTGATATTGATGCCATGTGAACATCAGGCTTCAAAGTAGGAACTTGTCTTTTCATTGTGACTTTTCGTGTAAGCAGCCAACATGTAAAGGTGGGGGAGAGTGAGAAATGGGGCAGAAAGGGAAGGGGTAAATAATATCTGAGGCAGACAATGGGGCCTTGTTCTCAAACGTAAACGAAACACAGCTGCTATACAGCTGTGCCATTCTGCTCATAAGTCAAAACAGAAGACAGAATGCAAGTCACTACTAACCACTAGAAGGGTATGTAATCCTAAGTGGCCCACTGGGCTCTCCTGTGACCAATGAATAAACTATTTGATCCATCACACTTCAAGAATGTTTGGCAGAGAAATAAATTAGGCTGCCGTGACTTTCTCGGTTCGGAGAAATCTTACACTAAAGGTTCATCTAAAACAGGGGTCGGGAACCTTTTTGACTCAGAGAGCCATGGAAGCAAAATATTTGGAAATTTATTTTAGTGAGATTATATATATATATATATATATATAGAGAGAGAGAGAGAGAGAGAGAGAGACTGAATTCAACTAAATGTGAGCATATACGTACATACTATGAGAAAAGGATTCCCCCGGCAGAATGACGGGACACTTCAGACCTGGTTCAGCAAAAGCCATGCTCAGGACTCTGGGAAGGAAGAGAAGACGGAAGGGGGAAAGAAAGAGAGAGGAAATAAAGGAGGGAGGGGGAGAGGAAGAAAGAAAATAAGAACAAACTATGGAAAAGGAAGAAAAGAAAAGCAGGAGAGAGACAAGGAGGGGAAAAGAAAGAAGTAAATGGGAAGGGAGGAAAGGAAAGGGTGGGGAAAATAAAGGAAAGGGAGTGAGGAAAAAGTAAAATAATGAAGGGAAAACAAGAAAAGAAAGAAGGGGAGAGAGAGGGAGTGAAAAGAAAGGAAGGAGAAGGAAAGGAAGACTTGGGGGAAAAGAATAGAAGAGGAAGGACGGAAGGTGAGAGGGAGGGAAGGAAAAAGAAGGTTAGAAGGAGAAGGAAAGGGTGAAGGGGAGAAAGGAAGGAAGGAAGAGGAAGGAAGGAAGAAAGGAAGAGGGAGAATGGAGGAAAGAAGGAAGGTGAGAGGGAGGGAGGGAAAAAGAAGGATAGAAGGAGAAGGTAAAGGGTGAAGGGGAAGGAAGGAAGGAGGAGAATGGAGGAAAGAAGGAAGGGGAGAGAGGGAGGGGAAAAGGAAGGAGAGAAGGAAAAGGTGAAGGGGAGAAAGAAAGGAAGGAAGAGGAGGGAAGGAAGAGGGAGAATGGAGGAAAGAAGGAAAAGGAGAGAGGGAGGGAAAAGGAAGGAGAGAAGGAAAGGGTGAAGGGGAGAAAGGAAGGAAGAGGAGGGAAGGAAGAGGGAGAATGGAGGAAAGAAGGAAGGGGAGAGAGGGAGGGAAAAGGAAGGAGAGAAGGAAAAGGTGAAGGGGAGAAAGAAAGGAAGGAAGAGGAGGGAAGGAAGAGGGAGAATGGAGGAAAGAAGGAAGGGGAGAGAGGGAGGGAAAAGGAAGGAGAGAAGGAAAAGGTGAAGGGGAGAAAGAAAGGAAGGAAGAGGAGGGAAGGAAGGAAGAGGGAGAATGGAGGAAAGAAGGAAGGGGAGAGGGAGGGGAAAGGAAGGAGAGAAGGAGAAAGAAAGGGTGAAGAAGGATGAGGAAGAGGCGGCGATGGTGGCGCAAAAGCGGCAGTCGCAGCTCATTTGCGTCACTCCTGCATGCTGGGAAACCGAGGCCCGGGCTGCTCTAATGAGCCAGATGCAATCATGAAAAGAGCCACTTCTGTCTCCCGAGCCATAGATTCCCTACCCCTGATCTAAAACATACATACTACTTAAGCATGCCCATTTATATGTATGTGTGTAGGGGGAATATTCAAATACTTATAGAGCAATTCAGTTACACTTTGCAAAAAAAGATGTCTGCATACTAAAACACGTTATGAAGTTACTTGTCTTTACAATCCATTAGAGCTTCCTTCTATTGGTTATTGTGTACAGGCAGTAAAAACAACTGATATAACAGATCACTAAGATATAGTTCTATAGAATAAATACATGAACTGCATGGTGTATACTGTTATGTAAACCACTCCCAAATTCTTCACCAGTTTTGACAGCAGAAATGCTTTTAATGTCCTCAGTCTTAACAGTTGAAATAATCACTTGTCTCACGGACGTATGCTCATCCTACCATATACAGAACTGAGATGGGAGAGATTACAATATCAAGAAATTACTACACACAAAGAATTCAAAATATGTAAATTCAGTAGACTCACAGTGATTCCTAAGAGCTTAGACAAAAGCCTTTGACTTGTGATTGCAGGATGTTGAATAAATGTTACCATCATGGCTGGGTAGAATATGTGCTCTCCAGGAAATACCAATCTGTGCTGGGAAAACTCTCCTAATAAGATTTAGCACAACCAGATGTGCTTTTCAGTAAGAATAACGTCATGCTCTCTAAACATAAGGTGTAAGTAAGTATAGCCACAGAAAAAGGTGTGTGAAGCACCACGCCCTGCCAATTCCCCTCTCTCACACACAAAAGTTCTTATAGAACTGTTGCTTTTAGACACCAACCATGAAGATCAACATTAAAAATCTTCCCCCCAACAAAGATACCCATTTTTTACTGGTTGTTGTTGGTGGTATGTTTTTTTTCTGTGTCAGGAGTGACTTGAGAAATGGCAAGTCGCTTCTGGTGTGAGATAATTGGCCGTCTGCAAGGTTGTTGCCCAGGGGGTGTCTGGATGTTTTGACGTTTTACCACCCTGCATGTCCCTGCATGGAGAGCTGGAGCTGACAGAGGGAGCTCATCCATACTCTCCCAGGAGTCAAACCTCCAACCTGTTGGTCTTCAGTCCTGCCGGCACAAGGGTTTGACTCATTGTGCCACTGGGGGCTCCGTTGGTAGTAGTGTGTATTTTCCATTCATTTTTTACTTATGGCAATCCCAAGAAAAACATATCACAAGATTTTCTTGGCAGGATTGGTTCAAAGTGTGTTTGCCATTGCCTTCCGCTGAGGCTAAAATAGTATGGCTTGCCTAAAGTCAATCATTTAATTTCCATGAGTAAGTAGGAACCCTGATCTCTAGAGCTCTAGGGGAAAACTCTAACCATTACACCATTCTGGATCCTATCCTTAATTATACTAGAACTATTGAGGATGGACTAGCAGTGATTTTCAACCAGTGTGCCGCGGAACACTAGTGTGCCGTGAGAGATCATCAGGTGTGCGGTGGGAAATTATTTTCGAACCTCATATATAAACTATAAGGTGCATCTGTCCCTTTAAGAAATGGAACCATAACACTCTCGCGTCACCCAAGAAGTGACGCGAGAGTGCTATGGTCGCGCCATCATGGATTCGCTCAGACGCGGCTAAGTAAACAAAGTTAGAGTTAGTGCTGCAGCTGCGCGTCAAGTGACAGCGGCAAATTGGGATCACAGCAAGACAAGCGAGTGACAGTGAGGAGAAGTTGTCATTTTATTTCCATTCAGCCTTCACAGAATGCCTTGACTGGGTTAGGGACCCATACAGCTCAGCATCCGTTGCTGGAAAGGACATGACTTTAAAGGAGCAAGAGGAACTCATTGAACTGAAACAAGATCGTAGTTTAAAGCTAAAATTTGCTGATCTTCCTTTGGACAGTTTTTGTTGCCAGGGAGTTCTCCATTCTGGCCAACAAAGCTATTTTGACATTGCTCCCGTTTTCAACCACATACTGTATCTGTGTGAGATTAGCTTCTCAAGCTTGACTGCGATAAAAACTAAAAACAGAGAGAGACTGACAGCTGTTGAGCAAGAGCTTTGTGTGTGTCTTTCTACCATTCTTGCCAGGATATCTATTTTGTGTTCATCGAAACAGGCCCAGGTTTCACACTAAGTGAGTGTATAAATACATTTAAAAACATCTTAACTATATGTATTACTGTGTTAGAGTGTCATTTTGGTTGGTGGTGTGCCCCAGGATTTTGTAAATGTAAAAAATGTGCCGCGGCTCAAAAAAGTTTGAAAATCATTGGACTATGGAATAACAAGACCAAAATAACAAGACCAGTTGGTTCAAAAGACCACTTTCTTTGGCCTAAATCCCATTTAACCTGAAAGAAACAACAAAGGAAGCTGCCTTGGGTCAGGCCGGGGCCAGATGACGACCCTAGATTACCTCCTCAGCTTTCTCTTGGGAGAAACACCTCATCCCTGGGGGAAATCCAATAGTTGGGTTGCTCTCTTACAAGATAAACCAAACACAAACCCAAGTCCAAGAACCTTATAAATGAGAGCATAGCCAACAGATCTGGCAAACTCCTTCCACACCAATCAAGTTCAGGACCAGTGCAAGTCCATTCCAGAGTGGTACCTTTTACCAAAAGGGCACCAAAATTGTACACTGAATTCTTAAATTCTCACCCAACCAGCTACGAAATAATAACCTATGTCTTAATGTCACTCTAATCCAGTCATTACCTGGACCCAAAGTAACCAGCAACATCCACATTTCCTCTAGAGAAGTAGGTGGGTCAGACAAAATGAAATACAAAGGCATGCGTGGGAATGGTGAGGCCTTAAAAAGGCTAAAACCTCATACTTGTTACAGTATGTGTTCTGGCACCCAGAACCACATGCACAGCTTCCTGATCTTTGACTATGGAGAACATCAAAGTACACTGTTCCCTCGCTACTTTGCAGTTCGCTTTTAGCAGACTCACTGTTTGGGGGATTTCAAAAAATATTATTTTAAAATATACTGTATATCATAGGATTTTTGCTGTTTTGTGGGGGTTTGCCGCTGCCGCTCTCCAAGGCACTTTCCCTCCTCAGTCCTCCCTCCCTCCAGCCTTGAAGGGCCTTTCCTTATTTTCCTTCACTTCACTTTAAGTTTATAAAGACTTAAAATAGTGTATAACTACTAAAATAATGTATAAATATTAAAATTAATAGAGCATCCCTACATCGCGGTTTTTCTCTTTGACTCCAGGAGGGGGTCCTGGAACCTAACACAACTAAAGAGTACTGTTATCACCTCAGCACAATAATAAGAAAGAACCTTAGGAGAACACAAGTTCTATTTCTTAAAATGTATATTCAGCATTAATTGCAAAGAAACAATAATAATGACAATATAGGAATATAACACAGTTAGTACATCAATTATCCAGAGTATAGCACAATACTTCAAAAATCAAAAGTCCATAAAGTCATAAAGTATAGTCACACGACTGTAGAATCATAAAGAGTGGAGCCAATTCATGTGCGGTGGAAGCCGGGTTGACGGAAGTTGTCGGGTTCCCGCTCCGTTTCGCGCTTACGAACGCTTTATCAAAACCCAATGTGTCAAGTTTGGCGTTTAAGGCATCCACATATCTAAAGTAAATATATGAAAAAGGTTCAGGTAATAACAAGCGGTCCAGTCCAACACATAAATCTCATATAGCACAACATAATAAGCAATGATACATACCAATCACGATACATGCGTACAGGCACGGGCCACACTCAATGAGTGAGGCACAGTGCTTACATAACACAAAGTATTTAACAGTCAAACACAATTACATAATGTAACACACCAGTTGTGGGGAGTACTCCATTTAATTAAGTAATGAGGAAATTGAAAGACCTTTGTTTAACCCACGGGGGTACTCTGTGGAGAGGGAGGAAATCCAACAGGTTTCGGCCCATATTAAAGCAATATGCAAATCAGAATGCGAACCAGTGGTAACCTTCTCAATGCAAGAAAATTTCAAATCTTCCGGACGATGCTTAAAATCAAAACAATGAGCATACAAAACAGAGCCACGTTTCTCCTGTCTAACGCACAATTTATGTTCAGAAATGCACAAGCGAAAGGCTCTTTTGGTCTGGCCAATGTAAACAAAGGGGCGGGGACAACAACATTTGAGGGCGTAAATCAGCCCGGAGGTATTGCAGGTGGCAAAGCATCTAATAGTGGCCTAAGTGTTAGCATGTACGTTTCTAATAATGCGATTTCGGCTAATATTATTACATGCACTACAATGGCCACATTCCTGTGAGCCTGGAGTCAAGGCGCTCGCTAGAGGAGGAGGGCCGAAAGTTGAACGAATAAGTAAATCCTTAACATTACGAGTGCGCTTGTGAGCAATTAGAGGTGTTTTTTCTAAGCCTGGGATGTCCGATACTAAATCCCAGTGTTGATAAACAATCTTCCGTAAACGGTTACAATGGGGAGTTAGGGTGAGGGGCCACACCACTCTGTCTAGTGCGGGTTTTTGACGGGGTTGTAGTAAAGAAGTCCTTGGCATATTATTAGCCTTCTCCTGGGCTTTAATTAAAATGCGTTTAGGATAACCCGCTGGGTCAAATCTGTCATTAAAGAGGCATCAGCCCTGTGGTAATCAGTTGAAATGAACAATTTCTTTTAAGACGTAACAACTGGGAAAAGGGGAGGTTTTTCTTTAACGCAAAACCTGTGGAAACTAGAATGGTGGAGAAAGGAATTCTAGCTGACCCATTTAAGATTTCTTGTAAGTTTTAACCTTCAATGAGTTATCCCTCCTAAATACTGAAACGTCTAAGAAATTTACAGAAGTGGAATTGGCACACACAGTGAAGTGTATATTTAAATTTCAGGAATTCATCCACGCCATAAAGTCAGTAATTTTATATTTTACCCAAAACGCATAAAAGTTTGACTTCGCCTCCCGGTAGGCCTATAATTTCCGGCTCAGATTCCATGATTTTTCCTATGGCTTGCTACCTCGATTCTCATTTAAAACAATACGCTTCTTCTGGGGCCTCTTTTTTACGGGACACCACGGATTTTATAAACAAAGTGGAAGACTTTCCCCTTGAGGAGGGGGATATGTTGATCTCAGCCGATGTTACAGCCCTTTATAATTTTGTACCTTTAGATGAGGTTAGAGTAATCATCCAGGACTTGTGGGACTCACGATCCAATTTAATCCCTCCATCTGAATTTCTTATTGATTTACTTGACTGCGTGTTTGAACTCAATTATTTTGCCTTTGATGGCACTTATTACCTCCAACAATCCGGTGTATCTATGGGGTCCCCCCTCGGGCCTAGTGTCGCCAATATTTTTATGAATAACTTAGAATCGAAACATATTGGTACTACAAATCCCATAGCCATGAACATCAAGATGTACTATCGCTTCATTGATGACGTTTTTGCCGTTGTCAGTAAGAACACCAACATTACTGACTTTACCGCGTGGATGAATTCCTGGCACGAAAATATACACTTCACTGTGTGTGCCAATTCCACTTCTGTAAATTTCTTAGACGTTTCAGTATTTAGGAGGGATAACTCATTGAAGGTTAAAACTTACAAGAAATCGTCAGCTAGGAATTCCTTTCTCCACCATTCTAGTTTCCACACTTTTGCATTAAAGGAAAACCTCCCCTTTTCCCAGTTGTTACGTCGTAAAAGAAATTGTTCATTTCCAACTGATTACCACAGGGCTGCGGCCTCTTTAATGACAGATTTGACCCAGCGGGGTTATCCTAAACGCATTTTAATTAAAGCCTAGGAGAAGGCTAATAATATGCCAAGGACTTCTTTACTACAACCCCGTCAAAAACCCGCACTAGACAGAGTGGTGTGGCCCCTCACCCTAACTCCCCATTGTAACCATTTACGGAAGATTGTTTATCAACACTGGGATTTAGTATCGGACATCCCAGGCTTAGAAAAAACACCTCTAATTGCTCACAAGCACACTCGTAATGTTAAATATTTACTTATTCATTCAACTTTCGGCCCTCCTCCTCTAGCGAGCGCCTTGACTCCAGGCTCACAGGAATGTGGCCATTGTAGTGCATGTAATAATATTAGCCGAGATCGCATTATTAGAAACGTACATGCTAACACTCAGGCCACCATTAGATGCTTCGCCACCTGCAATACCTCCGGGCTGATTTACGCCCTCAAATGTTGTTGTCCCCGCCCCTTTGTTTACATTGGCCAGACCAAAAGAGCCTTTCGCTTGCGCATTTCTGAACATAAATCGTGCGTTAGACAGGAGAAACGTGACTCTGTTTTGTATGCTCATTGTTTTGATTTTAAGCATCGTCCGGAAGATTTGAAATTTTCTTGCATTGAGAAGGTTACCACTGGTTCGCATTCTGATTTGCATATTGCTTTAATACGGGCCGAAACCCGTTGGATTTCCTCCCTCTCCACAGAGTACCCCTGTGGGTTAAACGAAGGTCTTTCAATTTCCTCATTACTTAATTAAATGGAGTACTCCCCACAACTGGTGTGTTACATTATGTAATTGTGTTTGACTGTTAAATACTTTGTGTTATGTGAGCACTGTGCCTCACTCATTGAGTGTGGCCCGTGCCTGTACGCATGTATCGTGATTGGTATGTATCATTGCTTATTATGTTGTGCTATATGAGATTTATGTGTTGGACTGGACCGCTTGTTATTACCTGAACCTTTTTCATATATTTACTTTAGATATGTGGATGCCTTAAACGCCAAACTTGACACATTGGGTTTTGATAAAGCGCTCGTAAGCGCGAAACGGAGCGGGAACCCGGCAACTTCCGTCAACCCGGCTTCCACCGCACATGGATTGGCTCCATTCTTTATTATTCTACAGTCGTGTGACTATACTTTATGACTTTATGGACTTTTGATTTTTGAAGTATTGTGCTATACTCTGGATAATTGATGTACTAACTGTGTTATATTCCTATATTGTCATTATTATTGTTTCTTTGCAATTAATGCTGAATATACATTTTAAGAAATAGAACTTGTGTTCTCCTAATGTCCTGGAACCTAACCCCAGCCATAAGTGAGGGAACGCTGTAGTACTCTTTATGTCATGCTAGTTGAGGTACATATTAGTGTAGTTTCAACTGCAACCTAGAACTGTGGCCATGTATTTATTTGAAAAACCATGAACTTTGCATAGGCATAATATGCTTATGTAATAATTGGTTGGTGGGCAGGGTGCTAGTCTTTATTTCCATGCACTAGCTTATGAGAGAAATGGCAATGTTACGATGTTGAAGATAAGCCATTTGTGATTGAAACACATATGATGTTCTCAGAATATTTTCATAATGATTTGCTATAGAAACTCAATACATTGCCTTATTTTTTTTTGTATGGAGGAGTATACATTCTTGTAAAGGGTTTGCTAAAAGTATTCATTTGCTTACATGTTGGGTATTATAAATCCCAGTGTGATTGTTGATTTTTCACAATATTGTTTAGAAATAATTATATTTTTGTTGATATAGACCCGTGATTTCCAAAGTGGGTGGCACCGCCCCCTGGTGGGCGGTGGCGTGATCCAGGGGGGCACTAGCAGCCTCTGGTGAATTTGGGGGGCGCTGAATCCCTGTAAGGGGGTGGTGGCGTGAGCCAAGTGTAGGGTTGCCACTTGTCCCCGTTGGAAAGAAAGGGCCATACAGGACTCTGCGCCGTGGGCAAAGTTGAGGAGAAGAAGGGGGTGCGCCCTGCGGTTTCCAGGCAATGCCTGCCCAGGGATTCCAACTCTCATGCTTGCAAATTGGAATTCCCGGGCAGGCATTGCCTGGAAACCGCAGTGCGCACTCCCTTCCTCTCTTCAACTCTGCCCACGGCGCACAGTCCTGTATGGCCTTTTACTTTCAATTAAAAAAATTAATTTCTAGGGGGGCACTGAGTAAATTTTTTTCTGGAAAGGGGGAGGTAGGCCAAAAAAAGTTCGGGAACCACTGATATAGACCAGAGCTGTCCAACTGGCGGCCCGGGGCCCCCGCATACGGCCTCCAACCCCTTCCCTACGGCCCCCTAAGCTTTTAAATAAAAAACAAAAAATAAAATATTTTTTTTTAAAAAACCCTACTTTCGGGTTCGAGCAAGTATCGCGAGAATACGCAATCCACATGGGATTTCTCTGTCAACACGAGATCACGCCGGCGTTGACAGCGAAATCCCGTGTGGATTGCGTCTTCTCGCGATACTCTTCGGCTACTCTACTACTGGATCGCGGAGGCCCACAGATGCGATTAGGACCTTCTTCGACTCAGTCGGTCGTCGCCTCTCTCGTCATCTGGGTACTCCTGGATCCTGCGCATTTGGAAAAGGTAGGCCGAAGCAGGGGCTCCTCAGGGGCTCCTCATTCCCCCATCTCCCCTCATGTATTAAATATAAAATTAAATATATTTAAAGATGAAATAAGGGGAGATGGATACATTAAAATAAGGGGAGAGGGGAGGATGGAATTAAATATATTTAATATTAAATTAAAATAATTTAATATTTTATCCCTTAATATTTTATCTCAGTAAAAAAGATTATATTTGACTGTATGCATGCCCCTTTTGAATTCCCACCCTGCATTTTATCTCAGTAAATATGAGATAAAATGGGGGGAGAGAGCGGGGGAGAGGGCGGAGCCGTGGGCACGGAGTGGGCGGAGCCGGGGCAGGGGCGGAGCCGGGGCCGGGGGCAGACCCTACGGCCCCCCAGGTCATCAGTGACCAGAATTCAGGCCCCTGGGCCGGTAGAAGTTGGACAGCCCTGATATAGACAGCAGGATGGAATCTCATTCATTGCTGTCATAGTGTCAAATATGACACTGTGATTTGGAAAATCTGATTGATTCAAGTTACAGCTAGGCATTTGTGAACATTGCAGCTACAAGAAGCACCGAGCACTTTGTTTTTATCCAGGTTTTTTTTTTGGCAAAATAGTATATTTTGCTATGTTGATTTGGATGCCCAAGATAAGAAAGATGTGCCAAGCCTTTAACAAAAGTTACAGTGTAGTAACTGGAGCCCTATCGGTATTACATAATCTGATTGGCTATTTAAAAGAAATACATTGAAAAGCATGGAAAGATGTTTGCCAAAAAGGCAAAGGATATTCACGTTCCATTCTAAGTCGGCTTCAAAAGAAAGCTTTAACAGACTACATTAGTAACTCCTTCAAAGCACAAACACAAAGGCCTTTTATTTATTTTAGACAAGGAAATTCTAAATTGTCACAAGGCAAAAAATAAACTTGCTCATGACAGGGGGTCAGAAATTAAACACGAGAAGAAGGAAATGGTTTAAAGTAATAGATCTCACACTTCTAGATTTACAACCAGTTAGAGACACAAGCTAGCTGGGAAGGATACATTGTGATTTCAATACCATTGTGGAGTGAGAATGGACAGAACTAGCCGGTCTGAGTCCCTCTACGGAGGTAGAGAAGATGGGGATATAAAAGTATAAATAAATAACTATGGAAGAACTTGATTGCTCATGTTTGGAACTTGGAAACTTACCCAGGACTACCAAATGGTATTTCATTGCATTTTCCACCTTTTTTGAGCCGCGGCACATTTTTTACATTTACAAAATCCTGGGGCACACCACCAACCAAAATGACACAAAATTACACTCTAATACAGTAATACATATAGTTAGTATGTTTTTAAATGTATTTATACACTCAGTGTGAGACCTGGGCCTGTTTCGATGAACACAACATATATATGACTTCCTCTCACACAGGCATGTAGCCGGGGGGGGGGGGCGCTAAGGGGGCTTCAGCCCCCCCACCGAAATTCTCAGGGTGGTCCGTGAAAAGGCCTTACTGGTACATTATTTAAACTGTTATGTTTATTCATATCATGATCTGATCACCATGCTCATTATATCCCACATTAATGGGGTTATTGGGATAACAATACAAAAGGTTTGCTAGGCCCTCTTCCACCCAGTCTCACCCCGACAAATTCAGCCCCGAATCAAAATCCTGGCTACGGCCCTGCTCTCACATATTTATACATGGCTATCATGTCTTCTCTCCGCCTTCTCTTCTTCAGGCTAAACAGGCCCAGCTCTTCAAGCCGTTCCTCAAGATTTGTTCTCCAGTCCTCTGTGAAATTTCACCCTGAGTGAAACTTGCTTCCAGTTAACTATGGATGTCTTGAAGCTGTTATAAACAGTTCCTTGGGAGGTGGGGGAGGCAACTCTCGAAAAATCCAGTAAAATAGTAAAAAAAAAAACCCAAAACATTTCCAAGCGGAGAGGCTCAATTTGTTTCTTGGAAACCTGTGAGGGGGCTGCTAGGAGGGGGGAGAGTGCCAATTTCCCACGGCACACCTGATGATCGCTCACAGCACACTAGTGTGCCATGGCACACTGGTTGGGAAACACTGGCCTAGGGGACAGTAGGAAAGGGGGGCCACTCATCCATCCATGACAAGGTGTCTTGTCCTAAAAGCCAGCTAACTTACATGACTTTGTTTCCCATCCAGCAGTAAGAATAAGAAATTAAATATTAATAATAATGTGTTGCGCTTCCATTACACCCCAAATCTGCTGTGTGAGGCAGGTGCTTCATTCTGTTTAATAGGAATATAACCCCTGGGAGATGTTGTGGCAAAACCTGGCAGATAAAGGGTAGAACCAGCTGAGAATCTGGTACATCCGTCAAAACAGTGACTGACTAGAATTCGGTGGATTAGGAATAGAAACAGGACCAGAGGAGAAAAGAAATTATTTGGATGCTGACAAGTGAATGTCACTCGTAATTCTGATTTGAGATTCTAACCTGTAATTTTCTTGATGACTTTATCACACCAGCTTGCTTTTCTGCTACAGAGGCATTAGCATATATAGTGAATGGTCCCACAGTAACACTTCTGCACACCTTCCTACCCCAACTTTCCCACATTATTACAGTTAATTTTAAAATTATTTTAGTATAATTGCATAATTTCAGCATTATAAACAAACAATCAAAAAATCAAAGATATTATAAAATGAAAGGAAAACAGCCAGCTGGGAAATAGCAAGGAAAAAGGAAGCGTGGACAGAAGAAGCTTAACCTCACCCACCCTGATGTGTTCGCACCCCAGACCTGAAGCCACCTATGACCACAGCATCACACAGGAATCCAAGATAGACGCAAACAGTTTATTATAAAACACACATACACACACTACACACACACACACACACACACACACATACACACACACATATACACACATATCCAGAAATAAGGAAATCAGGTGTATAATCCAACTAATTGGCAATTAATTTTCTTTTGTGAATCTAAAGTGAAAATAGTGCAAAGATTGTCCCAAAAGACCAAGGCATCTTAAGTCCATAAGCAAAACTTGAGCAAGAATACAAGATAAGACCATGAAATACTTAGATCCAAAACCATGAGCAAAACTTGAGCGGAAATTCAAAACAAGTACATGAAATATTTATTTATTTATTCAGTTTTATTTGCCGTCCTTCCCCGAGGGCTCAGAACGGCTTACAGAAGATATAAAACACACTTTAAAACAACAGAAGGAATTAAAACCTTAAAACTGTTTACAGCTAATTAATCAATCAGACCCCAAAAGCCTGCTGGAATAAAAACGTCTTGCAAGCTCTGCGGAGCTTTGTTAGATCCAAAACCAAGACTTGAAATGAGAAAGCCAGGCCTAGCTGTTAACTTAAACACCATGTTGCCTGAACTGGAGTCAAAGGGGAATACATGAAGTTTGTGAGTATACCAACTATGCTATTTTAATGAAGACTACTTTATTTTTGTTCGGCGTACCTTCAAGTCATTCTTAACTTCTGGCTTCACCATGGCAAACTGTTCATGGGTCTTTCCATCCTGGCAAAATATGTTCTGGAGGGGTTTGTCTTTGGTTTGCATTTTTCTGAGGCTGAGAGTGGATGACTTGGGTTTCCATGGCTAAGCAAGGGTTTAAAATCCTAGTTTCACAGAGTTCTAGTCCAACATTAAAACCACTATGCTGGCTCTGAATAGCTTTTCCATTTCCATGCTGAATATATTTCATCAATTAACAGTCTGCCTTCATTGCCTTCTTGGAAGGAAAATCTGGATCAATAACTGAAAAGCTTTTGCTTTGGGAGGAATAGACTCCAGCACCACACTCAAGCTGAAGGGAAGGCATGCAGTTTTCATACACATTTCCAGTCCACCTCTGGAACCTTTTGACAATCCGTTCTCTACCTTTGGAGGTGAAATACATATTACTGTTGGCAAATGCTCAGACATCATCATCAGGATAGACTAGAGGCACAAGTACGACTTGTATAACGGTTGCCAAGCTGTACATCAACACTGTGATATTCCAATTTTGATTTCTGTTATTTATGATTGCCACAGTACCACCTGTTCATGTACAGCAGGGGTGGGAATCATGCAGCCCTGCATATGCTGCAGCTCTCAGAATTTGCTACCATGGTGTATACTGGTGACAGCTGCTGGGAGTTGTAGTTCAACAACATCTGTACAGTTATATTACCCACCCATTTTTCCTACAATTAGCAACCTTTGCATGGCTGTTCTCACTAATTGTGCACTGACTTCTTTTTGTTTGCTTTCCCACATGCAACACCCAGACCTGCAGTCACTTTCTCTCTCCTTTCACTCTCTTCCATTAGACCATTATATAATTACATACAAGCAATTGTACATAAATTTGTTGTAGGTTTTTCAAGCTATTTGGCCATGTTCTAGAAGCATTCTCTCCTGACATTTCACCTGCATCTATGGCAAGCATCCTCAAAGGTTGTGAGGACTGTAAATTGTAAATAAAGCTATTTAGATATAATTGAAATGCAGACTAACCTTGCATTTTTCTCTGCTACATTTTAGGTGTGGGACTGATTACACAGCCCTTGTTTTTTAGGTCTGTTCCTGGAGTTATTTGGGGTATTGATTCAGAAAATTGGATTGGATAGATCAGTGTTTCCCAACCTTTTTTGAGCCGCGGCACACTTTTAACATTAAAAAAAATCCGGGGGCACACCATCAACCAAAATGACACAAAATGACACTCTAACACAGTAAAGAACGGCTGGGGGGGGCAGTGGCCTGCTGGGAGCAGCTTCTGGGAGTGCCAAAGCCGGGTGGAGGGGGTGGAGCCAGGCCACACCATGCCCCGCCCCCTCCCCCTGGCTTCAGCTCTCCCAGCAGCTGCTCCAGCCTTGAGGGGCAGTGCCAAGTCTGCGGTGGCAGAGCCAGCACAGTTCTGGCTTGGCACTGTCCCCTCAAGGCTGGAGCAGCTGCTGGGAGTGCCGAAGCAGGGGGGAGGGGGTGGAGCCAGGCCGTGCCATGCCCCACCCCGCCCCCTTTCCCCAGCTTCAGCTCTCCCACAGAGGAGGACCATGAGCGGTGGACGGGCTTCAGTGGGTGGGGCTCCTCCTCCACGAGGCTTCAGCGAGCGAGGGGCGAGAGTCATGGCGGACTGGAGGCTGGCTGCGCAAACGGCTGAAGGAGTGGCGCCTCGGCCCCTTCTTCTTTTTCTTCGCTGCCGCCCAGCCCTTCCTCCTCCTCCTCCCCCAAGCAGCAGGAGTTCGGCAGGAAGAGGGGGGCAGAGAACTTTTCTCATGGCACAGCAGGCTTTTCTCATGGCACAGCAGGAGGTGTCACAGCACACTGGTTGGGAAACACTGGGATAGATCATATCACCTCTAGTTTATTAGATATGGTTATCATGATCTTCTCTGGGCAAAGAGATGGCAACTCGTAGATGGAGTGTGTTCTTCATCTCAAAAACTAGAGCTGATAGGGAGAAACTGGTGCCATTTTTGGAATCAGCATGTCAAATATAGCCAGAGCTTACATTAGAGGCAGAAAAATTGTGTTGGCCAGTGTTGTTAGTTCAGCTTTTGTCTTGACAACTGATTACTGGACTCTGCTTGAGAAAGAAAGAGAGTGTTGCCACATTTCCCAAGATTTTTAAAGATTATAAGAGGGTAGGTCCTCGATCCACGGAAATTACAATAAAGTTCAGAGTAATTATTTTGGTGGACTATAATCTCCCAAATTCCCCAGCCAATATGAGAACTAGTCATGGTGACTGGGGAATTCTGGGAGTTATAGGCCAAATAATAATAATAATTATTATTATTATTCATGTGAGGAGCAACTTGAGAAACTGCAAATTGCTTCTGGTGTGAGAGAATTGACTGTCTGCAAGGACATTGCCCAGGGGACACCTGGATGTTTTACCATCCTGTGGGAGGCTTCCCTCATGTCCCTACATGAGAAGCTGGAGCTGACAAACAGGAGCTCACCTGACTCCCTGGATTTGAACCAACGACCTTTTGGTCAGCAGTCCTGCCGGCACAAGGATTTAGCCCATTGTGCCACTGAGGGCTCAATAATAATAATAATAATAATTTTATATCTTACTTGCCTCTCTTTGTGGCTCGAGGAGGGTTTCAGAATAATTAAAACACATAGACATTGTAAAAATACCACAAATACACATATTAAAACATGTAACCTTTCTGAGCTTGATCTAAATTCAACACAGAGGGAACAGTGTGGAGGTCATGAGCATTTTTGAAAAGGTGATCATTATCATATCATTGCTACTTTTCTTCAAGTAACAAATTGTTCCACCAAGACATCTAGTTTGCGGTAGTGTTTTTGAGCCCTGGCTATGTCAAGAGTTGTAATGGAATATCAGCAGAAAAAACCAATCTCAGGTTGGACTCAAAGAGTGTTTCCTGATAATAGGGCTCTGTAGTAATATTAGTGTTCATGTTTCATTCAGAAAGAATTATTAAGTGAGCAACCTGATGGCTTTGACAGCTGGGGCCTGAATCTGGGCTCAGGGCCAAGCTTCATGGGGTTGTGTACTTGGGTGTGTAGAATGCATGAAACCCTCCTCAACCCTCAAGAGTATACAGGCAGTCTCCGACTTCTGACTTACAAACAACTGTAGTTAAGAATGGGGGTGAGACAACAGGAAGTCAAAGACATCTACCCCTCGGAAAGGGAAATTCACTCCTGGAAGAGTTATCATGGGGAAAAGGTGTTCCCAATGAAGCTTTCTTACCAATTCTTGTTTCCACAACAAGCCAGTTAAAAAAAATTCAATGGTGGCTGTGGTTTTCCAGGCTGTATGGCCATGTTCCAGAAGCCTGGAAAACACACAGCAGCCCAGTGATTCCAGCCATGAAAGCCTTTGACAACACATTAAACATCACAGGGTTGTTAACCCTTATCCAAAGACATAGTTGGGCTGGAGTTATACTTGAAAAGTGTACCTGTTTCGACTATCTTGTTTGTAACTTGGAGACTGCCTGTACTTACATAAAATGTAGGATGCTCTTCTGTCAAATACTTTAAAACCCAGAGCAAGTAAAAGCTGCCATTCCTGAATATCATATAAGGAACAGGCACCAGATATTTCATGCATACACCCTGAATAGATCATCAGAGATGTGCACACATATACATTATGCTCAGAGATGCCACAGTTACCATATGAAGAGAGGTAACAAAAACACAAAACATCCCGGCATTTAAGAGTAAATGCACTAAATATTGCCCAGCCAACCCCCCCCAACAAACCCCAATGGCCAACTCACAGAACTGAAGACGCACAACAAGCCAAGTATAGAAACAACATATCTATCTATCTATCTAATAAAAGTCAGTGTTTGCAGGGGGTGGTGCGGCCGAGCGACCGAGCGAAGGGAGGAATATGTGCCAGCGTTTCGATTGGCTGCCACTGTGGAATTATTTGCATAAATGACTGTAATTGGCCAGCCTCAAAACCCCAATGTTCTACGGCCACAGGCAGAGGGGATTGGTTGCCACTGAAATGGTATTTGCATAACGGACTCCAATAGGCAAACCACATACCAACCAGAGGGAAAAGGAAAGGCCTCGGGCAGACAGTTAGCCAGTTAACAGTTTTTTTTCCGTTGGCAATGGAATGTTCATTTTCTGTGAGGATGTCACTGCAGTGAGAGGGTTTCCTGATGTACTGAGAGCATTACTAGCATTACAAGCTAGGCCCCAAAATAGACAGACATCCTTCCAGCAAAGTGGAATGATGGGATTTGCAGTACCTTCACCTCATTCACTTCCCAAACACTGTAGCCCTTATAAATCACAGACCAGGCCCAAAATTGACAGCAAGGCTTCCTTAACTTGATTTTCCTGGCTAGGCCTCAGCTCATGGGATATTTTTAGGTTTCCTCAACTTGATTTTCCTGACTATGCCCCCAACAATGACAGAACAAGACCAAACTTGGCACCCAGACCCCCCCAAGGTGCACCCTACATCCTGCTGCAGTTTGAGGGAGGATAGACCATGGATGATGGGACTTGCAGTACTTCAATTCACTTCCTTAGAGCACTGTGGCCCACACCAAACTTGGCACACAGAGGCCCAATGGCCCACTTTACAAACCTGCTGTGGTTTACGGCACGATGGCTCACAAACGATGGGATTTGCAGTACCTTCACCCAATTCATTCCCCACAGAACATTTCAGCCCCTACAAATCAGAGACCAGGCCCAAACTTGGAACACAGAGTACCCATGACCCACTCTACATCCTGGTGCAGTTTTGTGTGGGACGGATCATGGATGATGGGAGTTGAAGTACCTTCACTCACTTTCTGAGACCGCTGCGACCCTCATCCAATGACTGATCAAGATCACACTTGGCACACAGAGCCCCCATGACCCACTCTACATCCTGGTGCAGTTTGGAGAACGGGGGACCATGGATGATGGGACTTCAACTTCCTTCCCTCACTTCCAGAGACCGCTGCAACCCTCATCCAGTGAATAATCAAGACCAAATGTGACACACACAGCCCCCATGACCCACTCTACATCCTGGTGCTGTTTGAAGGAGGATGGTCCATGGCCAATGGGACTCGCAGTACCTTCACTAAGTTCTTGAGACCACTGCAAGCCACATAAACATCTAATAGGAACCAACCTTGGCACACAATGCCTTCCTCAAATAACCCGGGCACCGCTGGGTCCTCAGCTAGTATATATATATATATATATATATATAGAGAGAGAGAGAGAGAGAGAGAGAGAGAGAGACATAGGCATACACATGTGCTCTCTCTCTCTCTCTCTCTATCTATATATATATATATATACTGTATATATATATGTGTGTGTGTGTGTATAAAAATTGTAGTCATAAAATCAATCCAAAAAAACTGTGTTAACTTATCCATGAGTCAATGTAATTTAATTCATAAGGGCACCATTTGCTTCTCTGAGAAGGTTGATGAAAGGGGAGAGTTCAGTCCATCTTGGAAAAACCTAAAAGAAGCACAAAAAACTACCTCTACTCTCTCTGCCATGGTGCTATTTATTTATTTGTCACGTTTCTATACTCCTCTCAGCCCGAAGGCGACTTGGGACGGTTTACACAGGCAGTCTCTGCCCTCAACACAACACAGCAACAAGTCAACCCCCCTCCCCCAGAGAAAAACATATAATAACAATGTAACAATTAAAAACATACAATTGCAGCCTCAGCGTCATGTTGAAATCAGTTTCCATCACATCGTCGTCATTCCTTAAATCCAATTAAGCCTTATTTTCATCAACAAATGCCTGCTCAAATAACCAGGTCTTGACTTTCTTGCGAAACGTCAGGAGGGAGGGGGCCGATCTGATGTCTTTAGGGAGGGTGTTCCAAAGCCGAGGAGCCACCACTGAAAAGGCCCTGTCTCTCATCCCTACCAGTCGTGCCTGCGAAGAAGGCGGGACCGAGAGCAGGGCCTTTCCAGATGATCTTAAACATCTCGATGGTTCATAGGGAGAGATGCGTTCGGACAGGTAAGTTGGACCCGAACCATTTAGGGCTTTAAAGGCTAAAGCCAGCACTTTGAATTGTGCCCGGTAGCAAACTGGCAGCCAGTGGAGCTGGCACAACAGAGGAGTTGTACGCTCTCTGAATGGCGCTCCTGTTATCAACCTGGCTGCTGTCCGTTGGACTAGTTGCAGCTTCGAACAGTCTTCAAAGGCAACCCCACGTAGAGAGCATTGCAGTAATCTATACGGGATGTAACCAGAGCATAGACCACCGTAGCCAAGTCAGGACTTTGAAAATCGCTTGGACTGGGGGGCGGGGAGATGGCAGTAGACCCCTCAAGCAGCAATGGGTCTTTCCCCTCTCATCAGAAAGACCCTTGACGTACCCAGAGCTCATATCAAAATTCCTGATCTTTGTACATGAGTATATACAGTACTCTTGTTTGCACTATGAAATAGATGCTATAGGAGTTATTTGGAAGGTTGGCAACTGAAAGTATAAATGTAAAATAAATGAGCCCACTTCTGGTCTAGATCTCACTCACAGTTGTTTTAATAATGTAGTTGGAGTTCTTGAGAAAGAAATATAACATAACGGGACAGCCTTTCATCTTGAACTCAAAGAGAAAAACTTCAGTTCGCACTTGAAGAGAGAGAACTTTATGACTTGGCCGACCCTTCATAGGGGGCTCATTCGGGGAAGGGATGGGCCTCCTTTCATAACGCATACTGCTTTTTCTGACATTTAATATAGCTCAAAGAAGATCTTTGAGTCTCACTGTGGAGATTGATTTCCTTAACTGAACCCTCAACACGGGGGTTCACATACCCAATGGTACTGCACATATTAATTTATGAACATCCCCAATGTTTATTTCCTTAAGAAAAGAATTAAGTTTATTATTAACACAAAGAATATTGGGATTGTAATTTGATATACAAGACGGTGGTGGGGTAGATAGACATTGCCATAAACCCTGTTGCTAGTCTGATTACATAGACTGGGCAGTAAGACAAGATTTATGTAAATCCCTTTTATTTTACAAGTATGCTCACTGCATTTAGACCAATATTCAGCTAAGTGCCCCATTATCTTGTCACAGGAATTGTTTTGTATTTCTCCTTGATTTAAATAATAATAGTAATAATAATAAACTTTATTATAATAAACTTTATTATTATTATTATTATTATTATTATTATATCTCCCCAAGAGGACTCAGAGTGGTTTCCAACACAAGCAAAACATTCAATTGCCGAATGACACAACAACCATACAAAATAGACATTATTTTCAATAGAAAATACTCTGTTTTGTTTATTTTAGAAGAATTCTTTATTCTGTTTTTCGGTTTTCCATTTGATTGCCCTATATCAGGGGTGCTCAGAATGGTGATCGGGATCACCAGGGTGATCTTTGGGCCTCATCCTGGTGATCTTGAGGCCCCTGACCAGGTTTTTTGCAGTTGGTCCTCTTCACACGCCCCTGCACGCTGCAAAAAAGTCCTCCGTCGTTGCTCCTCCCTGCTCCCTGCTCGCGCACCGCCTCCAAAAGCTCCAGAGTCCAAGAGGCAGAATGGGCCCCCTCTTTTGGATTCCTCCTCCTCCCTCCGTCCTCCTCCAGCCACTCAGAGTCGTAGGAGACCAAAGGGGGCGGGCCTGGATGATGCGATGCATGGCTGGCCCCGCGCGCATGTGCAGAAACGCCCATTCTGCCTCTCGGACTTCTCGTGAGCTCTTGGAGGCGGCACGCATGCTGGCGGCGTGGAAATAGGAGCAATGATGGAGGAGGAGGAGAAGGACGCTTTGGGGTCATTTCCTTATCGCATCTCAAAGGTCGGTCTTTTTACTTTGGGGTGGGTGCTTGATTGTTCTGTGGCATGTCTCTTTGTTTACTTTCAATGTTTAAAAATGGCCTTTTAGCTCAAAGCCTCTCTGCTTGCTTTGTTCCTTGAGAAATATATGTTGGGGAATATGGAAAAGTGGGAGAAATGGGGTGGTTGGATGTATTCCTGCATGTGCATGTCCCTTTGTTTACTTTACTGAGTATTAAATGGCCTTGCAGTTCAAAAGCCTCTCTTCTTACTTTCTGGCTGATAATATGTGTGATAATATGGCAGTGTGGGAGAAATGGGGTGGTTGGATGTATTTTTATGGTCTTTTTTATATTGTTGTTATTAAATTGAAATGTTGATGTTTTATAACTTCATTTTATGTAAACTGCCCCAAGCCTGCTGGAAGGAGCGGTACATAAAATGAATAATAAATATAAATAAATAAATAAGAAAATAGTTATGCGTTTTACATTTCTGGGTAGGTGATCTTTGGGACTTGGTTCTTTAATCAGTAGCTCCCATGCTGAAAAAGTGTGAGCACCCCTGCCCTATATACTATGAAAAAGATGGCATTATGAAGCTTGAAGATTAGCCATTTAAATGTGCAGAATGGCAAGTTACTGGACAGCAACCACATCAGTGCTGGCTACCAGCATACGCAGTGGTGACAGATGATGGGAAGTGCAATACAGTCGGTCTTTTAATGTCTTTTAAATAGTTTTAACTCCGCAAATAACTTCATTGTGCATGTGTGTACCATAATTTTATTCTGTATTTTTTTCAATAATTTGCAAGGCACCTTGAATATAAGGGGAAAGGCTGGCCATAAATAAATAATACAATAATGACAATAGACCTAATCTAAATGTTCTTCAAAGAGGTTTTTGAAAAAGAATTTGGAGAATGGACAGAGGCAGTGCTAACAAAACAAAGCTATAGGTGCCAGACTATCCTCCCCAGGCAAAGAGTCCCTGAAAATGGCATGTCTCGAGTCTTGAGTCACCTCCCCTTATATGGCAGAAGTATTTGGAAGAAGGTATGTCCAGATGAGTACTATGTACTAGGAAGAGGCATGCTGTGAAGTATTTGGGAGCCCTGCCATCTGTGGCTTTGTGGATAAGCGTCAGCAATGTGGTCAGAGTGTTTGGAATTACTGCCTCGCTGCACTTGCCATCAGTTGTCTTTAATAAGGATGGGAATAGGAAATATATGGGTCTCCAAAGGCTACTGGACCTCCCTTCCCATCGGCCCTAACTAACCTAGTCAATGGTGACAGATCAAGGGAACTGCATCGAAAATATCTGGAGGGCCACACATTCTCTGTCTCTGGTTTACATATTAATTTACAGAAGAATGTATAGGAAAAGCTGAGAGTCAGGAGAGACTCCAAGGGCCATCCAATCCAATCCCCTGCCATGCAGGAACACACAGTCAAAGCATTCCTGGAAGATTTATTTATTTATATTCCGCCCTTCTCACCCCGCAGGGGACTCAGGGCGGATCACAATACACATATACAGGCAAACATTCAATGCCATTTGACATACAACATATAAGACAGACACAGAGGGAATTTAACATTCCAGCTTTTCTGGCCACCAGGGGGAACTGTCGCATTCCTTCACTTCTTTTGTGTGTATTTCCTGGATATTTTATGGCCTCGTAAATCAGTTAAATTAAGCCTCTCCACTCAAGTGGTACCTAAATTTCCTACTTGACAGATGCAACTGTCTTTCGGGTTGCAAAGGTCGACAACGAGCTACACAATTGGTCGAGTGCTCACCCCGACGCGGGCAGGCCTCGAACTCATGATCTTCTGGTCAGTAGAGATCTTATGCAGCTGACACCCAGCCAGCTGCACCACATTCCCAGTTCCATCCAACCTGTGTTTAAAAACTTTCAAAGAAGAATACTCCACCATATTCCCAGGCAGTGTATTTCACTGTCAAATAGCAATTATAATCAGAAAATTCTTGTGAATGTTCAGGAGGAATCTCTTTTCCTGTTGCTTGAATCCAATTTCCTTGTCCTAGTCTCTAAAGCAGCAGACAACAAGTTTACTCCACCTCACTTATGATGTCCTGTCAAACATGGCTAACATGTTTCCTCTCAACCTTCTCTTCTCCAAGCTAAACATATCCAGTAGGCCTGGGCAATCCATGGTTCTAAATGGTTCTAAAGTACTTACAAAACCCAAGTTCTGGTGGTGAAAACTAGGGAGACTAAGGTGCTTGTTTATAAAGGCATTGTGCTTCCAACCCTGCTATACGTCTGCGAAACGTGGACTGTCTACAGACGTCATACGCAACTCCTGGAACAATTCCATCAGCGCTGCCTCCGAAAAATCCTGCAAATCTCTTGGGAAGACAGACGGACAAATGTCAGCATGCTGGAAGAAGCAAAGACCACCAGCACTGAAGTGATGCTCCTCTGCCATCAAATCCGCTGGACTGGCGTGGCGCTGCCCGAATGCCCAATCATTGTCCCCCAAAGCAGTTACTCTACTCCCAACTCAAGAACGGAAAACAAAATGCTGGAGGACAGGAAAAGAGATTTAAAGATGAGCTTAAAACCAACCTTAAAAACTATGGAACAGACACTGATAACTCAGAAGCCCTGGCCCTTGAGCGCTCTAACTGGAGGTCAGCTGTGACCAGCAGTGTTGCAGAATTCGAAGAGGCACAAATGGAGAGCAAAAGGGAGGAATGTGTGAAGAGGAAGAACATCACGCCAACCCTGACCGGGACCGCCTTCCATCTGGAAACCAATGTCCTCACTGCGGGAGAACAGGGCTTCACAGCCACCTACGGATCCACCGCCAAGACACCACATCTGGAAGACCATCATCCTCGAGCTACGAGGGATCGCCTAAGTAAGTAAGTACACAAGTTCAATTCAGTTGCAAATGAAACTTGGGATTGTACAAGGGGAAAACAGCCCCTCTAATAAACACAATTTTGTGGGCCAAGCAACAGAAGCAATCAGCAGAAGAATTGGTTGATTCAACCCTGGTTCCACTTATATTGGGTTGCTGTGAGTTTTCTGGGCTGTATGGCCATGTTCCTGAAGCATTAACTCCTGGCGTTTTGCCCACATCTATGGCAGGCATCCTCAGAGGTTGTGAGATCTGTTGGAAACTAGGCAAGTGAGTTTTATATGTCTGTGGAATGTCCAGGGTGGGAGAAAGAACGCTTGTCTGCTTGAATGTTGCAGTTGGCCACTTTGATTAGCATGAATGGCCATTAAGCTTCAAAGCCTGGCTGCTTCCTGGCTGGGGGAATCCTTTGTTGGGAGGTGTTCGGTGGCCCTGATTGTTTCCTGTCTGGAATTCCCCAGGTTTTTTTTAGTGTTGCTCTTCATTTACTGTCGTGATCTTAGACTTTTAAAAATACTGGTAGCCAGATTTTGTTCATTTTCTGTTGAAATTGTCCACATGGTTGTGGGTTTCAATGGTTTCTCTGTGTAGCCTGACATAGTGGTTGTTCTGGAAAAGGATGAAGGATGGTGGAAGATGGTGGGGGACCCCAAATGTATTTTCGGTTCACCATGTATACATGCCTGCTGTTCATATACACAAGCATACCTGCAATTACATAGCTCCATTCCATCGCTGGATCAACTGTAACTAACCCTTTCTCATGTCATATTTAAATCTTTGGTTCACTGGATTTTTTTGGCTCCATCCATAGTAAACAAATCATATTTTGTTATTTAACATCTACAGGTGACCACTTGCTCAGCTGGTGCGAAGCTTTGGGCTCAAGTGTTATCAATATGCAGACGACACTCAGCTCGTTCTAAAGATGGAAAGCTGCCCAGACTCCGTACCCGATAATTTACATCTATGCCCTGAGTCCGTGACTGGATGGCTGCATGCCAGCAGGCTGAGGGTGAATCCAGTGAAGATGGAGATCCTTTGGTTGGGCCACCCGGGCAGTGGGGATGTCCAGTTGCCTACCCTGGATGGCGAGACTCTATGCCCATCATCATCGGTAAAGAGCTTAGGAGTCCATTTGGACTCTCTGCTGACAATAGAGACTCAGATCTCCACTGTGAGCAGAATTGCATTTTTCCATCTGCGTCAGGCTAGGCGACTGGCTTCCTGCTTGTCTAGGAACGACCTGGCTATGGTGATCCAGGCTACGGTCATCTCAAGATTAGACTACTGTAATGCTCTGTACATCGGCCTACCTCTGGCGGGATAAACCCAAATAATAAATAAAATAAATAAATATATTCTGTTTTGACCAGAAAAGTGGAGGAAGGTGTTTGAGAATGTTCCATGCTGAATTCCTCCCTTCTTGTGTCACTTTATTTGCTTTTAAAACAAGGAAAACAACCAACTTTACTGTAATGACTTCCGTTAACAAAAGCAGTTCCTCTCATTTCTTCCTTTAAGGAGAAGAGAGAAAGGGAAACTAACATCAGCTGAAAAGGGAAAACAATTCCCACCAAGATCACACCATTGAAGTAACTGCCGCTTTCAAAGGTGTACCTGCACCTTCCATTTGAGCTTTACTTGCCTTGAGAAAACTTGCAAAAAGCAGGGGAAGGAAATAGAAAAGACCTGACGCTAGATAATCTTCAACAGCAAGGCTTTGTAGCAGCAGACATCCAATTGCAGTCGGCCTTTGGTATCTGCTGGGATTTGGTTCCAGGACAAATACCCATGTGAAAGAATAGGCATGGCATAAATCAATACAATAGCTATATGCACATTGTAGCACGTTATCAGATGGT
The DNA here is from genome assembly GCA_030556195.1 of Anolis apletophallus. Lineage (NCBI taxonomy): Eukaryota > Metazoa > Chordata > Lepidosauria > Squamata > Anolidae > Anolis > Anolis apletophallus. Next base: position 115,218,630 of record JARBWK010000006.1, on the reverse strand, counting down.
ACGTGGCATGACTAAATGCAGGGTTCGTGAAGAATTACTGTGTTAGGATAGTTCTTTAGCCTTGGGAGTGGAAGCTATTAAAAGTCTAGACAAGATTACTGTATGAAAAATATCACGGTGTGATGGAGAAATATTGCTGTTTAGATCCACCCACAATAACAAATGCTGTGCAACAGCCAGGCCTTCTTTACACAACCATGATCTAAATCTGTCTTTGTGGATCTAAATCAGTGGCTCCCAAACTTTTTTGGCCTACTGCCCCCTTTCCAGAATTTTTTTAACTCACCTCCCCCCTAGAAATTATTTTAAATTTTTTAATAGCAATTAAACAGAAAGATATATGTATTAATGTTTCTACCTTTTTCGTAAAATTAAATGTTTTAATGTGTTTTAATTTTAATTTAAATGTTATTTTAATTGCATGTTGTTTTTATGGCATTGAAAAAAGAAGGGGCAAGCACTGGACAAGCAAGGCCCACCTTGAAAAGTGCCTTCCGCTCGCCCTGCCCCACGCCGGGCCTAGCAAGGCCCGCTTGCGAGGACGTTTCCATTGGAAGAAAGAGGCAATACACAGGACTGCACAATGGGTGGCGTTGATGAGAAGAAGGAGGTGCGTACTGCGGTTTCCATGTCAATGCCTGCCCGGGGATCACGCACTTGCAACTGTGTCCCTGCGAGTTGGAATCCCCGGGCAGGCGTTGCTGTGGAAACCGCAGCATGCGCCTCCTTTCTCTCATCAACCCCACCCATGGCGTAGTCCTGTGTATCACCTCTTTCTTCCAATGGGGACATTCTCGCAAGCGCACAACCCTGCAAGTGGCAGGCAAGCCTGGGTTACGCCACCACCCCCTTATAGGGGTTCAGCGCCCCCAAATTCTCCTGAGCCTCCCAGCGTCCCCTTGGATCGCCCCACCGCCCACCAGGGGGTGTTACCGCTCACTTTGGGAACCACTGATCTAAATGACATGTTTTGACTCCGTGTATTGTTGTTTATAAAGCGAAATGAACATTGCAGTAGAACAAACAGAAAATCTTGTAGCGTTAATACTTTCTGCTTGGAAGATGAGAACAAAATGAATTCTGAGATAGACACAGGCATAGGAATCCCATTAACAGATTGATCAGTAAGAGGGCCAAGCCCACAGTGTAATCTGTCTTGATTAAATCATCAATCAAATTGCAATGGTCAATAAGGCTTGACATGTTCACAAGATGGCTTATATCACTTCTGCTAAAATTTCACAAGTGCCTCAAGAGTGTACTCTGAAGCAGCACCTGCTAACTTATTTAGATTTACTATTATAGCCTTAGGAACTCCCCAGTGGCGCAATGGTTAAACCTTTGTGCCGGCAGGCCTGAAGACTGACAGGTCGGAGGTTTGAATCCGGGGACAGCGTGGATGAATCCCCTCTGTCAGCTCTAGCTCCCCATGCGGGGACATGAGAGAAGCTTCCCACAAGGATGGTAAAACATCAAAAACATCCGGGTGTCCCCTGGGCAACGTCCTTGCAGATGGCTAATTCTCTCACACCAGAAGCGACTTGCGGTTTCTCACTCCTGACACGAAAAAAAATAGCCTTGGCAAAGGTCGTGACAAATTCATGATTTTATAGAAGAAGTTATATTTTAAGGGTATACCCCCAAAATATAATGTAAATAAGGTGTAGTATGTAAGAAACAACCACCATACAGGCAAGAGTTTATATCAGGTAGTTCTAAACAGAGTGTGTGTGTGTGTATATATATATATATATATAAACACACACACATACACACACACTGTCCTTGAGCAAGCAGGGATCACCAGCATTAAGGCCATGCTATTGAGAACACAGCTGCGCTGGGCAGGGCACATCTCTAGGATGGAAGACCACCGCCTCCCAAAGATACTACTCTATGGTGAACTCGCCACGGGTCAGCACAAGAGAGGCGCCCCCAAAAAGAGATATAAGGACTCCCTGAAACAACATCTCAGGCTCGGCCAGATTGATCACCAACAATGGTCCACCCTGGTCTAACATCGGGAGGCATGGAGATGCACTATCCACAATGCTGCGGCCTCTGTCGAGAAGACACGCCGAATGGGTCTCGAAGAGAAACGACAACGCAGAAAGAACCGCAACTTGGAAACAACATCACCCAAGGAGACTTTCTGCTGTGCTTTCTGCAACCGAACTTGCCTATCTCAGATTGGCCTTTTTAGTCATCAACGTGCTTGTAAAAAGCGTGGGATGAGTCCTTCCTAAGAATCTTCATTCGCGAAGTAATGTCGAGATACACACACACACATACACAACACACACCAAGATTTAATCAACAAGACAAAATCTCCCCTTCTGAACTGGCTAGAACATATCTCCACTGACATTTTGCAAATGAGAACTGTGTAGTCAAATAATATCAGAGTGTGATCAGAGTGGCAAAAGCTATTAATGAGGAAGAACAGATGAACTAGGAGAAGCACTGCAGCCCTTTGCTCTTGCCCTGAAGTGCAAAGAAGGACAATATTCCTCCCCTCCTCTCCTTCTGTTGAGTCAAGTGACTACAAGCTACTTTTTCTATTAGAACTCCATTCGCAGCATCTTAAGTAAAGTGATGAAAAAATAGTTGGAAAGTATGGTTTCATTGCAATTTTAAAAAATCCTGGTGTAAGCTGCCCTGCATCCAGCCCCGAAAGAAAAGTGAGATATATGTCAAATGTTGTTGTTGTTGACTTTAAGTCTTACGGTGACTCTAAGTAGTGTGCACTTAATTAAATCATACCAAGGACTTTGAATGCTTACTGTATATACTCGAGTATAAGCAGAACCGAATATAAGCTGAGGCACCCAATTTTACCCCCTAAAACTGGAAAAACATAATGTCTCGCATATAAGCTGAGAGTGGGAAATGCAGCAGCTACTGGGAATTTTCAAAATAAAAATAGATACCAATAAAAAGTACATTATTTGAGGCTTCGGTAGGTTAAATGTTTTTGAATATTTACATAAAACTGTAATTTAAAATAAGACTGTCCAACTCTGATTAAACCAATATTTTAACCTTCTTCAATGTAAATGTGCTTATCCTTCCAATAATAATAAAGAGAATAAAATAATAAACATAATAATAGTAATAGAGTAAAATAATGTAATAATAATAGAGTCAAATAATACATGTAATTAAAATAATAGAGCAAAGTAATGTAAATGTAATAATAATAATGATAATAATAATAACCCAATAAAATAATAAATAACTTTGACTCAAGTATAAGCCGGGGGGGGGGGCTTCTTCTGCCTTAAAAAAGGGTTGAAAAAGTCGGCTAACACTTGAGTATATATGGTAACTCTTAAAGGCATAGGTTGGAATCCTTATGGACTATATCAATGCCACCATCGTTTTTCCATCCAGGATTTAAAAGGACCAGAAGCAGCACCATGGTAAAGGTAGTAGAGTGTTTGTGCTAGTGCTTCTTTTAGGGTTTCCTGGGATTGACTAAGCACTGACCTTTTATTCTTCTACTCAGTGAAGGCCGTGCATCTTTCTTTTCTTTTTTCTTTTTGATAAACTTTAAGGTGAAGTACTCACATTGACCAATGGATAAGTTGACCCAGGTTTTAGATTGATTTTTTTTAAAAAAATTCTAGACATGGTTATATAGGCCATATGTTGATCCATGATAGTTGATTATCACTGTACCATATTGCAAAGCGGAAAGTCACCAAATTATGCATATGTTGAACTGAACCTGTTGGCTATGTCATCAACTTAAAATTTGGCCTACCAGCTGCACACTAAATCCAACACCTCAAAGATGACTCCTACCATTCCCAACCTCCCAGCACATCAAAGGCATGTTAGACGCATATGCAATATGCCTTCCGTTGCAATCAATAAAGCCACAGCAAAAAAAAATAACGAAAGCCTCTTAATCTATGCCCATTGATGTGAAGAGCAATGAGTGAAGGTGTGTCAATTGATTAGATCGACAACAGATTTTGACTTTTGTGCATTTTTGTCCTACGAAAGCTCTGCCGAAGCTGAAATGGAGACCCCCCCCCCTGCTCAGACTTCCAACTATTTCTCTTCAATTGAGACAATATATTTTCCTGATTTCTCCACTGCCAGCCAGTTTTTCTATACAGAAATTGGAGACAACTAAGTTTACCATTGGAGTGAAAATAATAGAGGCGTGGGAAAGACCCATCCCTTTAAACAAATCTTGGGGGGGAGGTGCAACATTTTTTCGAGTCCTGGTTTCTATTGCTGCTCCAAAGAGAACAGATTTTATTTTCAGTGAACCCAGAACTCGCTAATTCAGACTGCAAGGCATCCATGGTTGTAAGTAGAGCTGGCCCTTCACATTTGCAGGTTTAACTTTTGTGTATTTGATTAATATGTACTTTCTAACAACCCCAAGGTCCTGCAGTGTGACTCTATGGTTCAGGTTCCAGTCATTGGGACAACAGGAAGCAGCGGAGATACATATCCTGGACGAATCGTTGTCACAGCCAAGGATGTCTGTTGGAGATGCTGCTACCTCCCCTAAGCATGTTGTCTGGCAAGGAGTGATGTGATCCCCAGTAGTCTCCCTTCCCTTTTTCTCTCAGAAGGACATAACAAAAGGACATTACTTTGTCCCGTCCCGTCCCCCCGTCCCCCCGAGTAAAGCAATTCCTCCCAGAAGAAACTATGGAGTAAATACTCGGTCATCAGAAACTCAGGTAACACCAGGAGTCCTGGGACTATTTTTTCCCTAGGACAGTGGTGAACAACTGGGGATCAACATTTTCAGAATTCCAAGATTTTGGGAAACCAGAATCTCCATAACCTTTTGGAGAAAAATAGCATTCACAACTATTTGAAAGTCATAATCTTTTGTAAAAGTATGATCTTCCAGAGAAAAGCCAAAAAGTTCATTCGAGTAAAATCTTCTCTTCAGTGGTCTATAACAGGGGTGGTCAATTACCGGCCCTCCAGGTGTTTTGGACTTCAACTCCCAGAAATCCTAGCCAGTTTACCAGCTGCTAGGATTTCTGGGAATTGAAGTCCAAAACACTTGGAGGGCCGGTAATTGCCCACCCCTGGTCTATAATCACATGTACTTATATAAGGCAATTTGGTTTTCAGCTCTTACCTAGGGCCTTTCCAGACAGAGCTTTATTCTAGGAAAATAAACACAGATGTTCCTGGGGCCCTGTCCACACTCACCCCAGATAGTGCACACTTTCCGGGGTGGGTGTCCAGATGTTCTTCCAGGACTGGCCTGGGAGAACATCTGGAGACTGTACCCTTCCCCCAAAGCCCTAAACCCCAATTTTAAAAATAAAAGTACTTACCCAGCCTCCATTGGAGAACTGCGGCAGCTCTCCTGGCTCATAGAAATTACGTGCCAGGAGAAAGGGGGAGAAGCAATCCCCCCCCCCCATTCTCCTGGCACATTACTTCTACGCACCAGGAGAGCTTTCACAGCTCTCCAAGGGAGGCTGGGTAAGTACTTTTATTTTTAAAAGGGGTAGGTAGGGCTTTTGAGGAGGGGGTGGGATTCCCACAGTTATCTGGGCTAATTTAGCAGTCTGCAGTCTAGACACCGGAAGTAGTGCACTTATCCCGCACTTTCAAAAAAGGCGCGGAATAAACTCAGTATCAAATTAATGCGCCACAAACCAGGGTTTTCCTGGATTGTAGCAAATTCATTCAGAATTATCCAGAACGTTGTCGGGACAGCCCCCCTTTTATTATGGAAGTTTCCGCAATAAAGGGGCTGTCTAGACAGGGGCGGCCCTAGGTAATTTCAAATGGTAGGCAAGCATTATTTTGCCCCCCCCCCCCCGCCATGTGCCCAAATGCACATGCGTGGAGGTGGAGTTTCCAGCATGTGTGGAGGCTCCGCATGCTGTAAACTCTGCCTCTATGCCGGCTGGTAACTCTGCCTCCTGGAGTTACCAGCCAGCGTGGAGGTGGAGTTTACAGCTGGCGGCGGTACACCCCTGCGGATCTGGCGCTCTCAGCGGATGCCTAGCCCGCCGAGCACATTAATCTGCCTCTGTGTCTAGATCCGCCCCTAGTTGTCTTTGATCTGTTAGGAACAGAGATTATGCCGATGCACAAAAACAGCAGGGTTTCAGAAGTGTTTTTGTTTCATTGGCTCCAAAAATGCATCTACTCTCCCTTAAAATATCTTATTTCTATATTATGCTCTCAAGAGTCAAGAATAAACTAGACTTTGTTAAAAGGAACACATCGGGTTTACACACAACTTTCATGTATTCAGCATACAGGTACATAACTTGTCAATCCAGTTACAGATAGGTTTGAAGTAGTTTCTCTGTGCAGATAACACAGGGCATCTTTCTTACAATTAAACAGCAACATCTTTTCATTCTGAGAGTCTAAAGGAGTCTGTCCTCTAAAATGGAGTCTGAGCTCTGAGCAGTCTTAGATCAGATCATGTGGTCTGCACCCCCTCCCACATCTTCTTAGGAAAACATAGAGTAAAGGAAAATCTGCATGCCAAAACATACATACACAATAGAGTAAGCAAAACAGATTAATATGCAAACAAATTACTAGTGGAGGCTTGAAGAAGGTTGCTATTTCCAACATAACAGCTCAATAATATTCTTGAAAAATCGCTCTTATTTATACTTGCCTGCTTTCTGTTGACTGTCTCAATAACTATAGCTATGATCAACATGTATTAGTATAGAACACACAAAGCTAATACAGAACCCCTGGATATTTGTGTGCTGAGTTTAGGAAAGCCAGAAAGAAAGAAAAAAACCCAAAAAGCTAATGCCACCGCTCCTCTATCTTTCTGGGTATGAATGTAAAGTACTTTTTTACATTGGGAATGTGGCGCAGCTGGCTAAGTGTCAGCTACATAAGATCTCGAGGCCTGCCCGGGTCGAGGTAGGTGCTCGACCTTTAAGTGTAGCCTGCTGTCAACCTTTGCAGCCTGAAAGACAGTTGCATCTGTCAAGTAGGAGATAAAGGTACCACATTAAGTGGGGAGGCAAATTTTGACTGAATTATGAGGCCATTAAAGAACTCCAGGAACGCTGAAGAATGCGGAAGGAACAACAAGGGATGCTGGGAACGCTGAGAGATTAGGAGTGCGTCAGTTCCCCCTGGTGGCCAGCGTTTGCCTATGTTTGTCTATATGTGTGTATGTGGAAACAGCAGGGATTGTCTGCTAAGTATGTGTACCTGTAATCCGCTCTGAGTCCCCTTCGGGGTGAGAAGAGCGGAATATAAACAAAGTGTATTATTATTACTTTTTCACTCTGAACTCAGTTTGCAGGAACCAAAGAATGGTATGTCCTGCCAAATTGGGACAGTTGTGGGGTACAATAACACAATGCCTATTTTCCATTTGATATTAGAAGTCAGCTAATGGTATCTCTTTAACTAATGGTATCTGTTGCCAAAGGAATAGTGTCTCCTATCAGAGGAAAACTGCATAGTCCCCACATTTCTGTCCTCCAATACCTCACTTCCATTCTCTAGCACAGTGTTTCCCAACCAGTGTGCCGGGGCACATTATGTGTGCCATGAGAGATCATCAGGTGTGCTGTGGGAAATTGGAACCTCCAGGAGGGGAGGGGAGAGAGTCTAGTGTGTTGAAGTATAAAAACCCTAAGAAACCTACCTCGATAAAGGCACAAAATTACAAACACCCACCTCCCTTTCCCCAAGTAGAGACCTCCTCTTGCCTCCTGGGGGTTCTGTGTGGGAAGTTTGGCCCAGTTCTATCATTGGTGGGGTTCAGAATGCTCTTTGATTATAGGGGAACTATAAATCCCAGCAACTACAACTCCCAAATGTCAAGGTCTATTTCCCCTGAACTCCATCTGCGTTCATATTTGGGCATATTGAGTATTCATGCCAAGTTTGGTCTTGATCCAACATTGTTTGAGTCCACAGTGCTCTCTGGATATAGGTGAACTACAAACTCCAAAACCCAAAGTCAATGCCCACCAAACTCTTACAGTATTTTCTCTTGGTTATGGGAGTTCTGTGTGGGAAGTTTGTGTCTTTCTGCCATTCCTGCCAGGATATCTATGTTGACTTCATCGAAACAGGCCCAGGTTTCACACTGAGTGTATAAATACATTTAAAAACATATTAACTATATGTATTACTGTGTTAGAGTGTCATTTTGTGTCATTTTGGTTGGTGGTGTGCCCCAGGATTTTGAAAATGTAAAAAGTGTGCCGTGGCTCAAAAAAAGGTTGGGAAACACTGCTCTAGCGCAGTGGTTCTCAACCTGTGGGTCCCAGGTGTTTTGGCCTACAACTCCCAGAAATCCCAGCCACTTTACCATCTATTAGGATGTCTGGGAGTTGAAGGCCAAAACATCTGGGGACCCACAGGTTGAGAACCACTAGCACTTGCTGCCTAGGGCAGGTACCTCCAACTAATGGTAGTGCTGGCCCTTATGTGACAAGATAAGTTCTCCACCAGTAGTCAAAGCTTGGAAAATTACTTTTATGGACCAGGCACATTTTCAAGAACCATGGCTGAAGGATTCTAGTCCTCAAATATAACTTTTCCAAGTGCCTCATTAAAGGCTACCATATGTTTAAAATGGGAAGAAAAGGAAAACAAACTCCATGGGCTGGCTGGTAAATTGGCTTGCAGACTATTTCTTTTTCCTTTGGAAGGGGATCGCATATGAATGGGATCCTTATGTGTGAATGGATCCTTATGCCTTAGCTTTTTGTCCCTCTGCCTACAATTTTCATGCATTGTGGGGTTTCGGCTCCCATTTGCTTCAGTGGCTCCCCAACCCTACACAGCAACAGCAGTCAAACCAGATGATCAATGTCACATGTAGCCTGAATCCTCAAATGCCTCCGCAAAAGGGGATTTTTGATTTTTAGAAGCAAAAGGAAAGCATCACCCCACATCTAAATGACCCCAAATATTAAATCCTTTCCATCATCAAAGGCCATGTTCCCTCCAACCAGCGAACCCATTTGATGTTCTCCAGGCACCGTTTCAAAGGAGTCACTGCAGCGTAGGTCTGCATATTTTAAACAGAAAGGCATATATTAGTGAATTAACTGGCCTAAGAAAAACAACCTCCCCGAGCAGCGAGAGGCACAGCCATTCCTGTGTCTACAAAGGAAATATAGAATCCATCTGAGGGCAGCTCGAGTAAAACACAACATCTGTTGATCATTGGCAACAGCTTGGCAGAGTTCCCAAAATCCAAGCCGCCACAGTCGGGTTCCCCCCCCCTCCTTCTGCCTTCTCACTTCAGACCTGAGATGTGCAGACGTCTGCCTGCCTGCCGCACGAACCAAACCCAGCCCTTTGGTATCTGTTGCTTGTCTTGATTCAGCACTTGGCTGGGAGAAGGAGCGGGGAGGGAACTCTCCTCATGGCTGCAGATGAATCGCCTGCACTGCCTCAAGGACAAGGTCAGACAGGAGCACAGAAGGCACAACAGTGTGGTCTGCTGTGTGAGCCATAAATGGCAATCTGTCCTAGGATCAGTTTTGGAGACGGTCTCATGCAAAAAAACGAAAACACTGAAGAGGGAGAAAACCAGTTTCAAAATACTGATTGCCAACTTCTTGTACAGTCTCAGAAATTCTGCAGAAGGAGCTAGGCCCATAAGAGGTTGAGCTCAGGCTGTAAACAAGGCTTTGATCTAGTGCAGTGTTTCCCAACCTTTTTTGAGCTGCGGCACACTTTTAACATTAAAAAAATCCGGGGGCACACCACCAACCAAAATGACACAAAATGACACTCTAACACAGTAAAGAACGGTTGGGGGTTGGTGGCCTGCTAGGAGCAGCTGCTGGGAGTGCCGAAACCGGGGAGGGGGCGGAGCCAGGCTGCGCCATGCCCCGCCCCCCTACCCCTGGCTTCACCTCTCCCAGCAGCTGCTCCAGCCTTGAGGGGCAGTGCCAAGCCAGTGGTGCCAGAGCCAGCACAATGCTGGCTTGGCACTGTCCCCTCAAGGCTGGAGCAGCTGCTGGGAGTGCCGAAGCCAGGGGAGGGGGCAGAGCCAGGCCACGCCATGCCCCACCCCTCCCCCAGGTTCAGCTCACCTACAGGCCACACCATGCCCCGCCCCCTCCCCCCAGCTTCAGCTCTCCTACAGAGGAGGAGCATGAGCGGTGAACGGGCTTCAGTGGGTGGGGCTCCTCCACGCGGCTTCAGCGGGCGAGGGGCGAGAGTCATGGTGGGAGTCATGGCGGATTGGAGGCTGGCTGGGGAAACGGCCAAAGGAGGCGGCGCCCCGGTCCCTTCTTCTTTTTCTTCGCCACTGCCCGGCCCTTCCTCCTCCTCCCCCAAGCAGCAGGAGTTCAGCAGGAAGGGGGGGAGGAAGGGGGGCAGAGAGCTTTTCCCGCGGCACAGCAGGAGGTCAGTCACGGCACACTAGTGTGCCACGGCACACTGGTTGAGAAAGACTGATCTAGTGTAACATAATCCAATATGTTCCGGGCACTTGTCTAACCTCTAATTTTGCCTGATGGAAAAGAAAATCTGTGAGAATTTAGGAGGATAAAGACTTCCTCACAAACCCACAACTAAGTTCTCTTCCTTCTGCCTCCCCAAGACTAGGCTCAATACTATGATTTGCATTAAAAAGTCAACCCAAAACCTTCCCTGTCGAAAGCTTTGGGGCTGTGCTCAAGACTTTAGGGACAATGGGTGTGTCTGTCACATTTTGGTACTTATGTGGTGAAAGTGATCCCACGCCTGGACTTTTTAGCAGTCTTTTAGGAGACTTGAGATTGTTCCAACAGACATGAAAGCTGTGACTCACCATTTCCTGGCTAAAACCATATTATGGTTCTCTGGGTCTGACTTTTGTGATTCCCTGGGTGATATGGAACTTCAACTCCCAGAAGCCCTACATAGTTTGGCAATGGTGAGGGATCCTTGGAACTATAGTACTACAGTATTTGGAGAACAAGGATGGGAACCACAGCTGGAAATTGCTTTGATATGTAATATAGCATCTATCTTTCAAGCCAGCATGCCAATTTACCAACTCTGTGTATCCTTTGTATTATTATACAAAGCAGTGATTTTCAACCAGTGTGCCGCGGAACACTAGTGTGCCGTGAGAGATCATCAGGTGTGCCGTGGGAAATTATTTTCAAACTTCATTCATATATAAACTATAAGGCACATCTGTCCCTTTAAGAAATGGAACCATAGTACTCTCGCGTCACCTAAGAAGTGACGCAAGAGTGCTATGGTCACACCATCTTGTATTCGCTCAGACGCGGCTAAGAAAACAAAATTAGAGTTAGTGCTGCAGCTGCGCGTCAAGTGACTTTGTGTTAGAGTGTCATTTTGTGTCATTTTATTTATTTATTATTTATTTATTTATTGGTTCGACTTAATATACCGCTCTCTCTGGAGCCCAGAACGGTTTACAGAGTTAATAGATAAAACACATGAAATGCAATAAAATACAATAAGACCAATTAAAAAACCCCCAGTTAAAATCCATTCCAGCAAACTGCGATGGCAGTAGAAATATGCTGGCAGCAGCACAACAGGATGCTGATAATACTCATTAGTTATGGGCCAAATGCCTGTCTAAATAGTCAGGTTTTTACGGCTCTGTGGAACGCCATTAATCCTGGATGGCTCGTAACTCTACAGGGAGGGTGTTCCACAGAGTTGGCGCGGCTACGGCAAACGCCCTCTGCCGCGTGCTGGCAAGTCTATAGACCTTAATCCCAGGCACATCCAGTAGATTGAGCCCCTCTGAGCACAGTGATCTCCTGGGCACATAAGGGGTAAGCTGCTCCCTCAGGTACACTGGCCCCTAACCATATAAGGCCTTGAAAGTTAAAACTAACACCTTGAAAGTGACCCGGAATTCAATTGGAAGCCAGTGCAGTTCGCGCAAGAGTGGAGTCACGTGGGCAGATCTTGATGCTCCTGAGAGCAGACATGCTGCAGCGTTCTGCACCAGCTTGAGTTTCCAGATCGCCAACAAGGGTAGGCCAATGTACAGCACATTACAGTAGTCGAGCCTCGAGATGACCGTGGCTTGGATCACCGTGGCCAGGTCGCAGCGGGAGATGTAAGGAGCCAGACGTTTTGCCTGTTGTAGGTGGTAGAAGGCTATCTTGCAGGCGCAGGCAGTCTGCGCCTCCATAGACAGCTGGGAGTCTTTGGTTGATGGTGTGCCTCAGGATCTTGTAAATGTAAAAAATGTGCCGTGGCTCAAAAAAGGTTGAAAATCACTGATACAAAGGATACAAAAAGCTGGTCTGTTGGCATGGTATATTGGACAAAGGTTGTGTGAAGCAGCTTGGATAGAGGTCTCATCTTTGATGGGTTATTATATCTGGAACTTTCCTAGCATATGTTTTTATTTGACCCATTGTTTTCCATGGAAACGATTAAGACGGAGAGGCAAACTTCCAATTCTATGGAAAGGCAATCAGCAATTTCTTCTCAAATGCTATAGCACACTTGTTGTTGATGTGTGCCTTCAAGCCTTTTCCAGCTTCACATAGTGGTTCCCAAACTTTGTTCCTCCAGGTGTTTTGGACTCCGGCTCCCAGAATAATAATCATAATAATAATAACTATATTTATATCTTGACACCATCTCCTTGGAGGGGCTCGGGGCAGCTTTCAAAGGCACTCCAAGGTGCACATATAAAATACAACAGGTAGAAACTGTACATAAGTATAAGTCAAGTCACATAAAATTATAACAACCAACCCTGTCAGCTTGCCTAGCAGTCAGGAATTCTGGGAGCTGAAGTTGTAAACATCTGTAGGACCAATGGTTGGGGGCCACTGATTTATGGTGACACTGCAGGCTTGCATAACCTGTGGCCCTCCAGGTGTTTTGTACTTTGGCTCCCAGAATTTATGACCATTGGACAAGCTGGATAGGACTTGGAGTCCCAAACACTTGCAGAGCCACAGGTTGTGCAGAACTGCACTGAGGCAGACTTATCATAGGGCTTTCTTGGAAAGGTTTATTCAGTGTGGGGTTGCCTTTGCCTTCTAACTTAGGAATACATTAATCATGCATTGTCGAAGGCTTTTGTTGTTTTTTTAGTTTATATGTTATTTTAACCCATTGGTATGCTTGTTAACCCACTTGTATTTTATGGCTGCTATGATACATCTTGAATGAATACTGATATTAGCCATCTTCAAGCCATTTTAATGTAATTGTATCATAATTGCTTTTAGGGCATATTCTGTAATGTTTTACTCATGTTTTAGTTTGCAATGTCTTATTGGATTGTTTTTTTTATTGTTTTCATCTTGATGCCTAATTCTTTGTTGTAACTTTACTGTTGTTTATGTGCATTATCTTGCATTACTTTCATGTGTTTGCATTCATTTGAGGCACCGAATGTTTGCCTTTTGGTCTTGTGCCTGTAAACCGCCCTGAGTCCTTCTGGGAAAAGAGGGTGGTCTAGAAATAAGGTTATTATTATTATTATTATTATGTTATTGGCATTGAATGTTTGCCTCTTTTATTGGAAATGGCCCTGAGTCCTCCAGGAGAGATAAGGTGGGTTATAAATAAAGTATTACTATTATATTATATTATATATTTATTTATTTCAAACATTTATACCCCATCCTTCCCAACCCCTGAAAGGGGACTCAGGGTGGCTTACAACCGGCAACAATTTGATGCCGCACATACAAAAAACAAAATATAACAAGGCAATTACATAATAAATAAAACATTAGGTTAAAACCAATTTAAAGCATTATTAGCCATTTTCTATTATTATTATTATTATTATTTTACAGCTGGGGTGTTATGTGGTGTTCATGTTCTATGGCCCTGTTCTAGCAGCATTTTCTCCTGACATTTTGCCTGCATTTGTGGCTGGAATCCTCAGAGGAAGATGCCAGCCTCAAATGCAGGCGAAACGTCAGGAGAAAATGCTGCTAGAACGCAGCCATACAGCCTGGAAACCACTCAACGTCCCAATTAATCATGCAATTCTCCACATCATGTTGGAACCCAAGTCCCAGCAGCCCTAGCCAGAAGAGTCAATGGTGAGGCTTATTGGGAGTTGCAGTCCGGCAGCATCTAGAGGTCCATACAGTTCCCATCTCTGGCTACATCTTCAGCGTAGACTTTCTGAGGCCCCTTCTACACAGCTGGATAAAATACCACATTTGAGCTGGAATATATGGCAGTGTGGACTCAGATAACTTAGTTCAAGGCAGTTATTGTGGGATTTTCCGCCTTGATATTCTGGGTTATATGGCTGTATGGAAGGGCCTCGAGTAGGTGTACCTAGGGGCCCTTCCACACAGCCCTATATCCCAGAATATCAAGGCATAAAATCCCACATTATCTCTGTGTGGACACAGATAACCCAGTTCAAAGCAGATATTGTGGGATTTTTCTGCCTAGATATTTTGGGTTATATGGCTGTATGGAAGGGCCTCGGTAGGTGTACCTAGGGGCCCTTCCACACAGCCCTATATCCCAGAATATCAAGGCAGAAAATCCCACATTATCTCTGTGTGGACACAGATAACCCAGTTCAAAGCAGATATTGTGGGATTTTCTGCCCTTGATATTCTGGGATAGAGGGCTGTGTGGAAGAGCCCCTAGGTACATCTACTCGGGGCCCTTCCATACAGCCATATAACCCAGAATATCAAGGCTGTGTGGAAGGGCCCTTGGATTGCACTGTAGCTCAGCCGCCCAGTCTTGGTGGTAACAGAACTTTGTTTCATTCTTGACATGACAAACAGGAACAACTGCAGCATAGGGTTGGATTTCAACCCCAAAGCGTAGAGCCCGGGGAAACATCTGCACCTGTCTCGAAGACCCAAAGGAGCCATTCTTCAATGAGTCCCTCTTTCCGGCTCATCTGCCAACCTAACTCAATTCCACAGGCGCAGCTTGGGACTCAGGGCCATTCCACACAGCCCTATATCCCAGAATATTTATTATTTATTTTATATATTTCCATCATTTCTACCCCGCTTCTTCTCAACCCCTGAGGGGGGACTCAGAGCCGCCTAACAACGGCAACGATTCGATGCCACATAGTATACATATAATAAAAGCAAACGGTTAAGAATAAAATACATTAAAATACAGCTAGAATTAAAATACATTAAAAATACAATTAACATTAAAATGCATCGTGTACATTCACAACAGTTAAAACAGTATTCCATCCATAAGCATTAGTTCTTGTCCACCAGATTGCCATCTCAATCCAATCTAAAGTGCCGTATCGTGCTAAAGTGCAAACGCTTGGTCCCATAACCAGGATTTCACTCTTTTTCTGAATGCCAGGAGGGATGAAGCCGATCGAATATCAATAGGGAGTGCATTCCACAGACGGGGAGCCACCACCGAGAAGGCCCTATCCCTCGTCCCCACCAACCGCATTTGAGATGTAGGCGGGAGCGAGAGCAGGGCCTCCCCGGATGATCTTAGATTACAAGGTGGGATGTAGCGGCGGATGCGTTCGGACAAGTAAGCTGGGCCAGAACCGTATAGATAGGGTTGCCACTTTTTGATATAAGAAATAAGGGACATCTACCTAAAAATACGGGATTTTTTCGCAAAAATAAGGGACACTTCATAAAAACTTGGAAATTAAATGTTAGGCAACCCTAACTAAACTACTTTTAATGCAGCATCGGTTTTATCAGCTGCGGCATCACACTGTTGACTGGTCTTTAGACTGCGGTCGAACAGAAGTCTCCTTTTGCATGCATTCAGGGCAATATCATCTACTTGGGCCATTCTGCAAGAAGGCACAACCCAAACCCTCCCGACAGATACCCATCTGGCTCAAAAGCCCTCCAGAGAACCCCACCCCCCCCCTCAGCTCTGGTGTGGCTGTGATTTGTGTGCCTGGCTGGGGGTCACCTCTCCCAGCGATCAACGGTGAAGGCGGCCCTGCGGTAGAGGTAGGCGAGGGCGCAGCAGACCTGGCTCTGGGTCTCCATGATCACCAGCTCCATTTGGGCCCGCATCTCCCCACGCTGCGCCTGCAGCTCCCTCAGGCTGCTCACTGGCGGCGCTATGAAGACCTCTTCCTTTTCCTCCTCCTCCTTCTCCTCCCCTTGGGAGCGAGGGCTCTTGGGAAATAAAGTCCCGCTCAAAAGGGCCTTGCGCGCCTCTCAATCAAGAGGAGGCAGCCTTGGACTACAATTCCCACCCGCGCGTGGGGAGGAGAGAGGAAACGGGAGGAGCCAAAAGGGGTAGCAGGATGGAAGAGGAGGAAGATGGAAGTATGTGTGTATTAGGGCTGGTTGATCCAAGAAAAAAAGTTTTGAAACTCGTTTCGGATCTAATTGTAGCTGTCGTTTCGGATTATATGGACTTCCGAAAAATTTCCGATAAATTTCAAAATTGATTCGGAAGTATTTCCAAAATTCGGAAGTCTTCGGAAATAGCTCCCGATTCCAAAACTGGGCAAAAAAATCAGCAGAAGGAAGAGTCAGCTGTTAGCCATCAGCCAATGAGCAATCAAAAAATGAAAATTCGGAGTTTCGGATTTCGGAATTCCTGTTGGGAGGGTTGCTCTCGAAATTGCTAAAAAGTCAGAAGTATCCAAAAAACTTCCGAAATTTGGGCATATCCGAAATTGTAGAACAGCCCTAGTGTGTGTATGTACTGGCCCAGCCTCGCCTCCTGCTGCCATCTGTCCCGTCAATACAGGAGCAGAAAATAAGGGACAGGAGCTGAAAGTAAGGGACACGAAATTTGGGGCCGAAATAAGAGACGTCCCTTAGAATAAGGGACAGTTGGCAACCCTACGTATAGAGCTTTAAAGGTCAAAACCAGCACTTTGAATTGAGCTCGGAATTGGACAGGCAGCCAGTGGAGCTGACACAACAGGGGGGTGGTATGCTCCCTGTATGTAGCTCCCGTTAGTAGTCTGGCTGCCGCCCGAATATCAAGATAGAAATCCCATATTATATGTGGACTCCGATAACCCAGTCCAAAGCAGATATTGTGAGACTTTCTGCCTTGATATTCTGGGACATAGGGATGTGGATGGGTGCTCAGTCAAGGTGCATAGGAGGCCTTTATCCCCAGCTTCCCTACTTGATCCTTAAGCCAATGTTTCCCAACCAGTGTGCCGTGAGCGATCATCAGGTGTGCCGTGGGAAATTGCCACTCTCCCCCCGTACAGATAACACCTTACTCGGAGTTTCGGAGTAAGGTGTTATCTGTACGCAGATGATGTCCAGATCTGTCACTCCTTCCCACCTGTCACCAAGGAGGCTGTCCAGACCTTGAACCGGTGCTTGGCCGCTGTGTTGGACTGGATGAGGGCTAGCAAATTGAAACGTAATCCAGACAAGACAGAGGTCCTCCTGGTCAGTCGAAAGGCCGAACAGGGCATAGGGTTACAGCCTGTGTTGGACAGGGTTACACTCCCCCTTAAGACGCAGGTTCGCAGCTTGGGAGTGATCCTGGATTCTTGGGAGTGATCCTGGTGGCCGGGGAGCTTTTGCACAGTTAAGACTCGTGCGCCAATTGCGCCCGTACCTTGACAAGTCTGATCTGGCTACGGTCGTCCACGCTCTGGTCACATCCCGAATAGATTACTGCAACGCGCTCTACGTGGGGCTGCCTTTGAAGACAGTTTGGAAATTACAACTAGTCCAACGGGCGGCAGCCAGACTTCTAACTGGAGCTACATACAGGGGCATACCACCCCCTGTTGTGTCAGCTCCACTGGCTGCCGGTCCAATTCCGGGCTCAATTCAAAGTGCTGGTGTTGACCTTTAAAGCTCTATACGGTTCTGGCCCAGCTTACTTGTCCAAACGCATCTGCCGCTATGTCCCACCTCGTACTTTAAGATCATCCGGGGAGGCCCTTCTCTTGCTCCCGCCGGCTTCCCAGGTGCGGCTGGTGGGGACGAGGGAGAGGGCCTTCTCGGTGGTGGCTCCCCGTCTGTGGAATGCGCTCCCTAGCGACATACAATCAATTCCATCCCTCCTGACATGTAGGAAAAAAGTGAAAGCCTGGATGTGGGACCAGGCGTTCGCATAGTAGCACAGGACAGCACTTTAGTAGTTTTAATGGAAAGTTGGTGAACAGGGCTCAATGCTTTTATGGATGGAACACTGTTTTTAACATAGGTGAATGCATAGGATGTGTGAATATAATTGTATTTTAATGTATTTTAGTGTCGAATGCTGGAGGGTTTTATATTGTGTTTTATACTGCGAGTGTGATGTAGGCATCAAATTATGCCTTTTGGAAGCCGCTCTGAGTCCCCCCTCGGGGGTTGAGAAGAGCGGGGTAAAATGCCATAAATAAATAAAGAAATAATAATAAATATGTGAGAGGAAGTCATATCTATGTTGTGTTCATCGAAACAGGCCCAAGTTTCACACTGAGTGTAGAAATACATTTAAAAACATATTAACTATATGTATTACTGTGTTAGAGTGTCATTTTGTGTCATTTTGGTTGGTGGCGTGCCCCAGGATTTTGTACATGTAAAAAATGTGCCGCGGCTCAAAAAAGGTTGAAAAACACTGCCTTAAGCCAATGTTTCCAAACGCAGGACCCAACCCATCATGCTGGGCAGTCCCAGGCAGGGCATTTCCTCAAGCAAAGGTCGCAATGGCACACTGAAGTCGGCCAATGGCACACTGAAGTCGGCACAACTTCTCCAGGCTTGGAAACCAAACCAAACCCAAACCCAAACCCAAAATGCCACTTGGACAGCTCCCCCAAGCCCTTCCACGCCCAGACAAAAGAGCAGACTTACTGCAATGGCTTGCAGCCTTTCCTTGTGCAGTTCAGCCTCCGCCATCCTGGGAGAAGGGAGAAGGATGCTGCAAAGAGCAGGGAAGGGAGGCAGGCAGGCAGGCAGGCAGGCAGAGGGGACTGCAGCCCAGCCAGCCAGGAGAAGCCGCTCAGTCCTCGCCAAGGAGAGAGTTAGGATCCCAGGGATTGGCAAGAGATGAGATCCAAAGCCAACGCAGGGGAGAAAAGGCAAGGCTCGAGGCTCACTTGCTCCGCGGGCACTGTGACTGGACGGGTGCCCAATGCATCATCCGCCTGCCTTCCAGCTGCAGGGCTGCGTGCCTTCCTCGCTGCGCCTGGGCGCTCCTGATGCCAGCCCAGCCATCCATAGGCGCTCTCCTCTCCTCTCCTCCCAGCAGCAGCACCAAGGGAATGGCTCGCCTGGCCACAAGCCTTGGGTCTCTGCCTGCCTCGCTCTATGTGTGCCTTGACGTCTAGCCGCGTGCACGCTCCTCCTCTCCAAGTGCCGGGTCATCATCCACACACATACACATCCAAGGAGGCTGGGCATCAGCCACTGGCCAAGGGAATGGCAAGCGGCAGGGAGAAGGAAGGGGGCGCAAAGCAAAGAGATCAGGGATCTTGCCACCCCCGCCCTTCCAAACACTAAGTCAGTGTTTCTCAACCTTCCTAATGCTGCGACCCCTTAATACAGTTCCTTATGTTGTGGTGACCCCTAACCATTATTTTCATTGCTACTTCATAACTGTTTTGGGGGGGGGTGATTTTGTCATTTGGAAGTTGTAGTTGCTGGGATTTATAGTTCACCCACAATCAAGTAACATTCTGAACTCACAAACAATGGAATTGAACCAAACTCGGCACAAAAAAATTCCCATGGCCAACAGCAAATACTGGAAGTGTTTGGTGGGCATTGACCTTGAGTTTGGGAGTCGTAGTTCACCTACATGCAGGGAGCACTATAGACTCAACAATGATGGATCTGGGCCACACTTGACACTAATCCTCAATATACCCAAATGTGAACACTGGTGGAGTTTGGGGGAAAATAGATCTTGACATTGGGGAGTTGTAGTTGCTGGGATTTATAGTTCACCTACAATCAAAGAGCCCCTTGCACCCCACCGATGATAGAATTGGGTCAAACTTCATGCCTTGAAGGGACTAGCTGGCGTGAGCCTCCATCCCACCTCACTTACTCTCCCTCACCCCACACATGTGCATCATGTTGCCATGCGCCAAGCATGCCTGCTCTCCCCGCTTAGAGTCTCAGAAACAGCTCTCCCCTTGGCTGGGAGGCTTGCCAATCTGTTTCCAAAAAGAAAGAGAAGGACAAGTGGAGAGTTCTTCAATCTTCTCTGCCAAAGGGCTTCCTAAGACCACCATAAATATTTGTTTTCTGATGGTCTTTGGCAACCCCTCTGAAACTCTCTTGCGACCCCCCCTGGGGGTCCCGACCCCCAGGTTGAGAAACACTGCACTAAGTTGTATTCAACACAACACAACAATACAAGAAAGACGTTTTTAAAGTTAATTTTTATTAAATACTAGCTTGGGGACCCGGCCCGGGTTATTTATTTGAGAAAGGCATTGTGTGCCAAGGTGGGTTTTTATCATTTGTTAATTTGGCTCGCACTGTTCTCAGGAAGTGAGTGAAGGTACTTGAAGTCCCATCACCCATGGTCCACCCTCCTCCAAACTGCACCAGGAGGTAGAGTGGGTCATGGTTGCTCTGTGTGCCAAGTTTGGCTTTGATCAGTCATTGGATGAGGGTCACAGCAGTCTCGGGAAATGAGTAAAGGTACTTCAAGTCCCATCATCCGTGGTCTACCCTCCTCCATCCTGCACCAGGATTTAGAGTGGGTACTTGAAGTCCCATCATCCATAGTCCACCCTCCTCCAAACTGCACCAGGATGTAGAGTGGGTCATGGGGGCTCTGTGTGCCAAGTTTGGTTTTGATCAGTCATTGGATGAGGGTCACAGCAGTCTCGGGAAATGAGTAAAGGTACTTCAAGTCCCATCATCCGTGGTCTACCCTCCTCCATCCTTTAGCACCAGGATTTGGTCTTGAGTGGAGGTACTCTTGAAGTGAGTGGAGTTACTTCAAGTCCCATCATCCATGGTCCACCCTCCTCCAAACTGCACCAGGATGTAGAGTGGGTCATGGGGCTCTGTGTGCCAAGTTTGGTCTTGATCAGTCATTGGATGAGGGTCACAGCTTCAAGTCCCATCATCCATGGTCCCATCCTCCTCCAAACTGCACCAGGATGTAAAGTGGGTCATGGGGGCTTCGTGGCTGCCACGTGTGGTCTAGATCAGTCAGTGGATGAGGGTTGCAGCAGTCTCTCAAAAAAGGAGGTGAGTGGAGGTACTGCAAGTCCCGTCATCCATGGTCCATCCTCCCTCAAACTGCACCAGGATGTAGAGTGGGTCTTGGGTCTGCTGTGCGCCAAGTTTGGTTTTGTTCTGTCACTCCCACCATGCCTGACTGCCTCAGGCCTTTCCCTTTCTCCCTTTGTGACTTTAGAGTGTCGGAATGTTGGTGGTGCTGGCCAATCAGAGTCCTTTATGCAAATAATCCCACAGTGGGAGCCAATCTGAAAGCTGCCACATATCCTTCCGCCCTTCCGCCCTCCGGACACACACATACAAACATTCTTTTTTTATTATATATACAGATTATTCATAAAGAACAAAGATTTACAAACTTTTTTGGCCTACCGCCCTCTTTACAGAAAAAAATTAACCACAGCCCCCCCCCCTAGAAATTAATTTTTTTAAAAAAATTAATAGCAATTAAACAGAAAGATATATGTATTAATGTTTCTACCTTTTTCGTAAAATATCATAAAGAAAGATGTACATTACAAACATTGAATTCCAGAAATAATCACAAAAACAGCATGTTTGGGGGAGTATGAGCAAGGGATGATGGGATTTGCATTACCTTCCTGCCAATTCAGCTCTGACTTCCACAGACCACTAAGATCCCCATGAATGACAGATCTGGATCAAACTTGGCACACAGAACCTCCATGATCAACAGAAAATACTGGAGGGGTTTGGGAAGAATTCACAGTAATTGAATCCTAGGGTTACAAGAGACCTACAAGGGTCATCCATTCCAACCTCCTTCTGCCATAAGGGAAAAGCACAATCAAAACACTCCTGACACTCAGACTCTCTTTAATAATAATAATAATAATAATAATAATAATAATATTCTGGGGTTGGAAGAGACTTCCAAGACCATTTAGTCCAACTTCCTTCTGCCATAAAGGAAAAGCACAATCAAAACACTCCTGACAGATGGTCACTCAGAGTCTCCAAAATAACAACAACAATAATAATGATATTCTGGGGTTGGTCACTCAGCCAACTTCCTTCTGCCATAATAATAAAACACTCCTGACAGATGGTCACTCAGCCTCTCCATAATAATAATAATAATAATATTCTGGGGTTGGAAGAGACCTTCAAGAGCCATTCAGTCCAACTACCTTCTGCCATAAAAGAAAAGCACAATCAAAACACTCCTGACAGATGGTCACTCAGCCTCTCCATAATAAAAATAATGATAATAATAATAATATTCTGGGGTTGGAAGAGACCTTCAAGAGCCATTCAGTCCAACTTCCTTCTGCCATAAAAGAAAAGCACAATCAAAACACTCCTGACAGATGGTCACTCAGACCCTGCAAGCCTGCTCACGTCACCGCCCCCTTACAGGGGTTCAGCGCCCCCCAAATTCTCCTGAGCCTCCCAGCACCCCCTTGGATCTCCCCACTGCCCACCAGGAAAGTAGGAAAAGAGGAAGAGAAGAGAGAGAGAGAAAAAAAAAATAAAAAATAAAAATAATGAATAATTTAAAAAGTGGGAAAAATTAAAATTAAAAATTGTCTTGACTTCCATTCCAAGAGTGGCATTTCTTCTTAATCTTAGTAGTTATTTAGATATCCTTAAAAACCAATTCTTACATTCTGCGGAATGTCTTTTCATACTCCTGGAAAAGATCCTAGTTTGTCATTTTAATGGGTTTACCTGACTGCTTTTTCCAAAAAAAAAAAAGAAAAGTTAATTTA
Source organism: Anolis apletophallus (assembly GCA_030556195.1). Lineage (NCBI taxonomy): Eukaryota > Metazoa > Chordata > Lepidosauria > Squamata > Anolidae > Anolis > Anolis apletophallus. Next base: position 115,195,829 of record JARBWK010000006.1, on the reverse strand, counting down.
TCCATATGGGTCTTTAATCTCCTGTACTTTACTTATCCAATCTAAAGTCTCAGGGATTTTTTTTTCTTGTTTCCAAAGTTTCGCAAAGGAAATTCTTGCTGCTGTCATCAAATATGTAAAAAGTCTGTCCATATTGTTATCAGGGTTTAATTTGAAATCAGTAATTCTTAAGAGATAATATTCAGGTTTTTTCTTAAATTTTATTTTCAGAATTTTTTGAATTGCTTTATGAAATTTCATAATTTTCATAATAGAGTTTTTTCATAATACAGTGTTCCCTCAGTTATTACTGGGGTTAGGTTCCAGGACCTCCCGCAATAAGTGAAAAACCGCGATGTAGGGACGACGCTCTATTTATTTTAATATTTATACATCATTTTAGTAGTTCTACACTATTTTAAGCATTTATATACTTAAAATAAAGTGAAGGAAAGGAAGGAAAGGCCCTTCATGGCTGGAGAGAAGGAGGACTGGGGAGGGAAAGTGCCTTAGAGAGCGGTGGCGGCAAAACCCCACAAGACAGCGAAAATACCATTTTGTATATTTTAAATTATTATTTTTTGAAATCCGTGAAACAGCGAGTCCGCAATAAGCGAACCGCAAAGTAGTGAGGGAACACTATATATCATCAAGTTTGCAAACGACACCAAATTGGGAGGGATAGGAAGACAGGAGTAGCATTCGAAACTATCTTAACAGACTAGAGCAGGGGTCCTCAAACTTTTTAAACAGAGGGCCGGATCAGTCTGTCAAACTGTTGGAGGGCTAGTTTATAATTTGATTAAAAAATCGATGAATTCCTATGCACACTGCACAGATCTTATTTGTGCAAAAAACACTTTAAAGCAATAAAATAATTAAAATGAAAAATAATTAAAATATAAACTTATGAGTATTTCAATGGAAAGTGTGGGTCTGCTTTTGGCTGATGAGATAAGGTTGTTGTTGTTGTTGCTGCTGCTGCTGCTGCTGCTGCTGTTGTTGTTGTGTGCTTTCAAGTAGTTTCAGACTTAGGGTGACCTGAGTGAGGACTGGGTAAATGACCTTGGAGGGTCGCATTCGACCCTCGGGCCTTAGTTTGAGGACCCCCAGATTAGAGAGATGGGCCAAAACTAACAAAGTGAAGTTCAATGGGGACAAATACTTCCCTTAGGCAGAAAAAATGAAATGCAAAGATGCAGAATGGGGACGCGTGGTTCAAGAGCAATATGCATGAAAAAGGATCTTGGAGTCCTCATGGACAACAAGTGAAACATGAGCCAACAATGTGATGATGCAGCTAAAAAAACCAATGGGATTTTGGCCTGCATCAATAGGAGTATAGTGTCTAGATCAGAGGTGGGCATTACCGGCCCTCCAGGTGTTTGGACTTCAACTCCCAGAAATCCTAAGAGCTGGTAAACTGGCTAGGATTTCTGGGAGTTGAAGTCCAAAACCCCTGGAGGGCTGGTAATTGCCCACCCCTGGTCTAGATCCAGGGAAGTCATGCTACCTCTCTATGCTGCCTTGGTTAGGCCACACCTGGAATACTGTGTCCAGTTCTGGGCACCACAATTGATGAGAGATGTTGGCAAGCTGGAATGTGACCAAAGGAGGACGACTAATATGATCAAGGGTCTGGAGAACAAGCCCTATGAGGAGCGGCTTAAAGAGCTGAGCATGTTTAGCCTGAAGAAGAGAAGGCTGAAAGGAGACATGATAGCTATCTATAAATACGTGAGGGGAAGTCATAGGGAGGAGGGAGCAAGCTTGTTTTCTGCTGCCCTGGAGACTAGGATGCGGAACAATGGCTTCAAACTACAGGAAAGGAGATTCCACCTGAACATTAGGAAGAACTTTCTCACTATGATTGCTGTTCAGCAATAGAACTCTTTGCCCCGGAGTGTGTGGAGGTTCCTTCTTTGGAGGCTTTTAAACAGCGGCTGGATGGCCATCTCTCGGAGGTGCTTTGAATGCAATTTTCTTGCTTGGGGGTTGGACTGGATGGCCCATGAGGTCTCTTCCAACTCTATGATTCTATAATTCTATCACACTCAGGGGCGGTCCGTCCATGTAAGCAACCTACGCGGTCGCGTGGGGCGCCATCTTGGATGGGCGCCGCCACGCCAGCCGTGCCACCATAGCAAACCTCCCTGCTGCCTGCAGCAGCTTCTGAGCATGCGCGGAGATTTCCGTGCATGCCCAGAACCTCCGGAGCACTCTCCCTTGCCTGTGAAACGCCCCATGGGAGGGGCTGGCAGCAGGCACCAGGAAGCGCTAGGAGGCCTTTGAAGGCCCCCCTCACGCTTCCTGGTTTCCCTGCCAGCCCTACCCACGGGCGTTGCACAGGGCAAGGGAGAGCGCTCTCCCGCCTCTGCAATGCCCGTGGGAGGGCTGGCAGCGGCACCAGGAAGCGCTAGGAGAGGCCTTCGAAGGCCCCTCCTCATGCTTCCTGATTTCCCTGCCAGCCCCACACACGGGGCGTTGCACAGGGCAAGGGAGAGCACTCCCCCGCCCTCTGCAATGCCCCGTGGGAGGGGCTGGCAGGGGGAGCCCGGGGGAGTGAGAGGAGGGGCCTCGAAGGCTCCTCATCGCGCTTCGTGGTTCCCTCTGCCGGCCCCTCCCACAGGCAGGGGGAACCAGGAAGCGCGAAGGCCCCTCCTCGCTCTATAATGCCCCGCGGGAGCGGCGGCGTGCAGGAGCGGCGCACAGAAGGAGCGTGCGCGCAAGGTACCGCAAGAAAAAATGGGAGGGAGCGCCAAGTAATGTTGGAGGGAACAATGTTTTTGGGGGGCGCCAAAGTAATGTTCGCCTACCATTGGAAATTACCTTGGACCGCCCCTGATCACACTCAAACTACTGCATCTTTTTTTTAAAAACCATCCAATCTGTAAGAGACCACAAAGTAATCTAGTCCAAACCCCTGCCGTGCAGGAATAAACTAAGCACTTTCAACGGATGGTCATCCACATTCTGCTGAAAAATAATAATCATCATCATCATCATTATCTTTATTTATACCCCACAAGCATCTCCCCAATGGGGACTCGGGGCGGCTTAAATGAGGCCAAGCCCAATAACGCAATACAATAAATGAAATCAAAACACAAACAAAAGCATAATTACTTACATAAGACATAAGAATACAACAAGCAATATAAAATTAAAATAAGATCATGTATAACACAGTAACAGTGAGCAGCAGGCCGCATGTACAGGATAAAACACTGAAGCTAAAAACACGGGGTGAGATAGGGGTGGAGCAGATTTATTTGTGGGGGAGAAACTCTTCAGGGATGGAGTCGAGAGGAGTCTATGTACAGGAGAGGTGGAGGTGTAATCTAAGGACAAGCGTTGAGGGGTCAATCACCAATGGCGCAATGGAAACTAAAAAAAAAAATCTTCCCAAAGGAGACAACACCACTCCGAGGCAGCATATGTTCATCGTCGTCGTCGTCTGACCTTGCACTTTGCTACTCTGCTGCTGAGTATGCATGCCCAGTATGGACCACATCACAACATGGTGGATGTGGCTCTTAATGAGACATGCTGCATTATCACGGGGTGTCTGCACCCACCACTGGAGAAATTACACTGTCTGGCCGGTATTGCACCACCTGACATCCGCCGGGAAGTAGCAGCCAATAATGAAAGGACCAAGGTGGTGACATCTCTGGCCCATCCCGTTTGGATATCAGCCAGCCTGCCAATGCCTTAAATCAAGAAATTGTTTTCTAAGATCTACAGGAACATTCCAGCAAGCGAGAGTCCAAAAGTAGCAGACTTTGTGTTGTGATTGTTCATTGGCATCTAATGGTTGCAAGTTGTAAGATGCCCTGAGTCCCCCCCCTTGGGGGTTGAGAAGGACGGGATAGAAATGTTCTAAATAAATAAATAAATAAATAAATAAATAAATAAATAAATAAATAGCTCTGCAGCTGCAGAAAACCAACACTTGCCCCTTCCTCGAAGTGACATCTTTTCAAATAGTTAAACATGGCTATCATGTCTCCTTGCAACTTTCTCTTCTCCAAGCGTTCATGCTTTCATTTTGTTCTGTCCATTCGGATGGCACGGAATGGGAAGGCCCCTCCTGGAATGAAAATAAGCTCGATACAAGAGTGGGTACTGATGGGAGTGGGTACCAGCTCCAATAATAATAATAATAATAATAATCTTTATTTATACCCCGCCACCATCTTCCCAATGGGGACTCGGGGCGGCTTCCATGAGGCCAAACCCAACAATGCATAATAATAATAATAACAATAATCAAAACACAAAATAGCAACACAATAAGGTAAATAAATAATAAAAATGCACTAGAGAATATAAAATTGTCTAGACAAGCCTGCTGTTCGGATCGAATTCCACAACCAGGCCTGCCAAGCGCAGAGTAAGCAGCAATCTTTACTTGGTGCTCAGCTGCGGGCTCATGCAGGCCTGGGCACATTGGGCCTCCGCACCCTGTAGCTCACACAGTATTAGGGCTGGGTAGGTTTGTCGGAATCTAACAGAAATTGGAATATGTCGGAATAAAAGTTACTTTTTTACCATATTCGGAGAATTAAAGTTACCCAGAAGTGGCGTCGCCATACCGAAGCTCCGTCCGCCATTATTGGAAAGGGCGTCGGATGTCATTTCCGCCCTTTTCATGGAGCCTTCCATCATTGGCTGGTTGCATTCAGGTGGTTTGCAAGCAGCCAACAAACTGCAATGTAGTACTGTGTTCAGCAAACACTGAAAAACATACTGAGTACAGGGAACAGCAATAATATATGCAATGTATGCAAGCAGCCACCGATTTCCTCCAGCCAATGAGCTATTGCGCTTGAAAGCCAGGGCCGAGATTTTCCCAACGCCAAGGCTCTCCCTCAGCTTGAGAGGGACGGACTTGCGATAATGAGGGAAATCTCAGCCCTTTGGCTTCCAAAGCGTGCTTTCTGTGTGGGAAGTTTGGCCCAATTCTATCATTGGTGGGGTTCAGAATGCTCTTTGATTGTAGGGGGACTATAAATCCCAGCAACTACAACTCACAAATGTCAAGGTCTATTTCCCCTGAACTCCATCTGTGTTCATATTTGGGCATATTGAGTATTCATGCCAAGTTTGGTCCTGATCCAACATTGTTTGAGTCCACAGTGCTCTCTGGATATAGGTGAACTACAACTCCAAAACTCAAGGTCAATGTCCACCAAACTCTTATAGCACTTTATCTTGGTTATAGGAGTTCTGTGTGGGAGGTTTGTGTCTTTCTGCCATTCCTGCCAGGATATCTATGTTGAGTTCATCGAAACAGGCCCAGGTTTCACACTGAGTGTATAAATATATATTTAATACATATTAACTATATGTATTACTGTGTTAGAGTGTCATTTTGGTTGGTGGTGTGTCCCAGGATTTTGCAACTGTAAAAACTGTGCCGCGGCTCAAAATAGGTTGGGAAACACTGCATTAAGGCATCCCTCCCTTTTATTTTTACTCCTTCCCTGCTCTTTTTCCTTTGTGCATTTACAATTAAATACAGATATTTTGGAGTGTGCATAAGTGAAACTGTGGATGGCAAATGTGTATAAGGAGGTCGTACTGTGCAAAGTAAATGTCAAGTTTTAAACCTCTGTTATTTTAGTATAACCACTCAGTTTGTAAAAATGTGTCAGAATTATTGGAAGGGAAGAAATGTTTTGATTTCCCCCCCTCACCAAAGAAAAGAAAAAATAAAGAAGTCTATGTCCAAAACACAGAATGTCCTATTATAACAGTTTGATACAGCATTAGACCTTCCTGAGAACCACAAGATTTTATGCCCTCCGGGCCGGCTGGGCGGAGCTCCCGCCAAAACTTTTCAAACTGGGAAAGTTTCCGTTGGAAGCCCGCGCTGGCGCGCAAACTTCATAAGTGTGGATTCACAGAGCTCCACTCGAAGAAAGATGGTCACAGGTATGTAACCTACCAATATCATCAAGTTTGCAAACCACACCAAATTGGGAGGGATAGGAAGACAGGAGTAGCATTCAAAACTATCTTAACAGACTAGAGCAGGGGTCCTCAAACTTTTTAAACAGAGGGCCGGGTCAGTCTGTCAAACTGTTGGAGGGCTGGTTTATAATTTGATTTAAAAATGGACAAATTCCTATGCACACTGCACAGATCTTATTTGTGCAAAAAACACTTTGAAGCAATAAAATAATTAAAATGAAAAATAATTAAAATATAAACTTATGAGTATTTCAATGGAAAGTGTGGGTCTGCTTTTGGCCGATGAGATAAGGTTGTTGTTGTTGCTGCAGCAGCTGCTGCTGCTGTTGTTGTTGTGTGCTTTCAAGTAGTTTCAGACTTAGGGTGACCTGAGTGAGGACTGGGTAAATGACCTTGGAGGGCCGCGTTCGACCCTCGGGCCTTAGTTTGAGGACCCCAGATTAGAGATGGGCCAAAACTAACAAAGTGAAGTTCAATGGGGACAAATACTTCACTTAGGCAGAAAAATGAAATGCAAAGATGCAGAATGGGGGACGCGTGGTTCAAGAGCAATACGCATGAAAAAGGATCTTGGAGTCCTCATGGACAACAAGTTAAACATGAGCCAACAATGTGGTGCGGCAGCTAAAAAAAGCCAATGAGATTTTGGCCTGCATCAGTAGGAGCATAGTGCCTAGATCAGAGGTGGGCAATTACCGGCCCTCCAGGTGTTTTGGGACTTCAACTCCCAGAAATCCTAAGAGCTGGTAAACTGGCTAGGATTTCTGGGGTTGAAGTCCAAAACCCCTGGAGGGCTGGTAATGCCCACCCTGGTCTAGATCCAGGGAAGTCATGCTACCTCTCTATTCTGCCTTGGTTAGACCACACCTGGAATACTGTGTCCAGTTCTGGGCACCACAATTGAAGGGAGATGTTGGCAAGCTGGAATGTGTCCAGAGGAGGGTGACTAAAATGATCAAGTGTCTGGAGAACAAGACCTATGAGGAGTGGCTTAAAGAGCTGGGCATGTTTAGCCTGAAGAAGAGAAGGCTGAAAGGAGACATAATAGCTATCTATAAATACGTGAGGAGAAGTCATAGAGAGGAGGGAGCAAGCTTGTTTTCCGCTGCCCTGGAGACTAGGACCTGGAACAATGGCTTCAAACTACAAGAAAGGAAATTCCACCTGAACATTAGGAAGAACTTTCTGACTGTGAGAGTTGTTCAGCAGTGGAACTCTTTGCCGTGGAGTGTGATGGAGGCTCCTTCTTTGGAGGCTTTTAAACAGAGGCTGGATGGCCATCTCCCGGAGGTGCTTTGAATGCAATTTTCCTGCTTCTTGGCAGGGGGTTGGACTGGATGGCCTATGAGGTCTCTTCCAACTCTATGATTCTATAATTCTATCACACTCAAACTACTGCATCTTTTTTTTAAACCATCCAATCTGGAAGAGACCACAAAGTAATCTAGTCCAAACCCCTGCCATGCAGAAATACGCTAAGCACTCTCAGGTGATGGTCATCCACATTCTGCTAAAAAATAAAATAAAATAATAATAATCATCATCATCTTTATTTATACCCCACAACCATCTCCCCAATGGGGACTCGAGGCGGCTTACATGAGGCCAAGCCCAATAACACAATACAATAAATGAAATAAAAATGCAAACAAAAACATAATTACATAAGACATAAGAATACAACAAGCAATATAAAATTAAAATAAGATCATGTATAACAGTAACAGTGAGTGTGCCGCATGTACAGGATAAAACACTGAAGCTAAAAACACGGGGTGAAATAGGGGTGGAGCAGATTTATTTGTGGGGGAGAAACTCTTCAGGGATGGAGTCGAGAGGAGTCTATGTACAGGAGAGGTGGAGGTGTAATCTAAGGACAAGCGTTGAGGGGTCAATCACCAAAGGTGCAACGGAATCTAAAAAACAAAATTCTCCAAAGGAGACAACACCACTCTTAAGCAGCATATGTTCATCGTCGTCGTTGTCTGCCCTTGCACTTTGCTACTCTGCTGCTGAGTATGCACGCCCAGTGTGGACCAAGTCACAACACGGTGGATGTGGCTCTTAATGAGACATGCTGCATTATCACGGGGTGTCTGCGCCCACCACTGGAGAAATTACACTGTCTGGCCGGTATTGCACCACCTGACATCCACTGGGAAGTAGCAGCCAATAATGAAAGGACCATCCCCTGTTTGGATATCAGCCAGCCTGCCAATGCCTTAAATCAAGAAATAGTTTTCTAAGATCTACAGGAACATTCCAGCAAGCGAGAGTCCGAAAGTGGCAGACTTGTGTTGTGATTGTCATCTAATGCAGGGCTGTCCAACTGGCGGCCCCGGGGCCGGATCCGGCCCCGTAGCCTGTTGGACACGGCCCCACCTATGCCCTCAGCCGCCATTTTAAAATTTTTTAAAAAATCGTTTTTTTTTTTTAAAAATGGTCGGGGGGGAGGGGGAGGCGGGGCCGGGAGGAGGAAGAGAGCTAGCTCCTCCTTTTTCGCGCCCCCCTCCCTACCTAGGGCGGGGGAGCCGCCGAAAAAGGGCAGAAGGCGGCGCCAACAGCAGCGCGCCACAGCTTGGCATGGGACGCGCTGCTCTTAGCGCCGCCTACTCCTCCTTTTCGGCGGCTCCCCGGCCTAGAAGGGAGGGGCGCCGAAGGAGGAGGCGGTGCCAGGGCAGCGCGCGTCACGCCAGGCCTGTGACGCGCTGCCGTTGGCGCCGCCTTCTGCTACCCCTTTTGGCCTCCCCTCCTTCCTAGGGCAGGGCCGCCCGAAAAGGGCAGAAGGCGGCGCCAAGAGCAGCGCGTCACAGGCCTGGCGTGACGCTGCTGCTTGGCGCCGCCTACTTCTCCTTTTCGGCGGCTCCCCGGCCTAGGAAGGGGGGGGCGCCGAAAAGGAGGAGTAGGCGGTGCCAAGAGCAGCGCGTCACGCCAGGCCTGTGACGCGCTGCTCTTGGCGCCGCCTACTCCTCCTTTTTCGGCGGCTTTAGGAGGGGGAGGGGCCTGGGCTGGGGGCGGGGCCTGGGGGCGGGGCCTGGGGCGGGGCCGAGCGGCCCCGCAGGTCATCAGTGACCTCTTATCCGGCCCTGGACCCGCCAGAAGTTGGACAGCACTGATCTAATGGATGCAAGTTGTAAGCTGCCCTGAGTCCCCCTGAGTCCCCCCATTGGGGGTTGAGAAGGGTGGGATATAAATGTTCTAAATAAATAGATAGATAGATGATAGACAGATAGACAGATAGATAGCTTAGTGTCCTCTGCATCTGCAGAAAACCACCACTTGCCCCTTTCTCGAAGTGACATCTTTTCAAATAGTTAAACATGGCTATCATGTCTCCTTGCAACTTTCTCTTCTCCAAGCTAAGAATACCCAGCTCTCTAAGGCCCCTTCTACACTACCATATAAAATACAGATTATCTGTTTAGATAATCAGGATTATATGGCAGTGTATAAGGGGCCTAAAATGCTCATCTTAGGACATGATGATCCAGACTTTGGATCAGTTTAGTAGTCATAGGCTCGGTCCGGTCTCTGTATTATTTGTTTGATTCATGCTTTCATTTTGTTCTGTCCATTCGGATGGCACGGAATGGGAAGGCCCCTCCTGGAATGAAAATTTATTTATTTGTCGCGTTTCTATACCGCCCCTCTCAGCCCGAAGGCGACTCGGGACGGAAAATAAGCTCGATACAAGAGTAGGTACTGATGGGAGTGGGTACCGGCTCCAATAATAATAATAATAATAATTATTATTATTTATACCCCGCCACCATCTCCCCAATGGAGACTCAAGGCAGCTTACATGAGGCCAAGTCCAACAGTGCATTACAATCATAATCATAATACAAAACAAAACACAAAATAGCAACACGATAAGGTAAATAAATCATAAAAATACACTAGACAATATAAAATTGTCTAGACAAGCCTACTGTTTGGATTGATTACCACGACAAGGCCTGCCACGCACAGAATATGCAGCAATCCTTACTTGGTGCTCGGCTGCAGGCTCTTGCAGGCCTGGGCACATTGGGCCTCCGCACCCTGTATGCATGAATATTAGGACTGGTTTATCGGAATCTAACAGAAATCAGAATGTGTTAGAATAAAAGTTACTTTTTACCGTATTCAAAGAATTAAAGTTACCCAGAAGTGGCGTCGCCATACCGAAGCTCCGTCCGCCATTATTGGAAAGGGCGTTGGATGTCATTTCCGCCCTTTTCCTGGAGCCTTCCATCATTGGCTGGTTGCATTCAGGTGGTTTGCAAGCAGCCAACAAACTGCAATGTAGTACTGTGTTCAGCAAACACTGAAAAACATACTGAGTACAGGGAACAGCAATAATATATGCAATGTATGCAAGCAGCCACCCGATTTCCTCCAGCCAATGAGCTATTGCGCTTTGAAAGCCAGGGGCCGAGATTTCCTCCCAATCGCCAAGGCTCTCCCTCAGCTTGAGAGGGACGGACTTGGCGATAATGAGGAAATCTCAGCCCTTGGCTTCCAAAGCGTGCTTTCTGTGTGGGAAGTTTGGCCCAGTTCTATCATTGGTGGGGTTCAGAATGCTCTTTGATTGTAGGGGGACTATAAATCCCAGCAACTACAACTCACAAATGTCAAGGTCTATTTCCCTGAACTCCATCTGTGTTCATATTTGGGCATATTAATATTCATGCCAAGTTTGGTCCTGATCCAACATTGTTTGAGTCCACAGTGCTCTCTGGATATAGGTGAACTACAACTCCAAAACTCAAGGTCAATGTCCACCAAACTCTTATAGCACTTTATCTTGGTTATAGGAGTTCGGTGTGGGAGGTTTATGTCTTTCTGCCATTCCTGCCAGGATATCTATGTTGAGTTCATCGAAACAGGCCCAGGTTTCACACTGAGTGTATAAATATATTTTAATACATATTAACTATATGTATTACTGTGTTAGAGTGTCATTTTGTGTCATTTTGGTGGGTGGTGTGCCCCAGGATTTTGCAACTGTAAAAAGTGTGCCGCGGCTCAAAATAGGTTGGGAAACACTGCATTAGGGCATCCCTCCCTTTTATTTTTACTCCTTCCCTGCTCTTTTTCCTTTGTGCATTTACAATTAAATACAGATTTTTTTGGAGTGTGCATAAGTGAAACTGTGGATGGCAAATCTGTGTATAAGGAGGTCGTACTGTGCAAAGTAAATGTCAAGTTTTAAACCTCTGTTATTTTAGTATAACCGCTCAGTTTGTAAAAATGTGTCAGAATTATTGGAAGGGAAGAAATGTTTTGATTTCCCCCCCTCACCAAAGAAAAGAAAAAATAAAGAAGTCTATGTCCAAAACACAGAATGTCCTATTATAACAGTTTGATAGAGCATTAGACCTTCCTGAGAACCACAAGATCCAATTAGCAAGGCTATATTTTATTAATCAGTACAACGTATTGAATTCTTCACAGCTTAGTCGGTCTTATTCTTTGGGAAGAAGCCGCCCGCTCGAGGAAATCCATTACACAATAGGTGCTCCAAACAGAAGCAAGCGACAGCTCAGAATAGCAGACTCTTCTATTTCTAAGCCAGAATACCAATGGCAGGGAGCCAGTTCGGACAAGAGACAGAATTAGAAACATCTGACAGACTGCAATTCTATTCACCCTTCGTTGTCCAAGAGGCAATCAGATTCTGGAAGGCAGGAGGGCCCGAGGAAGGAAGAATAAATAGGTGTCCTCAGACCTCTAAGCTTGTGCTGAGCTCCTTAACATTAAGATGATTCCCTGTGATGTTGACTGCATTGGCAGCAGCCCCAAGCATTAAGTGTTGGCCTGTTTCCAGGTTCATGTAGGGCGTGTCCATATGTTTGGGCGCATGCACACATTCCCCTTGCAGTAGTTTTCCAAAAACGGGAAGAATTCCACAACATGAAGTAGTGGGGATAAGGAGGTGCCCAAACTGGACTGTGATTTCATAGTACGATGTCGTGGTGGTGGATAGACTCGATCAAGTGAGCCACAGCTCTGAGGCCCCTTCTATACCCCCATATCAAATCCAGATTATCTGCTTTGAACTGGATCATGTGGCAATGTAGACTCATATAATCCAGTTCAAAGCAAATAATGTGGATTATCTGATTTGATAATCTGGATTATATGGCAGTGTAGATCCAGCCTGAGTCTACACTGCTGCATAATCCAGTTCAAAGCAGATAATCTGGATTTTATATGGAAGCATAAATCCAGCCGTTGAGTTTTGACAACTAAAGTGGTATCAAACTGCATTAATTCAACAGTATTTGCATCCTTAGAAACTCCTCATTGAATCAATGGGTTTATTTCAGTTGGAAATAACAACTTGATTTAGGGCAAGGTGGGAGTTGTTAGATATGATTGGCTTGCTTGCACTTATTCCATTCCTATTGTTTACAGCAGGGCTGTTCAACTTCTACGGGCCCAAGGGCCGGAATTCTGGTCACTGATCACCTGGGGGGCCGAAGGGTCTGCCCCCTCCCCGGCTCCGCCCCCTCCCCGGCTCCAATTTACTTACAATTGACCTTGAGTTCTGGAGTTGTAGTTCACCTCCATCCAGAGAGCACTGTGGACTCAAATAAATGGATCTGGACCAAACTTGGCATGAATACTCAATATACCCAAATGAGAACACTGGTGGATTTGGGGGAATGTTTCCTAATACCTTTGAGTTATTTGAGTCCAAACTCAAATTGGGACACACCAACAAAACCCCAAACACCTCAATGCCATCGCAGGGCTTGATGAGGCCTCCTTTCCCAAAGGCGGGTGGAGGAGGCCCAAAGAGCTCCCTCCCTCCCTCCCTGAAGGGAAAACAAGCCGCAGGGGCAGGCACAAACGAAGCCACGTTGCGCCCTGCACACGGGGGAAGGCAGCACAACAAGGGGGAGGGGGCGCGGAGGAGGAGAAGGAAGCGTCGCCAAGGAAACCACCGCTGAGGGACCCCTCCCCCCCCCACTCACCTACCATCCCGCCTTCACTCAAGCCAGGCCCTTACCCATACTACGGGAGCCCCGCCACAGGGCCAAAGCGCCAACGCCGCCGCCGTCCCCGAAGAGCCCTGCTGGAGCCGAGGCCAAGCTCAGGCCAGGCGCGGCGGCTCTCCCATCTGCGGGGCGGGAAGCGAGGGCTCTCCACAGGAAGAGGACGGAGCCAGGAGGGCTTTCCCTGACTCACTCCCCTCCTCCCTCTCTGAGGGGAATGGCGGCTGGCCTGGAAGCAGCCGGGGGAGGAGGCGCACCCAGGCCGGCCGCAAATCCCGCTGGACCGAGATTTCGGCGGCTATCACGAGACTACGCAGCCACAGACGGGATTTCGACCTCACTCGAAATCCCGTCTGTGGCTGGCGAGTCTCGCAATGCCTAAACCCAGAAGTAGGTATTTTATTTTATTATTTTATTTTATTTTTATTTGTATTTTATTAAAACAAGTTAGGGGGGCATAGGGAAGGGGCTCGGGGGCCGTGTACGGACCCAGGGCCGCCTGTTGGACAGCCCTGGTTTACAGCATGGCCATGTTTGCAGCAGTTTAGCACCACTGGATGATTTCAGCTTTATTGAGTGAGTTGATGATTTTATATGTGTATGTGTTTTATTTTATTGTATTTTATATTGTGCTTCATTTTTATGTTTGTTTTTAAGCACTTTGTGTTGTCTGTATTATTATTATTATTATTATTATTATTATTGCTGCTTCTCTCAACAGCCTTACCCAGCATATGCAATGGTGAAGAGTGGTGAGACTTGCAGTCCAGCATTTGAATATCTATATCAGTGGTTCCCAAAGTGGGCGGTACCACCCCCTGGTGGGCGGTGGGGTGATCTAGGGGGGCTCTGGAAGGCTCAGGAGAATTTGGGGGACACTGAACCCCTGTAAGGGGACGGTGGGGGTAGTGGCGTGAGCCAGGTGACAGGCTACCATCCATCTCTGTGTGTGTCTCTCTCTCTTCTTCCCTCCTCCTGCTCCCTCCTCCTCTCACCAAGCAAGGGATAATAATAATACCTTTGGGGATCCTTTCCAACTGGTTGAGTCTTATAACAACAATAATAATGTCCTTCAACATATTTAGTGGAACGTGGATTCAGTGCGGTAACTAGATTGGTAGCAGCATACCAGGTTCATCCTTCGCATTAAGATGATTTTGAATGTTTTAACTTGTTTTGTATTACCTTTTGCATTTTTCTATGCTAAGTTCAATAAATAGTTTCATAATTTCAAACGTCAATGTTTCTAATTTACAACTTTCTTTATTATATTTTACGAAAAAGGTAGAAATATTAATACATATATATTTCTGTTTAATTGCTATTAAAATTTTAAAAGTTAATTTCTAGGGGGGCGGTGAGTAAAAAAAATTTCTGGAAAGGCCAAAAACGTTTGGGAACCACTGATCTATATGATTCTCGCCCCGATGTAATATCTTACTTAAAAACACATTAGTGCTTCTGATCATAAAAAATCATGTGATAAATACAGGATTTGTTTCCAAAGGAAAAATATCATTTTTGAAAGCAACAAAATGTGTTTATCACTACCATACTACCATGAACACACCAAATTTTGCTAGTTTCAGAAAGAAAGACTTATTGGGCCTGGTTAACATTTAGATGTGACACTGGATGCTCCAGGAATACACAGGAAGAGCTGGGTAATGACTCTACCCAAAATACTAGAGAGCCAAGTCAGAATACATAATGATATTCCAATGGTCTAAACATCTTTGCAGAAGCATATGAGAAGCTCAGCCTCTCATTGAACATCGAGAAAACCAAAGTCTTCTTCCAGCAGTCACCAGCCAATCCCTCTGCAATGCCAGAAATACAGCTTAATGGTGTAACATTAGACAATGTTGACTATTTCCACTACCGTGGCAGCCACCTCTTCACAAAAGTCAATATTGACACTGAAATACAACACTGCCTGAGCTCTGCGAGTGCAGCATTTTTCCAAATTAAGCAGAGAGTGCTTGAAGATCGAAACATCCGTAGGGATACCAAGCTGCTTGTTTATAAAGCTATTGTCCTCCCAGCTGTTATATGCCTGTGGACTGTCTATGGATGTCACACACAATTCCTGGAACGATTCCATCAGTGTTGCATCTGAAAATCCTGCAAATCTCTTGGGAAGGCAGGTGGGCAAATGTCAATGGGCTGGAAGAAGCAAAGACCACCAGCACTGAAGTGATGCTCCTCCGCCATCAATTCTGCTGGACTAGCCATGTTGTCCAAATGCCCGATTACTGTCTCCCAGAGCAATTACTATACTCCCAACTCAAGAATGTAAAGCAGAATGTTAGTGGACAGGAAAAGAGATTTAAATATGGGCTTAGAGCCAACCTTAAAAACTGTGCTATTGACACAGAGAACTGGGAAGCCCTGGCCCTTGAGAGCTCTAGTTGGAGGTCAGCTGTGACCAGCAGTGCTGTGAAATTTGAAGAGGCACAAATGAAGGGCAAAAGGGAGAAACATTCCAAGAGGAAGGAGCGTCAAGCCAACCCTGATCAGAATCACATTCCACCTAGAAACCAATGTTCTCACTATGGAAGAACATGCGGGTCAAGAATAGGGCTCCACAGTCACCTGCGTATTTACTGCCAAGACATTACACTTGGAAGACCATCTTACTCTGACAATGGGGGCTCTAAGTAAAGTAAGTAAAGTAAGTATGGTAAGTAAAGGGACTTTTCTATGTTCCCATGCTCTTTGTCAGCATTTATTACAGGTTAATGCAGCAATAACATTTTCCATTTAATATGGATCATTGACAACGGGGTAGTGGACCGAAGTTTCACAGGATTGGGATGCCAAGGCTTTTTAATTGTGTGTGTGCATGTGCTTCAAGACATCTATCAAATTAATGGCACCTTCATTAATTTCATAGGATTTTCTTGGGCAAGGATTACTCAGCCCCCCCCCCCCCCTTTCCATACCACTTTATATCTCAGGATTTGATCCCAGATTATCTGATTATCCCATATTATATTGCAGTGGAGACTCATATAATTCAGATAATCTGGGATCAGATCCTAGGATATAGGGCGGTGTAGATCCAGCCTCAGATATCTTCACAGCAGCAATCCTGATTGGCCAATTGAGACCTATTGACCTTGTTTATGACTTCTTCACAAGGTGAAAATGGATGGAACTGTTTTGCTGAAATGAAATTGCATGTGATTTTGTTTTGTATTCTCTGTGAAGGACTTGATTTTGGATGCGGTCATAATGAATGCCTGCACTTCAAAAATGTACACCACTGAAAATACCAGTGTGCTCGTAGGATTTGTGGGAAGGCTTAGCTCACTTTGTTTTGTTCAATCTTCCCACTGCATGCCTCACAAATATACATCATGGTATGCCGCAGGAACTTCTGCTTTCCTTACATCCACCCTCTTCTCTCCTCAATCCAATTTGAATTTGGTCAGCTAGTAAAAGGGGAAACGGCCCATCGGTTAGTCTGGTCAGATATTTAAGATTGATTTAATTTTCTCAACTGGTTTGGCTTGTTGAAATATGTACATTCTGGTGGAGTCCGTTTTGTAATTCATAAGGTAGTTGCCACCTAGATCTGGCAAATGTGCAACTATGCCAGGTGCCCAAAGGGCTCACATTAATAGCTGTGTGTGTGTATCACTTCATGCTGCCTGCAGCCAACTGTCAAACACTATTATGTTAGTTTTAAAAGAAATAACTGTGTTAGTCCCTCGCAAAATGAAAACTAGTTAGGATGTGTCTACAGTGTGGAATTAATTCATCTTGAAAACACTTAAATTGCCATGGTTCAATGCTATGGAATCCTGAGAATTATAGTTTTACAAGGTGTTTAGCATTCTCTGCCAAAGAGTGCTAGTGCCTCACCAAACTACAGCTTTCAGGATTCCTTGGTGTTGAACCATGACATTATTATCATTATTAATCTATCTATACACATAATAAAAGTGAAAAATATGTATGTATGTATGTATGTGGCGGAGTTGCCCACTTACACAGACAGCCTCTGGCCTCCACAAACAGGCTATAGTTCCAAGTGCTGAGAAGCCTCCAAGGCACTCCCTTCATGGACAATGCAGGTTAGAGTGAGTGCCATGAATATGTGGCCCAAACCCTTCCAAGGTCCTCCACACACACTACGACCCACCATCCAAGAAATGCTTTCATTCAGGGGCAATTTCTCCCTAGATTTTAGGTGCTTCCTCCACCACAGGCAGGCATCCCAGGATTCCTTTCTCTCTCCATTACTGTGGAATTTGCATCACCCCACCCACTGCCTCTTCCTTAACCCTTTCCTACCCTTTCCTGTGACACACAGCATAGAGGAATTGATCAGCAACTGAACAGACTGGATGGGTTTGGGGGACTGATTCAACACGGTGGGGTTGTAGTTCACCTTGCATCAAGGCAGACCCCCTTCAATAATAGATCTGCATCACATTTGGCATGTAGAGCCCCAATGACCAGGTTTAAGGGGAATTGACATTGATTTATAGGAGTTATTTATTTATTTATTTACTATTTTTATATGCCACCCTTCTCAACCCCGAAAGGGACTCAGAGCGGCTTACAGCAAACAACATAACTGCCAGAGTGGCTTACAATATACATATAACAACATTGCCGGAGCGGCTTACAACAAACTGAAAAAACAACAATTAACATTACTGTCATAGCACAACATCAGCAATACACATCATATTGCACTACAACATATCGCAATATTGTTAGCAATATTGCATATAATACAAATATACAAATTATAATATCACGAAATAATTATTATATCACATTATCATTGGCAGTATTATACTGTGTTACAATACAACACCACCAATACCAAATGCATATTCCACACACCATACCATAATCATACTATTATTATTATTATTACATTACAATTATTATACTATAACATAATACAATACATTGACATTATAATATACTATATTATATCAAATTATAATACAATGTAACATTATATTGTTGTAGTTCACCTGCATCCAAAGAGCACTGAACCCAGCCAACGTTGGATCTGGACCAAACTTGGCACACAACATGACCAACTATAGGGTTTGGGGGGGGGGGGGATGACGACTGTCCTTGGCATATGGGAGTTGTAGTTCACTCTTATACAGAGAGTACTAACCCCAGCCGACATCAGATCTCGACCAAACTTGGCACACAGACTCAACATGGCCAGCTGTGTATACAGACCTGGTCTAGGGAGGTTCTGGGAATTGAGGTTCATCCACATTGTTATGTATTTTCTAATGGGAGTACTAATAAAAACTAAATCAAAGACTGGCTTTTTTTCTAATAAATAATGTTACTAATTAACTAAATGATATTATCTAACACCCCCCCATGACCCACTCTACATCCTGGTGCAGTTGAGAGGAGGACAGACCACAGGCGATGGGACTTGCAGTACCTTCAGTACTTTCATGACACCACTGCAACTCCCAATAATGATGGATCAAGGCCAAACTTACCACACAGAGCCTCCATGACCCACTCTACATCCTGGTGCAGTTGAGAGGAGGACAGACCACAGGTGATGGGACTTGCAGTACCTTCAGTACTTTCATGACACCACTGCAACTCCCAATTATAATGGATCAAGGTCAAACTTGCCACACAGAGCCCCCATGACCCACTCCACATCCTGGTGCAGTTGAGAGGAGGACAGATCACAGTTGATGGGACTTGCAGTACCTTCAGTAATTACATGATATCACTGTCACTCCCAATACTGATGGATCAAGGCCAAACTTAGCAGACAGAGCCTCCATGACCCACTCTACATCCTGGTGCTGTTTGGAGGAGGGTGGACCATGGATGATGGGACTCGCAGTACCTTCACTAACTTCCTGACACAACTGCGAGCCACATAAATCACTGCTAAAGACCAACAAATACGTTTCTCAAATAACCCGGGCAACGCCGGGTCCCCAAGCTACTTAATAATAAACAAATAAATAATAATAACCTGACAGTAAAATAATAATTATTATTATTATTATTTCCTCCCTTCTCCCTCTGGGGACTCAGTGTGAATTACAGTGTAAACAGATACCGGCAAGCATCCAATGCTTTTGTTACAATACAATGAGACACACGTGACTGGCATGACTGCTTGGAGCGTCTTATGCCTTTCTTGCTGAAGTGGTACCCACGAGAGGCGTTCATTAAAGATTTCCCCTCACCTACTTCTGTTTATCACAGGATGCTGAAACTGCACATGTGTAATGATATAAGTCTCTATAGGTTACATGCCTATTTACAACTGAGAACTCATAACGGTCTTAATTTTACAGGTGCTGAAGTGGTGTAAGGTTTGATAATGGACCCAGTGGAATACAGAGCAGGCCTCAAGTTCCTTGAGGCTGCACACCAAAGGAGATGTTTGATGAGATGAAAGAGGTTTAGGTGATGGTTCCCCATCATTTGATGTAGTCAAGAACTGGCATCCTCAATTCAAATGTGGTTGGACGTCAGTGGAAACAGCTCCAATTCCAGGGCAAGCCCACTCTACTATTGATGAATTATTATTTTATTATTTCCAACATTTCTACCCCGCTCTTCTCAACCCCCGTGGGGGGACTCAGAGCGGCCTAACAAAAGGCACAATTTGATACCCACACAGTAAAATACAATATAAAACCCAAAAACATTCAGCATTAAAATACATTAAAATACAATTAACATTAAAACATCACACACATTCACTTAAGTTAAAAACAGTGTTCAGTCCATAACAGGGGCATTGAGCCATCTCCATCAACTTGCCCTTACAAATCCAGTCCAAAATGTTGCATCGCGCAAACACCTAGTCCCACAGCCTCCTGGCTCTTCACTCCTTTCCTGAATGCCAGGAGGGATGTGGTCGATCGTATGTCGCTTGGGAGTGCGTTCCACAGATGGGGAGCCACCACCGAGAAGGCCCTCTCTCTCATCCCCACCAACCACATTTGAGAAGTTGGCGGGAGCGAGAGCAGGGCCTCCCCGGATGATCTTAAATTACGAGGTGGGCCGTAGCGGCTGATGCGTTCGGACAAGTAAGCTGGGCCAGAACCTTATAGAGCTTTAAAGGTCAAAACCAGCACTTTGAATTGAGCTCAGAAGTGGACAGGCACCTAGTGGAGCTGACACAACAGGGGGGTGGTATGCTCCCTGTATGTAGCTCCAGTTAGTAATCTGGCTGCTGCCCGTTGGACTAGTTGTAATTTCCGAACTGTCTTCAAAGGCAGCCCCACGTAGAGTGCGTTGCAGTAATCTATTCGGGATGTGACCAGAGCGTGGACCACCATAGCCAGATCAGACTTCCCAAGGTACGGGCGCAGCTGAAGCACGAGTCTTAACTGTGAACAGACCATCCAGCAAGTGGAGGTCACCATTTTGGAAAATTGCCTTGTAACCATTCGCCACCTAACCCAAAATGTCAAGATTGGTGTGGGGTCCATGGAAAAAAACATCCAAGACCATCTTCACGTGTATAAGGTATCCGCTCGCTGGGTCTCCCGGCTGCTCACCCCTTTCCAGAACCTGAAATGAGTCAAATGCTCTCAGGCTGTACTGACGATGTGCCATGGAAACCAGGAGGACTATTTCAACAGACTGAACACACAGGATGAAAGCTGGATCCATCACTATGATCCTGAGACTAAAGTCTAGTCGATGCAATGGAAGCATCATGACTCACCACCTCTAAAGAAGGCATGTGCCCAACTCTCGGCAGGCAAGGTCATGCTCACAATATTTTGGGACCAACACGGAGTAGTATTTATTTATTTATTTATCATATTTCTATACCGCCCCTCTCAGCCTGAAGGTGACTCGGGGCGGTTTACACAAGGCAGTCTCTGCCCTCCAATCAAAACACAAGCCAAACCAAACCAAACAATAACCATATAACATAACAATTTGCAATTTAAACATACAATTGCAGTCTCAGCGACACGTTGAAATCACTTTCCGTCACGTCGGCGTCATTCCATATATCTAATTAAACCGTTATATTTCATCAGCAAATGCCTGCTCAAACAGCCAGGTCTTGACTTTCTTGCGAAATGTCTGGAGGGAGGGGGCCGATCTGATGTCACTAGGGAGGGCGTTCCAAAGCCGAGGAGCCACCACTGAAAAGGCCCTGTCTCTCGTCCCCGCCGATCGCACCTGCGAAGAAGGCGGGACTGAGAGCAGGGCCTCTCCGGATGATCTTAAAAATCTCGATAGTATCGATGGATTTTCTAGCAAAGGGTACTATGATCACTGGGGCATACTATGCTTCACTCGTGCGGAAATTGCAGGATGCCATAAAAACCAAGAGATGTGGCATGCTCACCAAAGGTGTCCACCTTCTGCAAGATGAAAGTTGTTCACAACTCACATGTTTCCCAAATGGCTTTGAAATTCTACCACATTCCCCTTATTCACCCAACATCACACTATCAGACTTCCATCTCTTTCTGACAATGAAGTTATTTCTGAAGGGCAAGAATTATTTCGACAGTGTAGATGCACGCTTAGTCTTAAAGATTCTACTACATTTCTTCCCTTCTCTCCTTTCTTTCTCTTTTTAAACTATTATGTTGGTAATGGAAATAACACAGGCAATGTATGGCACATCAGATTCACAGCTATGTAAAATGAGCCTCCAAACTGTATTATGTAGCTGGAACTCATGGAACCACTGAGCTTTGCCAAAACACACAGGAAAACAAACAAAAAGGGACATTCTTGTTATTTTTCTGGGCAAACAAAGAATGCATGAGGAAGGAGGCGGAGAGTGAACAAATGATACTGAGCCTCAGAAATATTTCTGTGTTTACATGAGCTGCGCTTGCATCCACACATGTTATGAGAATACTGGGAGGAAAACACAGCCTAAACATTAGGGGTGTAAGGGATAATAATTTACCCCCACCCCCAAAATAAATTATTTCCCTTAAACAGGCATTGTTTCACTGTTTGAAAGATCGTTCTTTTTCTAGCTGGCTTTGGTTCTACGCACTTATGGAGACTCGTAATTCACCCATTCATTGTGGATTGCCCTTATACGGAAAGATCTGATAAATCTCATGCACCATAGAAGTCTAAATGTATCTTTTTGTCTTTTTGTATTTAACTATGGGACTTTGATTTTTCTTCATATATGAATTTATACAGCAAGAAAATGGGAATGGCAGAGGCACAGAATGGAAGCTGATGAGACTCTTTGGGGGGGGTAGTCTTTATCTTTATCTTCTCTTGTTTCCTATTTTTCTTTCTATTTAAGTAAAAAATGTGGATTATATATAATCCACATTTTTAATGGGCAAATATATGTTCTTTCAAAATTAATATTTTTGTAAATATTTTTTAAAGCTCTGATAAACATTTCACAATACAGCATAGTCCTGTATCTAGAGCAGGGGTGCCCACACTTTTTCAGCATGCGAGCTACTTATATTAAAACCAAGTCAGAAAGATCTACCTACCTCCGCAAGGCTGGAGAGGGGAGGGGGTGGGGCGGGGCTTGGCCAGAAGGGGCGGAGCCAGGCCCCGCCAAGCCCCCCCTCCTTTGGCTTTGGAGCTCCCAGCAGCTTCTCCAGGCTTGAGGATGGCAATGCCAAGCCAGTGGTGACATAGCTTGTACAAGGCTGGCTTGGCACTGCCATCCTCAAGCCTGGAGAAGCTGCTGGTAGAGCGGAAGCCAGAAGGGGGGGCGAAGCTAGGCCGTGCCAAGCCCGCCCCCTCCCCTCTGGCTTTGGAGCTCCCAGCAGCTTCTCCAGGTTTGAGGATGGCAATGCCAAGCCAGTGGTGGCATAGCTAGCACAAGGCTGGCTTGGCCCTGCCCTCTTCAAACCTGGAGCAGCTGCTAGGAGTGCCGAAGCCGGGGATGGGGCGGGGCTTGGCGGGACCTGGCTCTGCCCCCTCTGAGAAGCGCCCCATCCGGCTGGGATCGACCTCCTTCGATCCCGGGATTGACTGGTCGATCACGATCGACTTCCTGGGCAGCCCTGATCTAGAGGAAATATGGTTCTGATCTCACTGTGGAAACAGGAAAGTGTGAATCATTATGAACTACTTGCACTCGATGTTATCATACAGGTATCATCTCTAAAAATTGTTCAGCCCTCCAGAGAGTATCTGTGGTCCTGAATGGAAAAATACATTGAATTCAAGGGATAGTAGGGCAAGACTTCATTTTCAGTGTCACTGTAGATTGGACTCCAATCAATTCATTTTGGATTTTTTCAAAATTTGAACTTCTCAAGTATCCTCTATTGCTTCATTGGGTGCACCTATATGGTAGAAAGAAATAATGTAGTTGACACAACTTGAAGCACCATGGATCAATGCTGTAGTACTTCAGGATTTGTAGTTCAGTTTGGCATCAGAACTCTTTGGCAGACAAAACGAGAGACTTTGAAAAACTACATGTCCCATGGCTTCACACTTTGTCAGTTTCGGAATGTAAAACAGAAGGGGGTACTTAAGAAGATATTATAAATAAATAAATAGTACAATATACGTATTTTGGTAATTCTTTATGGGCAAAATTCAATTCATTCATTCTGTCCAACAGTAGAATGAGGAAAATATCCTCCTACCGTCCTTTGTGATGCCTCACGTCCCTGTCCAAATATCCTTTGGAGGATTGGAAAGTCTATATAAGAGATATGAAAAGGTTATAAGGAAAACATGGAGGGGAAAGGTAAAGATTTCCCCTTGACATTAAGTCTAGTTGAGTCTGGCTCTGGGGGGTGGTGTTCATCTCCATTTTTAAGTCGAAGAGCTGGCGTTGCCTATAGCTATGTTTCCCAACCAGTGTGCCACGGCACACTAGTGTGCCGTGAGCAATCATCAGGTGTGCCATGGGAAATTGGAACCTCCAATACCCTTTCTTCCCCCTCCTGCCGAACACTTTTTCTTCTCCACTCGGGCTCCCTTCTTTCCAGCCTCGCTCTGCTCGCTTTGCCTCGCTTTGCTCTGGGGCAAGTCTGCGCAGTAGCACCCGCACAGATCACATCTTCCTCCCTCCCCTCCTGAACGCGCTCATGCTGCCCCCTTGGATCAAAATGGCTGCAGAAGAAAAAGTAAGTGTTTGGCAGGAGGGGGAAGAAAGGGCGCGAAGGGGGAGGAAAAGGTCTCTGTCAAAAGCTGGCATGGGCAAACTTGGACCTTCCAGGTGTTTTGGACTCCAACTCCCACCATTCCTAGCAGCCTCAGGCCCTTTTCCTCCCCCTCCCCTCAGCCACTTAAGCAGGAAAGGGCCTCAGGCTGTTAGGAATGGTGGGAGTTGAAGTCCAAAGCACCCAGAGGGCCGAAGTTTTCCCATGCCTGTTTTAGGGACCTTAAAGTGGTGAGCCTCCTTCCAACATTGTGATTCTGGATAGAAAACAAACAACACAACATAACATTGTTTGAGTCCACAGTGCTCTCTGGGTGTAGGTGAACTACAACTTCCAAACTCAAGGTCAATTCCCAAACAAACCCTTTCAGTACTTTTTGTTGGTAATGAGAGTTCAATATGCCAAGTTTTGTTCAATTCCATTGTTGCAAGAGTTCAGGATGCTCTTTGATTGTGTGTTAACTATAAATCCCAGAAACTGTAACTCCCAAATGTCAAGGTCTATTTTTCCCAAACTCTATCTGTGTTCACATTTGAGCATATTGAGTATTCATGCCAAGTTTGGTCCTGATCTAACATTGTTTGAGTCCACAGTGCTCTCTGGATGTAGGTGAACTACAACTACAAAACTCAAGGTCAATGCCCACCAAACACTTATAACATTTTCTCTTGGTTATGGGAGTTCTGTGTGGGAAGTTTGTGTCTTTCTGCTATTCCTGCCAGGATATCTATGTTGTGTTCATCGAAACAGGCCCAGGTTTCACACTGAGTGTATAAATACATTTAAAAACATAATAACTATATGTATTACTGTGTATTAGAGTGTCATTTTGTGTCATTTTGGTTGGTGGTGTGCCCCAGGATTTTGTAAATTTAAAAAATGTGCCGCGGCTCAAAAAAGGCTGAAAAGCACTGGTCTATAGACACCTCCTTGGCCATGTGGCCAGCATGACTGCATGGGTTGCTGTTACCTTCCCACCTGAGTGGTACCTATTTATCTACTCACATTTGCATGTTTTCGAACTGATAGGTTTGCAGAAGCTGAAGCTATCAACAGGAGTTCACCTTGTCCCACATAGTAGCTAAAACTAACCCAGAAGGTGCGTAGCACCCAAAACTAAGTACACGAAGCAGAAAATCCCACAAATACTCCTCCTGTGGCAGTAAAACAACAGGGACAATAAATGAACCGACAACTTGACATTGAAAATGTGCTGTCAGGCAAATTCACATCACTTTATTTAATGGTAGGTCTATCCCAGCTCTTTGAGTATAATCCATGGGACTTGCAGAAGTCTGCACCTATCTTCATAGTAGTAAATTCGTAGTAGATTTTAGTCTTGAGCACTCAGATGTGATAACATAGCTTGACAATGTTGTTAAAAGGAAATTCCCCTCCTTCCCTCTTTCTCATTCACATTCTTTCACCAGTTATCATGACAGGAGCTAAAAGGAAAACCATTCAAGACAGATAGAATGAACCTGGCCCTTAGGAGAGAATCAATGGTCGTTGGCATCTGTTCCCTAGGACAGGGACACTTTGAGTAGTGTCATTCCCCGTGTAGAAACTAAAAGGCCTTATAAGGTAAAGCTTGAGTAGGCGGCGAAATGCTCTGAAGTGCTCCTCGGTGTTGGAAATCCTCTGTGGAATTCATAGCATACCCCTGGCAAAGATTACCGCATGTTTTATGGCAAGCTTTCATAGTAACACAACACAGATATTGTATCTTTAAATTTCAAACTCTTTCAGACTGCCTGGTCAGAAATAGAACAACATTCATTCCAGTTTCCTAGCTGGCTTGGCTGAGACGGATATTGGGCAAGTTAGCTCATTGACGAAAACCTGGATCAAGGTTCTGCTTAGCTCCGTTAACATGCAGTCGTTCTGCAGGACCTACATTTTAGAAATTACTAGCTGTACCCGGCACGCGTTGCTGTGCACTATTTAGGAGATGCTGTGGCATAGTCTTCTTTCCTTCCATCCATCCTTCCTTCCTTCTATCCTTCCTTCCTTTTCTCTTTTCCCTTTCCTCTTTCCTGGTATTCTTCCTTTTTCCTCCCCTCCTTCCTTGCTTTCTTCCATCCTTCATGTCTTCTACCTTTACTTTTCCCTGACCTCCTCTTCTTCCAAAGGCCTGGGCAAACTTGGGCCTTTTTGGGATTGTAGGCCTCAACTCAAACACATTTCCTCAGCCCCAGCCCCCTTCCACAGGCCTCACAGGGGTTTTTTGACTTCACAACTGAGAAACTTGGGCCTGTGGGAGTTGAAGGGGCCTTTGGAAGGGGGTTGGGTTTGTGAGGAATTGTGGGAGTTGAAGTCCAAAACCCCTAAGAGGCTCAAGTTTTGCTTGGGCAAACTTGGGCCTTTCAGGGGTTTTTCACTTGAACTCCTACAACTGGGGAAACGTGGGCCTGTGGGAGTTGAAGTCCAAAAACCCTTGTTAGGCCCAAGTTTGGCCAGGCCTTTGGAAGGGGACTGGGGTGAAGGAAAGTTTTTTTGGGGGGGGGGGCGTGTGAAGTGGCTGCCCAAGGAGCACCGGCAGCCCCAAATCGTCCAAAGGGGGGTGTGGGAGAGCGGCAGCGACTTCCCAGTAGGCGGCGGCTGGCGAGGGATGGAGGAGGAGGAGAGGATGGCGCTGGGCACCTTCTGCCGGTGCCGCCGCTGCGGAGGAGGTGGGCCTAAGAAAGGGGGAAGCAGGCGCCTCCTTCCCCCTTCCTTAGGCCCACTCCCCTCCGTCCCTGGCTCCCAGGGCGCCACGGATCGCGATCTGGGCGGCACCGCGGGAGCCGGGACGGAGGAGGCGGCCCTAAGGACGGGGGAAGCATCCGCGGTGCCCTGGGAGCCAGGGAAAAGGGGGCGGGCCTAAGGAAGGGGAAGCAGGCGCCTCCTTGCCCTTCTTTAGGCCCACCTCCGTCCCTGGCTCCCAGGGCGCCAAGATTACGATCTGGGCGGCGCCCTGGGAGCCAGGGATGGAGGAGGTGGCCAAGGAAGGGAAGGAGGTGCCTGCTTCCCCCTTCCAGGGAAGGGAGGGGTGGCCTAAGGAAGGGGGAAGGGCGCCTCCTTCCCCCTTCCTTAGGCCCACCCTCCGTCCCTGGCTCCCTAAGGAAGGGGGAGCGCGATCTGGGCGCCCTGGGGGAGCCAGGGAAGGAGGAGGCGGGCCTAAGGAAGGGGGAAGCAGGCACCTCCTTCCCCTTCCTTAGGCCCACCCCTCCTTCCCTGGCTCCCAGGGCGCCGCGGATTGCGATCTGACGGGCACGCTGGGAGCCGGGACGGAGGAGGCGGGCCTAAAGAAGGGGGAAGCAGGTGACTGCTTCCCCCTTCCTTAGGCCCACCCCCTCCTTCCCTGGCTCCCAGGGCACCGTGGATGCTTCCCCTTCCTAGGGCCGCCTCCTCTGTCCTGGCTCCCGGCGCCGCCCAGATCACGATCCCGGTGCCCCTGGGAGCCAGGGACGGAGGGGTGGGCCTAAGGAAGGGGGAAGGAGGCGCCTGCTTCCCTTTCCTTAGGCTCACCCCCCTCCCGATCGGAGCGGCGAGGGGGAGGCGGAAGGAGGAGGAGGAGGAGGAGGTGAGGGGGAGTGTTGGCTGCCATGTGCCAACGTTCCAAACGCGCGCTGGCAGCGAAGAGGCCGGGCTGGCAGGTTTAGTTGGCCATTTTTGGGCTCTTGTGTTTGGGGGTGTAGCGAGGTACCTAGGGCCAGTTTTTTTGGCCATCTAGGTACCTCGTGGTATGTTGGCATGTGTTGCCAAGTTTCGTGCTTTTGGGGCTTATAGTTTAGTTGTCTATTTGCCCCGTTGCACGACGTGAAGATTTTTATATATATATAGATAGATGGTAAAGTCTTGCCATCTTTGCTCTGTGGATAGATTTTTAAAAAATAAATCGATCCACTTGAAATCTTGAAAGACAAAAAAAGGTCATTGTTCCCCTTACTAAAAAATTAACACATTTTCCAAGTTTAAACATGATTTTCTCGACAACCTTGGAAATATGCAGGAGGAAGAAAAGATAAAAAAGGAGAAGAAAGAAGAGGAAAAAGAGATAAGAGAGGAAGAGGAAGAAGAAGAGGAGATGGAGGAGAAAAGTGAGAAGAGGAGAAAAGAGGAAAATAATGAGGAAAAGGAAGACGAGGAAGGAGGTAATGGAAAGGAAAAAGCAGAGGGAGAAGAAAAGGAGAGGAAGAAAAAGAGGAAAAGGAGGAGGAAGAAAAGAGAAAGAGCAGGAGGAAAAGGAAGGGGGTGGTGGAAAGGAAAAAAGGAGGGGGGAAAGAAAAAGAAGAAGAGGGGAAGAAGAGGAGGAAAAGGAGAAAAAGAAAGAAGAGAAGAAAAGAGGAAATAGGATTTTGCTTCAAATCAGAACATGAGAGCAGGAGGAAGAAAAGATAAAAAAGAAAGGAGAAGAATAAAAGGAAGAAGAAGAGGAAGAAGAGGAGGAGGAGAAAAGTGAGAAGATGAGAAAAGAGGAAGAGAAAGAGGAAAAAGAAGAAGAGGAAGGGGTAATGGAAAGGAAACAACAGGGGAGAAGAAGAGGAGGGGGAAGAAAAAGAGGAAGAGGAGGAAGAGGCAGAGTAGGGGAAAAGGAAGAAGAGGAAGGGAGTGATGGAAAGGAAAAAAGAGCGAAGAAGAAGAAAAGGGGAAAAGAGGAGAAAATGAGAAAAAGAAAGAAGAGAGGGAAAAAAGGAAAAAGGATTTTATTTTAAATCAGAACACAAGAAGAGAGCAGGAGGAAGAAAATATAAAAAAGCAAGGAGAAGAAGAAAAGAATTATAATAATACTTTATTTATACCCCGCCACCATCTCCCCAAGGGGTCTCTGGGTGGCTTACATGAGGTCAAGCCCAATGACACATGATAAACAACACAACAGCAAATAATAAAACAGTACACTCAATATAATTTACACATAAGCAATAACAGACAATTTAGAGCAATTCTGGCCAGGCCAAATGCGAAATATTAAAATTTAAAAATAAATATATACTGTATGCGAACAGAGGTAGAATGTATATAGCAGGAAGGTTTTAAAGGATAATGCGGGGCAGAAAGAAGAAGGGGAAGAAGAGAAGAGCAGGGAAGAGGAAGAAGAAGAGGAGAAGGAGGAGAAAAGTGAGAAGAGGAGAAAAGAGGAAGCAGGAAAGGAAGAAGAGGAAGGGGATAATGGAAAGGAAACAGCAGGGTGAGAAGAAGAGGAGGGGGAAGAAAAAGATGAAAAGGAGACGAAAAGAGGAAGAGCAGGAGGAAAAGCAAGAAGAGGGATGGTGGAAGAAAAAGGAGGAAAAGGAGGAGAAGGATCCAAAGGGAGGGAGGAGAAGAAGAGGGGGAAGAAAAGGAGGAGAAGGATCCAAAGGAGGAAAAGAGGAAGAGCAGGAGGAAAAGAAAGTAGAGGAAGAGGGTAAGGGAAAGGAAAAAAGGAAGGGGAGAAGAAGAGGAGGGGAAGAAGAGGAGGAAAAGGAGGAGGTAAAGAAAGAAGAGAGGAAAAGAGGAAGAGTAGCAGGAAAAGGAAGAAGAGAAAGAGAATGGAGAGAAAAAGGAGGGGGAAGAAGAAGAGGAGGGGAAGAAGAGGAGGAAAAGGAGGAGGTAAAGAAAGAAGAGAAGAAAAGAGGAGGAGCAGGAGGAAAGGAAGAAGAGGAAGGGGGTAATAGAAAGGAAAAAGAAGCAGGGGAAGAAGAAGAGGAAAAGGAGGAGATAAGGAAAGAAGAGAGGAAAAGGGCAGGTGGAAAAGGTAGAAGGAAAAAGAGGAAGAGAAGGAAAAGGAAGAAGCAGAGAAGGAAAAAAATAGAGGAGGAAAAGGAAGAGAAAGATAATGATGTTGAAGAAGCAGCATCTGAAGCTATAGCTTCTTTGCATATAATGTTGCCCCCTATGAACAAAGTGGGTGGCTTTCAGCTTTGCAGCAGTCGGAACATAGCCACTTCCTTATTAATAATTCTGGAGAGCGCTCAAGTAAATCCCAACTTCCTCAAGAATTTTATTTTCTGTATTAAAATCTTAGCCTGCTTAGCTGTTTCGGTGGGCTTTTTAATAATATATTTGATCAGGAAATAGATTATAAGATATAGGGGAAACTGCCAGGCTTGGCTATGGCTATTCCATAGATGGTCTGAGATATGTCATTTTAATTTGGTTTCTGTTTATTGGCTCACATAATGAGAAATGTTATTAGAGATTTATCTGACTTGCCCAGGGGACGAGACTTTAAAAGGCTCGCAAAGATATTTAACATTTTCAATAGGTTCCTTGCATCTCTTTTGGGAATCAAAGTAATGCAATTTTGAGTTTTCACATATAGTTCTGAAAGATATTACATCCACAGACAGGCAGGATCATATTCTAGCCAAATGTTAATTGACTAATAAATGTGAAATGGTTCCATGCTGGTGGGCTACATTGATATTTCAATTACTCCTTCATTGAGAAGTCAGCGGAAGTATGGAGTCTGGAAGGCGAAGATATCTGGCATGGCTTCCATGAGTGACAAAATATGTGTGTGTCTATTAGGGATGGTTTAGAACCCAAAAATAGAGAATCGAAAATCTAATGGGGGGGGGATTTTTTTGATTAGTAATAGAAAGACTTACAAAAAAATTCAAAAAATTTCTAAAATGTAACGTAATTACTAACGAAATTCGTTAGTAGTTCTAAAGTAGGCAAAGCAGGGAAACAGGACTGACACTGTTTTAAGCACAGGCAAATCAAGGGGCAACATTTCCCTTGGATTCCTTGCAGGGAGATATAATGCATTAATATATTATTAATATTATTATTAATATTATTAAAGGACAGGGTTTCTTTGCAGGGACATATAATGCATTAATATATTATTATTATTAATATTTTAAAAGGACAGGGTTTCTTTGCAGGGACATATAATGCATTAATATATTATTATTAATATTATTGAATAAAATAGTTGCCCACCTCTGGTGCAGGCCTTGCTAATCTGTAGAGTTCGCCTCACTCCAGCTTTTCCCCATTCAGTTTTACCATAGCACTCTAGGATCTCCGTTTGAACTCTTGGCTTTTCTTGATTCTGAACTCTTCCTTCTCCTCTCCGTGCTCTTTTCACTCCTGCTGCCCTTCTCTCAGCAGTTCTTATGTACTTCTGCTCTGTCCTTCTATCTAAACCCCCTTCCTGGGTGTTTAAATCGCTTTTTTCGTCAGTCCTCCAGCCCCTCTAGGAGTCCCGATCTGGATCTCTCTATCGTTTCCGGCTCCTTTTTCACTTCCTGGAGGAGGCCTTTCACTCTAATTAGGCTCCAAGCATGGAAAGGCCCCGATTTGACTGTGAGTTATGTCTGCAAAGCTATTTTGGAGGGGGAAATTTTCCTGTTGGGTGGGCATCCGAAATATTTACTAATCTAACGAAAATTTGGGCGCAGAGAGTGCGGAAAAGAAAGTCCACTTCTGGGATTGGCCCTGCGATGCGTATAAACTTGAAAGTCCCATATATACGAATCCCTTCCGATTTCTTTTAATTTTCATAACTTTTTTCTCATGCCTAGTGTCTATGTTCAAGTGACTACAGATCCTCAGTGAAGTAGATGGAGCCACTGGAGGTGCAATGGGTTAAACCAGGGCTGGGCAATTTTTTTCCCCAAGGGGGCACACGAGAGCCAAAAAATATTATGGGGGGCCGCACCTAAAGGCGGAACTACATTCTAATCTACATTATTTATTTACTTACTATATTTACTATATATTACACATCATTAATATTAACATAATATATCAAGAAATATTCATATATTATTAGTATTAATATCATAATTATTATATTATAGTGTATATATAGACATTATAATATATTGAAATTATAATATAACCTTATATTATATTATTTATTATATAATATTATTATATTATATTATTAGTAGTATTATAAAATTATTATAAAATAATAATAAAACCACTTAAATTAAATTAAATTAAATTCAAGAAGACAAGGTGCGAACCAAGATGGAATGGCCCAATGAACCCAGCCCAGAGGATGGCAAAGTGGCGCAGCCCAGCCACCGGCGCAGCAGAGGAGAGCCTGCTCTCGCCCCTCACTCTATTTCTCCTCCCATTGGATAAAATCGGCTGTCACTCACTTTGCCCTGCCCACGCATTTCGTCCTCGCGCCACCTCCCACGATCCCACCCCTTTGCGGGGTGTATTCGTCCCTCCGATTGGCTGCTTCTGTAGCCGTCAGTCAGGGCTCCTCCAACGGTCGCCCCAACCGCCTTTCCTCCCCTTTGGCCATGCCCCTTCACCGCAAGCCAGAACTCTCCCGAATTGGTTCTGTGAGGGAAGGAGGAAGAAAGGTTCGCACCTTCTTCTGCTTCTTCTGACATCAAAGAGGAGGAGGAGGGGGAGGGCAAGGGCCCTGAGTGGCGAGATGTCAGCGGGAGAAGTGCCCGGCGGTGGCTGAGGGGGAGACGGAGGCCTCCCTTTCACCTGGGAGAGGCTCATGACAGCAAGGAGTGCGGCGGGAGAGGAAAGGAGAGGGAGGGAAGGGCTCCTTTTCCTCAGGGAGGCCGCCTTTCTCCGAAGAGTTGGTTTGGAAACCTTCCTCTTGACCCCGCCCCCGACGCGCTTCTCCCCGGGCCGGACAGAATCAGCTGCTGGCCCGCATCCGGCCTGCGGGCCATAAGTTGCCCATCCCTGGGTTAAACTCTTGTGCCAGCAGGACTGCTGCCCAAAAGGTTGGCGGTTCGAATCCAGGGAGCAGGATTAGCTCCTGTCTGTCAGCTCCAGCTTTTCATGCAGGGACATGAAAGAAGCCTCCCACAGGATGGTAAAACATCCAGGCATCCCCTGGGCAACATCCTTGCAGGCGGCCAATTCTCTCACACCAGAAGCAACTTGCAGTTTCTCAAGTCAACACACACACAAAATGAAGTGGATGTTATACGGAAAAAAGGTAACACTTGTCAAAGTGTACAAAGATATTGTAATGGGAACTCTCTGAGGATCTATAGTTTGGGTTTATCTTAAGACACATTTGAAGACCCATATCTTCTGGCAGGCCTACCCAGTCAATTTTGAGTTGTAAATTTTAATCTTCATTTTACCAGTGGATTTGGACCTGTATTTTAACTATGTATCTTGTTGTATGTTGTAACGATCCAGAGGGACGTCGGGTCACTGTGGCAGGGTAGGGCTTTGGTGAAATCCCACCGCTGCCACCAATTGTAACGAACCTGAACACCAATTGTAATGACCTAGGTCCAATTATAATAACTTGGTCCACCCTAATTAACAAAATTTGCCGCCACCAACATAAAGCTTTTAGGATTTTAAAATCAAATATGATCACCAGCTAGGCTCCTATTAAATATCATTAACTGAGAGGATTCTAAGGAGAGGGAGAAGTACGATGGAGACTTTCTTCAAAATGAACAGGAAAAAATTTATTAAAATAGAACAGGCTTTACAATAAGGCACAGAGCTTGATGGTTTACTTCTATTGAGGCAACGAGAGTACGGTTACAGATAAAGTTGTTCAAATGTGTGATGGGTTGCTAGTATAACAAAATGTGCTGGAGCGTATGGTTACATAAGAGGTTTTCCTAAAGCTTAGATCTTCAACAATTCCAGTCAGTGCTAAAACTTGACTAAGAATATTACTGTTACCCTAATACTAAAACTAGTGGCGAACAGGTGTTTCCAACTAGGAACTTTTCTACACTTGTCTGACTGAGTTAGCTAACTACTGCTAACTCCCCAGTCCCAGAGCCCACCTGCCTCTCTAACCCAGAGACTGCAAGGTGTTTTGTCTGACTATTCCAGTCAGCCCTACTGGCTCTAAACTATAAGTGTCACCCCAAACTCTCTGGATGTGTCACTATAGAAATAGACTGTATCAGAACATCAGCTGAGGCTTGGATGTTACTGCTCCAAGACCTCGCTCAAGACTAAAACTTTCCTGTCAGGATTTCTCCCTCCTAGACAGCTTAACTCCTCCCCCTTGGCTCTCAGCCAATCTCCTGGGAGACTTTGTAACTAGCCAGAGAAACTCTAAAGCCACGCCCCCTGTCTCTGGCACTACCTTCTCCTAATGGCTGCTGTGTGGAACTCCCTTCCTAAGATGGATGCCAGCTATTCTAGCCAGGGAGCCAAACTGCCACACAGGCTTCGGCCTGCTCAGAATGGGTGAGTCCTTACATATGTCTTTTAATAGTGTTTTATCTTTTCTTCTAATAATATTGTTGCTTGCCTAGAGCCTCAGGGAAAGGCAGATCAAAAATTCATCAGCAGCAGCAGCAGCAGCAGCTGCACTGGTTGCCGATAGAGCATTGGATTACCTTCAAAGTGATGGTTCTTACCTTCAAGACCTTGTATCATCTGGGGCAAGCGTACCTGAGGGACCGCCTCACCCCCTACCAACCCCAGAGATCAGTCCATTCAGAATATCAGAATCTACTTGAAGTACCCAACTTTAAGACTTTCCATTTAATGGCTATTAGGCACAGACCATTCACGGTGGTGGAACCCTGCCTCTGGAATGGCTTCCCAGCAGAAACACGAGCCCTTCGAGATTTGCTTTTCTTTCATAGAGCTTGTAAAACTTATCTATTCTGGTTGGCATTTGAATCCTGTTGATTGGCTGATCGGAAATTCTCTTTGTTTTAAATGTAATGTACTCTTATGTATATTGTAAACCGCTCCGAGCCTTCGGGGAGTGGCAGTATACAAACCGGAGGTTTAGCACAGCAGTTGCTAAAAGATCTTATCAACCCAATGTTACAGGTTCGAGACCCCAGGCTGGTTTGGGCAGCCAGCTGTCAGCCCTGCCTCTGTTTACCTAAGCAGTCATAAACAGCCTAGCTGTAAATAGAGAAATTAGGGACCGCTTTGCGGGGGAGGACTTTTATAACGCCAATAAATAAGGAAGACCCAGAAGGTGGTAGGTCACAACGAGCTGGCAAGCTCTTTGTCATAGGAGGATGAAGCAACAGCACCCCCTGTGGCGCAATGGAGCAACAGCACCCCGGTGACACAACTGGAAAGAATCTGGAAAGAACCTGTGGCTGAACTGGAAAAGAACCTCCTACTGAATATGTTATATGTGCTGTATGTCAAATACAAAAATGGCAGGGATTGTCTGCTTGTATGTGTACTGTAATCTGCCCTGAGTCCCCTTCGGGGTGAGAAGAGCGGAATATAAATAAAGTGTAGTATTATTATTAAGTGTTAAGCATATTTTCCTGGAACCAAATTCTACTGAAATTGATCGGTTTTGCTTTTAAGCAAGGTGTGAGGGAAGTCTGGTGAGTCCAGAGACCCATTTGTGGCATAATGTAAAATAAATCATGTGTAGTTCACATTTGATAAGCCCACACACTGCCCTGCCAGAGAAAGAAAATATGCCACACAGCTGAACAGTAAATAGCAAGTAGTTTACTCTTCTAAATTCAGAACAACATATGTACAATGTGATCAGTTGCACCAAGACACATAATGTCCTTTTATGAGAGATGTGGAT
This sequence comes from Anolis apletophallus, assembly GCA_030556195.1. Lineage (NCBI taxonomy): Eukaryota > Metazoa > Chordata > Lepidosauria > Squamata > Anolidae > Anolis > Anolis apletophallus. The sequence continues at coordinate 115,160,301 of JARBWK010000006.1, read as the reverse complement.
AAACTCCTTCAGCAGTTCATGACTCTGTCTCTCTCTCCTGCTTCTCTCTTCTAACTGTCTCTCTGCATCTGTATAGCTCAAGCATGCACAAAAATGTAACAGCATCCAAAAGTCCCAGGTTCAGCCTGCTACCAGGGCATTGGCTAACAAATCAGCTTCATGCATCTTATTTAACAGTTCACAAACACACACACAGAGTTTCCTTGCATGCACCAACACCATTCATACTCAAAAATGAATAATTTCCTCACTTTTTCAAAACTAAGTGGTTAATAGATTTTTAAAACTTTTGAGTCAGGGTAAACATTGGAACTTGCACAGGGTTACAAACACCCATTTTATTTCCTTTACCCATCCTTGGGTAGATACGATAGCACCTATTCTCAAGTACCTATTGAGAGAATATAACCACCAGCCAGAGAATGTAAATAATACCTTAGATTAAATAATATAGATTGTTTACAGTTTATAGTTATTGTGTCTTTGATGTTTAGGATGTAGTACTATTATTTTAGAAAAAGTATTTTTTAATTTTTTGTTGTTGATGTTTTGGATTTTGTGCAGACTGTAGGGTTGCCACTTTTTGATAAAAGAATAAGGGTAAAAATAGGGAATTTCTCACAAAAAATAAGAGACACTTCATAAAAACTTGAAAATCAATTGATTATTTTCAAGTTTTTATGACGTGTCCCTTATTTTTGTGAAAATATTCATGTGGCAACCCTAGTGCAGAGTCTAATTCCAAAATATGGAACAACTTATGCAAACATTTAACATAGATATGACCAAATTTCTCCCTCTTCTGCATATCACCGGTATAGAAACACAAACTTGTTTACCATTTTCTTTATATCTCTAAAATCAACATCATCAAAAACAATAACCATGGTTGATTATCCAAAATCTTTTGCAAATGCATGTGGGGGAAATTCTTAAAAATTCCAGATAGCACGTTCAAATTCCAGCAAATTCATGAAACCAAAGGGTGTATGCTCCAGAAACCAGTATAAATGCTTTAATCCCTTTGAAGTTAATGGAATTAAGCCAATGCCAGCATTTCATGGATCACACATAGTTTTTCAGTTATGACTACTACTAAATAATATATAATTTGTATCTTTTGTGGTACTATATTCTATGTGTTCCCTACTCATTTCATGTGGCTTTTCATGTACTACCCAAGACATATTTATGGCACATTACGAAGAAATTTGGATGACCTTTCCTAAGTGAGCAATGGGAATGGCTTGTGGCTAATTTAAGTACCATAATGTATAGCAGCCTTTGAATGCATTTAATTTATATTATTTACAAGCCCATCCAAATAAATAAATGATTTTCAGAGGAGGTATTTTCTGATAAAGATTTTTCTGTGCAAAGAAATGTGGAAGTGCTTGTACACTATACAATTAATTTGAATTGCTGTGGCTCAATGCTATGGGATGATGGGCTTTGTAGTTTGGTGACATAACAGTACTCTTTGCCAGAGAAAAGCTAAAGACCTTGTAAAACTTCTAGGATTTCATGGCATTGATCCATGGCAGTTACAATGGTGTCCAACTGCATCAATTCTACAATGTATGAGAATATGCACCCCTAGAGAACACCTTTCCACATAAATAACTTATAGAGAGAGACTCATTCCTTTGATGTCATCAGTAGAAGTTATGTAGGAGTCCACCAAGAGCATGTTTAACACCGGCGTTTTTCACATGGGCAAAAGAATACTTTCTCCTGGGACAGTCGAAGCTCTTGCCTTTCATCACTCTACTCAAAAAAGGGAATGGCTCCTTTTTTGGTAACAGTTACAGTACAGTACACACATTAACCTGTGCATAACCCACTCATGTTTTTGGCATAATTTTTTCTAGACTTATACATGAGTATATAAGGTAAATATCCACATGCTGACTTACACTACACTGAGCCATGTGCCTCTTCCATCATAGTAAAAAAGCAGACTTGTGTCATCTGGGTAAACTGTGATCTGTTTTGATGTCCTGGATTTCAGTGGGGATCCCGATCCATTTTCTGGGAGCCTCCCAAATTTGGGAGAAGTTTTCGATCCAGGTAGCCGAAAGATTCACTTTCTATCTGGCCCATTATGGGGGGACGGGACTTCCCAGGCTCCCCTTCCCATCCTTTTAGACATGGCGATGATCACATTTAGTTATTTATATTTTTACAGTATTTAATTACAGTATTTATAGTCTATCCTTCTCACCCTGCAGGGGACTCAGGGCGGATTACAATGCACATATAAATGGCAAACATTCAATGCCATAGTCTCACAACATATATAGACAGACACACAGAGGCTATTTAACATTCCAGCTTCATGAGGGTATGCTCGAATTCCGGCCACTGGGGGAGCTGTCACTTCACCGTCCACTTGTGACATCGATGGAGTACTTCCTCATTCTTTGCACACGGCTGGAGATTTCTATGGCATCATAAATTAGTTACATTAGCATCCCCGCATAAAGCAGTACCTAAATTTCCTACTTGACAGATCCAACGGTCAACCAGCTGCACCACATTTCTTCACCTTTTTTGAAAGGCTGACTTAGATTAGTCTAATTTGACAGGGACAGACTCAATGCACTTTTTGAACTGCTTTTAAAATAACCCATTTTCTCTTCTCCCACCTCTTGCTCCTGCATCTACACTGTCATATAATCTAGTTCAAAGCAGATAATCTGAATTGTATATGGCAGTGTAGATTGAGACCTCAGACAGTTCTCACTAACACTACTCAACTTCAGCATGTTAAATTAGTTGATTTTGGACTGCTGCAGTCATTAAAGTAGCAGTGGTGGTGAAATTGAAGGCAGCTCTAGACAAACTTCTGCCTCATTTTTACAATTGCTTCCTTGGCCCTCCTCCTTATCTTAACCCATCCTGGCTGTATGTTCACTGGCAATGCCAAGCACCATGCCAAACTTCACCTATTATGCTAAGATGGTAGTGGGACATTTTTAAAGGAAAAGAGAAAAAAAGATGATAGATAATTGGGGATAATTTTTAAGCTTCCACCCTTAAAACAGGAGCATTTACAAGGTATGCTAATATAGATAATAGCAAATCTATTATATAAAGGAGGTCCCGTCGTCGAATGACTGACAGAGACAGAGAAACCATCCAACGCAGAGACACCAAACTTGGCAACATAAATAGGCCTCAGGCAAGGTAGGTTTTCAGCAAAGAAACTCCCCCCCAAAACCTAGAAGGCCCCCAAAACAACAATACAAAAAAACCCCTACATTTCCCAGCATCCTCCGCGGCCGCCAACGAATCTCCCAGCCTCTACATTCTGACAACATGATTGGTTGCCAGTGAGGGAGTATTTGCATAACGCCTCTATTGCCCAGCCAACATGAACATTCCGACCCATAATAAACTGTCAGAGGAGGATAAGGCAAAGGCCTGGGGCAGTCACCAACACAAACACCCAATTCACTTCCCACAGAAAATTTAAACCCCTACAAATCACAAACCACACCCAACCACAGGCTTCATTAACTTGATTTCCCTGACTAGGCCTCACTTAATGGGATGCTGTTTAAGCTCTGAATTGACAGTAAGGCTTCATTAACTTGATTTTCCCGACTAGGCCTCAGCTCATGGGACATTGTGTGTGGCCTGAATTGACAGTAAGGTCTTCGTTAACTTGATATTCCTGACTAGCCCTCAGCTCATGGGACATTGTATATGGTCTGAATTTACAGTAACCTACCTTGGCACACAGAGCCCCTATAACCCACGCTACATTCTACTGCAGTTTGGAGGAGGGTGGACCATGGATGATGGGATTTCAAGTACCTCCACTCACTTCCAAAGTACCCCACCCACACAAGCATCAACCTCTACATCAACACAGCAGACGGAAAGACAAAAAACATTGTATATCTACAAGCTATGCAGAACGCCAGCAACACCACACACCGACAACTCCACAGCACTTCAACATCCCACCCACCAGAACAACCCACAACGACACAGCCATGACCCCACCAAGACCATAAGTAACATCAATTCCAACCCTTACATACTCAGACTTTCTCGCATCTCCTAAATAGGGCACAGCAACGCGTCCCGGGTACAGCTAGTGGTTAAATATATTTGTTCAGTAACATGATGTAGGTGAACTTTATCATCTGCTGTCTAAAATTGCCTCTTTTAAAAATAGTCCCCTTGCACATTACACCAAAAAAAATTAGGCCTGATGTATAAAAATGCAGAAAAGAAGTGTTGGAAATGTTTAAGATCATCCAGAGAGGCCCTGCTCTTGGTCCCGCCTTCTTCGCAGGAGCGATTGGCGGGGATGAGAGACAGGGTCTTTTAAGTGGTGGCTCCTCGGCTTTGGAACCCCCTCTCTAGTGACATCAGATCAGCCCATTCCCTCCTGACATTTCGTAAGAAAGTGAAGACCTGGCTGTTTGAGCAGGTATTTGCAGTTGAAATATAACTGTTTAATGAGATCTATGGAATGATGATGATGTGACGGAAAGTGATTTTAACGAGACGCTGAGAATTGTATTTTTATGTTTTTAATTGTTAATTGTTGTTATTTATACGATTATTGTTTTAATTGTGTTTTATCTGGAGGACAGTAATTGCCATGTAAACCGCCTCAAGTCGCCTTCGGGCTGAGAGGGGCAGTATAAAAATGTAGTAAATAAATAAATATTTACTGGATGAAGGCGAACAAATTGAAATTGAATCCAGACAAGACAGAGGCACTCCTGGTCAGTCGAAAGGCCAAACAGGGTATAGGGTTACAGCCTGTGTTGGAAGGGGTTACACCCCCCCTGAAGACGCAGGTACGCAGTCTGGATGTGATCCTGGACTCATCGCTGAGCCTGGAACCCCAGGTTTCGGCGGTGACTAGGGGAGCATTTGCACAATTAAACCTTGGGAAGTCTGACTTGGCCACGGTAGTCCATGGTCTGGTTACATCCCGTATAGATTACTGCAATGCTCTCTACATGGGGCTGCCTTTGAAGACTGCTTGGAAGCTTCAATTGGTCCAACGGACAGCAGCCAGGTTGATAACAGGAGTGGCACTCAGGGAGCGTACAACTCCCCTGTTGTGCCAGGTCCACTGGCTACCAGTTTGCTACCGGGCACAATTCAAAGTGCTGGTTTTGGCCTTTAAAGCTCTAAACGGTTCTGGTCCAACTTACCTGTCTGAATGCATCTCTCCCTATGAACCATCAATATGCTTAAGATCATCCAGAGAGGCCCTGCTCTCGGTCCCACCTGCTTTGCAGGCACGCCTGGCGGGGACGAGAGACAGGGCCTTCTCAGTGGTGGCTCCTCGGCTTTGGAACTCCCTTCCTAGTGACATCAGATCGGCCCCCTCCCTCCTGACATTTTGTAAGAAAGTCAAGACTTGGCTTTTTGAGCAAGCATTCGCAGACGAAATTTAATCGAGATCAAGGATTACTATGACGATGAAACAGAAACCGATTTTAAGATCGTGGAGCTGAGATTTGTATTTTGTAGTTTTTAACTGTTAATTTTATATGTTTTTATATGACTGTTTTTTTCTTGTATATGGGCACTTGTTCATGCCTTGAGTTGCCTTCGGGCTGAGACAAGCGGTATAGAAGCATGGCAAATATAAATAAATAAATAAATGTAATAATCACGAAGGAAGCTTCTTCCATATGTGGTGGATGTGTAAAGGAGCCACAACATATTGGAAAGCCGTACATGAGGAATCCCAAAAAAAATTGAAGAAAAAGTTCTCCAGGAAGTCTGAATTTTTTTTTACTAGGCATGACAGATGCGGATCTGATATTATATTTACATATTTGACTACCACCACCAGTTATGCAAAGCTATGGAAACAGGAGGGAATACCAAAAATAGACCAATGGATAAATAAAGTGAGGGAGATTAAAGACATGGATAAGTTAACCTTTTAATTTTTTTTTAAAAAATAACTTGGGAAAGCCAATTAGACAGCTGAATTGGTCTCTCTTTGATGAATATGAAAAGAAGTAGAAGAAAAAGGAGAAAGATTAACAGTTGACTAAAGAAAAGGGGAAAGAGGAATGTTAAATAATTTAAAGAGCAAGCTTTCTGAAGAACTGAGATATTGTTGATTTTTGGTTTTTTAAAAAACTACTATTGAACAACTAAGAACGTTACCACAAAGGAGTAGAAGGGAAGTCACCAAGTGTGTGTGTGTGTGTGTGTATATATGTGTGTGTGTGTGTGTATTTTGTATTTTTTTTAAAAAAATTGTTACCTTTCTTTTTTTTAACCTTTTCTTTTTCTTTTCTTTTTCTCATTTCTCTCTTAATATGTGTATACTTACACTTTTGTCCATTATGTGATGTTTTATTGGAAACTTTAATAAAAATTTATAACAAAAAATAATTAGTCCCCTTGCTTTCCAAAGATCTTTTGCTAGTCTGCTTTGTTTAGTCTGCTCAAAAGCACACTCTGTGTAACACTAAGACAGAAATGATGAGGTGGTGATGGGTTTGTCCCTTCTTATCCCAGGCGTTCCGGGACCGAGGTAGCAGACGAAGGCCAATCTGTTGATAGTGCTCTGGTATCAAGCACTTCCTCTTCCAAAGGGCCCTATTAATAACAACCAGGGAGTCTTGCTTTGCTCACTCACTACAATAGAAAGGATGGAATGTTTCAAAGCATCACAAGACACCCGTCCTTGTTCGTGCCATATATGGTGCTTTCAGAGTACCCCAGCTGTTTCAAGGAGAAACCTTTGCACATCTGTGTGTGCGGCCACCCTTATAAATCAAGGCAGGCATAGCACAAAGCATGGGCTTGCCTGCCAGGAGCAGTCAGGCTGGAACCTACAAATCAAAGCACAGAACTGTCTTAAGCAGTTTCCGTTGTTTTCAATAGGACGGAATAGACACAGACAGACAGACATGTGCAAAGTCATTTAGGGTTACCTCGTATCAAGGTGGCTTTAAAATAACTGCTCTAATTATTGCTTTGATACTTGGTATTGTGTTTTGTGATTTCCCTTTGTGTTGTACACAGGAGTTGGAGTTTTGATGACACTCTCTAGAAACTCTAACCGTATTGCCTGGGCTTCTGAGACTCATTTAAAAAAGAGCAATAGTGCGGGGTTGCTTGAGTAAGTCAAGGCAACGAGAAGAATAAAGAAGTAGCAATAAGTATGTATTTATCTTCTGATTCCTAAATATCACAATAAACAATATATGCACGAAATGCAGTGCTACACAACAAAGCAATAGTCCTGCAGATGCAAAGGTGAGTACCATACATGAATTGAGAGATGCCTTAACATCAATAGGCCATTCAAGATAATCAAGTCTCTGAGTAGAGAGTCCCAATGAGAGCACCCCCGCAAATAATAAGATCAATATCAAAGTCTTTCACATAAATGAAAATGTATGTATATTGCTTATCAGCATCAATGCGGTGAGTGTTCAATGCGGTCGGCAATCCTGTAAATACTTGCGCCTGACCATTTCGCCTTTCGGAAGCTTTTTCCAAGACCGGGGACTATCTTCGGCGCTCCAATGCGAAGTAGAGAATTATTCTAAACAATGTATACAATAAAGTACATAAGTAACAATATAAGATTCCCCACAAAGTAACCCCGTACGAGGAGGACAATGAATAGCAATCATACCTTAACGTATATAGGTAAATCATACAGAGGCAACAGGCCTTCTTTGGTCAAATCTCGGACAGTATAATGCGGAACAGAGAGGAGCTTATAAACACTAAGGTCAACACAAAATACTTTCAGCTGAGTTCTCCTGGTCTAGAACTCAGCTGAAAGTATTTTGTGTTGACCTAATGTTTATAAGTTCCTCTCTGTTCCGCATTATACTGTCCGAGATTTGACTGAAGAAGGCCTGTTGCCTCTATATGATTTACCTATATACGTTAAGGTATGATTGCTATTCATTGTCCTCCTCGTACGGGGTTACTTTGTGGGGAATCTTATATTGTTACTTATATACTTTATGTCAGGGGTGCTCACACTTTTTCAGCATGGGAGCTACTGATTAGAAAACCAAGTCCCAAAGATCACCTACCCAGAAATGTAAAACGTATAACTATTTTCTTATTTATTTATTTATTTATATTTATTATTCATTTTTATGTGCCGCTCCTTCCAGCAGGCTCGGGGCAGTTTACATAAAATGAAGTTATAAAACATCAACATTTCAATTTAATAACAACAATATAAAACAGAGCATAAAAATACATCCAACCACCCCATTTCTCCCACACTGACATATTACCACACATATTATCAGCCAGAAAGTAAGAAGAGGCTTTTGAACTGCAAGGCCATTTAATACTCAGCAAGGTAAACAAAGGGACATGCAAACATACATCCAACCACCCCATTTCTCCCACATTTCCATATTCCCCAACATATATTTCTCAAGGAACAAAGCAAGCAGAGAGGCTTTGGACCTAAAAGGCCATTTTTAAACATTAAAAATAAACAAAGAGACATGCCACAGAACAATCAAGCACCCACCCCAAAGTAGAAAGACCGACCTTTGAGATGCGGTAAGGAAATGACCCCAAAGCGTCCTTCTCCTCCTCCTCCGTCATTGCTCCTATTTCCACGCCGCCAGCATGCGTGCCGCCTCCAGAGCTCACGAAGTCCGAGAGGCGGAATGGGTGCTTCTGCACGGCAAGCCATGCATCGCGTCATCCAGGCCCGCCCCTTTGGTCTCCTACGACTCTGAGTGGCTGGAGAAGGACGGAGGGGGAGGAATCAAAAGAGGGGCCCATTCTGCCTCTTGGACCCTGGAGCTTTGGAAGCGGCGGCGCTGAGCAGGCAGGGAGGAGCAACGACGGAGGACTTCTTTGCAGCGTGCAGGGGCGTGAAGAAGGGACCAACAGCAAAAAAACCTGGTCAGGGGCCTGAAGATCACCAGGATGAGGCCCAAAGATCACCCTGGTGATCTCGATCACCATTCTGAGCACCCCTGCTTTATTGTATATATTGTTTAGAATAATTCTCTACTTCGCATTGGAGCGCCGAAGATAGTCCCCGGTCTTGGAAAAAGCTTCCGAAAGGCGAAACGGTCAGGCGCAAGTATTTACAGGATCGTCGACCGCATTGAACACTCACCGCATTGATGCTGATAAGCAATATACATACATTTTCGTTTATGTGAAAGACTTTGATATTGATCTTATTATTTGTGGGGTGCTCTCATTGGGACTCTCTACTCAGAGACTTGATTATCTTGAATGGCCTATTGATGTTAAGGCATCTCTCAATTCATGTATGGTACTCACCTTTGTATCTGCATAATTATTGCTTTGTTGTGTAGCACTGCATTTCGTGCATATATTGTTTATTGTGATATTTAGGAATCAGAAGATAAATACATACTTATTGCTACTTCTTTATTCCCCTCGTTGCCTTGACTTCTGAGACTTCTTATCTAATTGTAATACTCCTGGTTTTGTGACACCTAGTGAGAATTTGTTTTAAAGTCAGCTCATTGATCTTTTAAGGTTTCCCTGGCATTAAGTCCAGTCGTGTCCGACTCTGGGGGTTGGTGCTCATCTCCATTTCTAAGCTGAAGAGCCGGCATTGTCCGTAGACACCTCTAAGATCATGTGGCCATCATGACTGCATAGAGCTCTTTTCTCAGGCCCTCCTCTCTCATCATCCTATCCTTCCTTCCTTCCTTCTATCCTTCCTCCTTTCCTCCTTTCCCTCTTTCTCCTTCCACCCATTCCTCCCTTCCTTCCTTTCAGCCTTTCTTCCTTCTTTCCTCTCTCCTTCCCACTCTCTCTTTCTCCTTCCTTCCCTCCCTCCCTTTGGCCTTTCCTTCTCTCTTCCTTTCCTCCCTCCCTCCATTCCCTTCCACTTTTCCTCTATCCATCCTTCTATTCCTACCTTCCTTCTTTTTTTCCTTCCTTCTTTCTTCCTGGGGAATGTTTACCTGGGAGAAGAGAAGGTAGAGAGGGAACATGACAACCTCTCATGATCTTTTAAATAATGTGCCATACAGAATCAGGCCAGGAATAAAAGATTCAATATAGCTTGACCCCAATATCTACAGCAGTGTTTCCCAACCTTTTTTGAGCACACTTTTAACATTAAAAAAATCTGGGGGCACACCACCAACCAAAATGACACAAAAGGACACGCTAACACAGTAAAGAATGGCTGGGGGATGGTGGCCTGCTGGGAGCAGCTGCTGGGAGTGCCAAAGCTGGGGGAGGGAGAGGAGCCAGGCTGTGCCATGCCCCACCCCCTCCCCTGGCTTCAGCTCTCCCACAGCTTCTCCAGCCTTGAGGGGGCAGTGCGAGCGAGGGGCAGGAGTCATGGCCCCCGTCCCTGCTCTCTGCCATGACTCCCGCCCCTTGCTCGCTGAAGCCGTGCAGAGGAGGAGGAGCATGAGCGGTGGATGGGCTTCAGTGGGCAGGACTCCTCCTCTGCGCGGCTTCAGCTAGCGAGGGACGAGAGTAATGGCGAGAGTCATGGTGGATTGGAGGCTGGCTGGGGAAATGACCGAAGGAAGCAGCGCCCTGGCCCCTTCTTCTTTTTCTTCGCTGCCACCCAGCCCTTTCTCCTCCTCCCCCAAGCAGCAGGAGTTCGGCAGGAGGAAGGAAGGGGGGCAGAGAGCTTTTTTCACGGCACAGTAGGAGGAATGTCACGTCACACTACTGTGCCGCGTCACAGTGGTTGGGAAACACTGGTCTACAGGACCAGTACTTGTGATGTCACTTAATGGTGTCTGGCAGAACACGCCCACTCTTGGGATGGATCCGTGTCAGTTTAAACCAGTGTGGGTGGATTCCTTTCCTTTCCCTCCCGCTTCAGTTTTAAGCGAGAGAAGCGGTTTTAACCAGAGTGGATGGATTTCTTCCCTTTGCTTCCCCCCACCCTCAGGAGTAAAACAACTACTTTCAAAGTAAAGATCACCCAATGAAACAACACTTTGAAATAACATTTTTAATAAAAGAAAATAAGCCAAAATTAATGTCGGACGGGAGAAAGTGGGGGGGACTTATTTTTATTACGGTTAATTTGAAAATAAGAGAATGCCAAAAATCCTAAACTGAATAAGGACCTCTGAAAATTAATGGAAAAATGTCTAAGCCACCATTATATAAGAGCTGCCTTGATCAAAGTATGGGAAAAACATAAACACAGATTATTTAGACATACACCATTATGGATTTCCCCCACAGAGGCCCTACAGAAAAAAGAGCTTGCGGATAGCGAGTGGCTCACTTTCAAACAATTTTTTAAAAGACAAAGTAACAATCAGTGGGAAATGAAAACAATGGAAGAACTGAAGCAGATACATCCAGCTCTAACATGGCTTCAATACCACCAGATTCACGAGAGATATAAAATTGACAGGAAGGTTGGCTCCAAAGAAGATGACCTCTGGGAGCCCGCCGTCAAAAATAAAAATAAAAATATTAGTTTACTATATAGACTACTCCTAAGCTGGGCATCTGAGGAAGAACAGATAAAAGAATATCACATAAAATGGGCACAGGATCTAGGACATAACATACTCATGCACCAGTGGGAAGAAATATGGGTAAAGAAACTCAAATACACCACAGAGATAACGGAGAACTGGTTAAAAATGCAGTTTCGTTGGCATTTGTATCCAACAAAAATAGCCAAATTCCATCAAGGGCTCTCCAACAGATGCTGGAAGTGTAGGAAAGAACCAGGCACCTATTTACACCAGTGGTGGAACTGCAAGAAGGTCAAAAGATACTGGAAAGAAATCCACGGCGCAATCCAAAAAAATTTAAAAATCAAATTTAAACTAGACCCACAATACTATCTGTTGGGATTCTCCAACCAAGCTCTAAATCACAACGCCAGACTAGTGCTGGCAAGATACTGGAAGCAGAAGACAACACCCACATTGGAGGAATGGTCATTAAAAGTACTGGACATGGTTCAAATGGACTCTTTATCACAGAAATTAAACAACAAAAAAGTAACAACAGACTGGTCGGGTTTTATGAGCTACATACAAAATAGAGGGAACAAATTTATGATAGATTTGAATGAATTATAAGTTGTACTAAGACAAGTATTAAATGACGAAGATAGTTAGGCACTAAGAGAAAACGATAACTACACTTAAAGTATATATCCTGGGTAACTTTTGGGAAGTTCTTTGTTTTTATTGTACCCCTTCCCACCCTTCCCTAGTCGCACTTTCTTCACCACTCACTACCCTCCCCCTTCCCCACCCATCCGATATCCGCATATTTACAATCCCATGTATGTCTGTGTGTTATATGAAAACCTAATAAAAACTATGATTCAAAAAAAAAAAGAAAAACCATTAACGAAGTATTCGGAAGTCTAGAAAGTTTTGAAAAGTTTTGCACTTTTTTTTCTGTGAAAATTGGAATTGACTTTAGATCCAAACCACCAGCTCCCCCTACATCCGAAACGAGTTTTGAACCATATGAAAATAGGCTTTGGGCAATGACTTCGGGGTCATATCCCAGATTTATTTCTTCCCTTGCTGGTAAGTAGCCCTTGAACTCAAACTATGTGGTTTTATTCTAAGCCAATTTTCAAAAGTACTTTTTGTTTATCTTTTAACATTGTTAACACTAAGATATAACTTCAATCAAAGAAGGTACACTGCCTTCCCCTCCATTATACAGTACTATCTTCAGATCTGATTTCTTGCCAGATATGTTTAGCTCTTTCTGTTATGAATTTCATGTGCCTTGTAGATTTCCATATATACAAGACTGCTCCATACAGAATAATTATGTGCAGCTACACAGAGGAACAGGAAAGATTTACACCCAGAGATGTTTATGTCTCCATATGTTCCAGACAGACTGAAACTGACACATTGTCAAAAAAAGGAGGGGGGGGGGGAAGCATAATTTAAAGAGAAGGTATTGATTTGCATAATATTTGCATCAATGACTTTTTGTGGAAAAAATGCAAATTAGTAGAAATTAGAAGTTAGAAATAATTAAAAAAGGATAATTAGAAATAATTAGGAAACGTCGAGAAGTAACAATAATCATTTAGATAGAATTGTAATGCATTTAACTATATTGAGGAATGGAGATGCAAAAATCAAACTTGATTTCACAGCATTTTTCCACCTTGCACTTTAATTCTACTTTGCATGCTTATTTTGTACCAAGTTTCAAGATTTTGAAGGGGGGGGGGGGGTACACATGAAAATTATCTATATTTTTATACATTATTTTAATTTACACATTTCTCACACTGATTAAAATATGTACTGTATATAAATTACTTTCCTTTCTGTTGGCATTATTTTATCCCAGAACATTTCATTTTCTGAGAAAGGAAAGTAATAACCCAAATATACCAAAAAAAACCTATTTGAATCGAACACAGAAACTGAACAGATCAAGGATTCCATGGTCAAATGGGCCCAAAGCATAGGAAGAACAATACAACTTGAAGAATAGGAAGAAATATGGAACAGGAAATTAAAATATACATATGCACTCAACTAAAGGAGAATTGTCTCAAGATGATGCATAGGTGGTATATAACAACGCATAAACTGGGAAAAGGTTATAAAAATATAAACACGAAATGCTGGAAATGTGGTAAGCAAGAAGAGACTTTTTACCACATGTGGTATCACCTTGTGTAGCTCATAAGAAACAATGGGGAATTCGGGGTTTTTATAATACCTGTGACTATAACATTGACTTCACTAACATAAAAACATAAACTATCTTGCCAAATTTACTTGCAAACTCAAGCCATGGTTATTCTTCCAATATGTTGGAGAGAAGATGGAGTTGAGAGTTGATATGTAATAAGCATCCTGCAGAGCAATCCTATACGAATCATGGATCTTGAAAATAAGTCTAGTGAGAGAGACATTTTCAAAAGAGGGAGGGGAACATGTACCTTTCAGATACCAGAAATGGCACTTATGTGAGATGTACTCCAAAATCTATGGAGGTCAAATGTTGCTTAACCCTCCTTTGCAACAACATGGCTTTGTATCATAAGGCCGGTATGTACAGTAACTACATCTAATGCACCTAGACCAGTGTTTTTCAACCTTTTTTGAGCCGTGGCACATTTTTTACATTTACAAAATCCTGGGGCACACCACCAACCAAAATGACACAAAATGACACTCTAACACAGTAATACATATAGTTAATATGTTTTTAAATGTAATTATACACTCAGTGTGAAACCTGGGCCTGTTTCGATGAACACAACATACCGTAGATATCCTGGCAGAAATGGCAGAAAGACACAGACAAAGGTCTTGCTCAACAGCTGTCAGTCTCTCTCTGTGTTTAGTTTTTATCGCAGTCAAGCTAGAGAAGCCCATCTCACACAGATACAGTATGTGGTTGAAAACGGAGCAATGTCAAAATAGCTTTGTTGGCCATAATTGGGAATTGACCTTGAGTTTGGAAGTTGTAGTTCACCTACACCCAGAGAGCACTGTGGACTCAAACAATGTTATGTTATGTTGTTGTTTGTTTTCTAACCAGAATCACAATGTTGGAAGGAGGCTCACCACTTTAAGGTCCCTAAAACAGACATGGGAAAACTTCGGCCCTCTGGGTGCTTTAGACTTCAACTCCCACCATTCCTAACAGCCTGAGGCCCTTTCCTGCTTAAGTGGCTGGGGGGAGGAAAAGGGCCTGAGGCTGTTGGAATGGTGGGAGTTGGAGTCCAAAACACCTGGAAGGTCCAAGTTTGCCCATGCCAGCTTTCGACAGAGACCTCTTCCTCCCCTTCGCGCCCTTTCTTCCCCCTCCTGCTGAACACTTACTTTTTCTTCTCCACTTGGGCTCCCTTCTTCCCAGCCTCGCTCTGCTCGCTTTGCCTCGCTCTGCTCATGCTGCCGCTTCTGATAGACGGAAGACATGGGGTGAGTCTACGAGTCTGCGCAGTAGCGCCCGCACAGGTCATGTCTTCCTCCCCCCTCCCCTCCTGAACACGCTCACGCTGCCCCCTCAGATCAAAATGGCGGCAGAAGCGGCAGCAAGGCAAGGTGAGCAGAGTGAGGCTGGGAAGAAGGGAGCCCGAGTGGAGAAGAAAAAGTGTTTGGCAGGAGGGGGAAGAAAGGGTATTGGAGGTTCCAATTTCCCACGGCACACCTGATGATCGCTCACGGCACACTAATGTGCCGTGGCACACCAGGTGGGAAACACTGACCTAGACATCTCCTCTGTAAAAGAGTTAGGTTCAAAAAGCATTTTGACACTAAGAGACCCATAGGGAACCTCCCTCTTTGAATTGCCTTTTTACAAGGGAAATGCAGACTTGCATTAATGAATCGCTACAGCAGCAATAGTCATTTTTTGTTTTTAAAATAGCTTCCGCAGCTGCTTTTGCATTCATGGGAATCATCCCCTTTATTGCCTCTCTAGTTGGTGAGAAAGCAGCATTCTTGTCACCAGAACAAAACAAAAACAGACCAGAAAAGAGGTTTATCTTCCTCTATTGACACTTAATACTGGGATTAACTTTATTGAAGTGCCTCCTTTTTTAGAGTGGAAGTCACAGATCATCTTCGAAGAAACCATATATGGTTTCAACCTCAGGGTTCAGACAAACATTGTAGGGGGTAAAAAACTGCTTTGGCCAACTTCTTTGAAAAATCTAGTTAACTTGTTTTCAGTGGCGGTTGAGTTTCTTCCCATGCATGTGTGCACATTCATATATGTACACACAGCTGTGTGGACAGGGGTGATTATTACCCACCTTCTGCCACTGAACCAGAAGAAAGACGTACACACAGTTTTGGGGTGACAAAAGGCCACAACTTGTTTATTGGTTTCAAATGAGATAGGGTTGGCTGCCATGCATGGGTCCTGGATCGGGAATCAGATAGTCTGCTGCTGACCGATGCCATTTAACCACGTCTCTTTACCAACCAGTTCAATACTGTGATACTGTTACCGCCGCACCCCTGAAAAATCACCGAACACTCCCCCCTCCAAATTGTAGGGGGAGTTACACAAACTGGATCCAGAGCCCATGCCAAACACCACAAAAAGAGTGTGAGTGGGAGCCTCTACTTACCCACACCACCAACCCTGACCCTCTGCAACCAAGAAACCTCCCAACAGTCCAAATAACTAGGTTGCGTACAGCGGGTGACTGAACAGTGTCCGAAGTGTGCAGTCCAATTTACCATCCTGGCTAGGTCCTGTTGGCCAGGCCTGCCTTCTTCCTTAACTGAGAAATTTCATTGCTATGTATGTGAGCCAGTGCCCCATTCCTTGGGTCACTGATACAGCTAGCAGTCCCGTCTACATGGACCTTCTCCCTTCCTATCCGGAGCAGCAGCCCTTTGGGAGCATGAAAGAGAATGCCCAGCAGTCCCCGTTCCTTCCAGGAGGAGGTCTGGCCAAATGTATGAGGCATAGGCAGAAGATTGCCAAAGCCCCATGTGAAGACGCGCCTGGGGTCTTTGACTTAGAATAGGAACAAGGACGTGACATCTCTTCCCAGGGGACTTCTTCTTGCCTTCCCATAGAGAACTGGAACTCTCAAGGACCAAACCAGTCACTTTAGATAACTCAAACAGGCTTTATTGTTCACAAAAGGAGTTATCTTGTTGAGGTATTAAACTTAGTTCTCCAAACAGGGGTAAAATAAAATATACATTACAGTTCTTTAGTTGTTTGGGTCCAGGAAGCTTTCAGCCGGATGGCTTTCCAAATTCTCTCTCTCTCAATGGCTTTGAGGTGAGAACTCTCTTAACCCTGGTCAAATGGCGTATATTGAAGGCACAGAGCCTTCCTCTTGGTGCCAAATGACTAGTTGAAGGCGCTTGAGATTCCACAGTCCCATCCAGGTGTGCTGGATATGCAGAATGAATCCAAGATATGAAGAATTGGTGCTAGAGAATGCCTGACTGAGGCCTGGCTGGCAAACCCTCTAACACGTCCTCTTCTGTAGAGATGCAGGCAAAATCTAAAGAGAAAGCTAGATTTTCAAAGTCTCAAGGGGGAGGAAAAACAAACTTAACGATGATTGACAGCTCTAAAGAACCAATCAATGCAACCAAAACTTAACAAAACTAAACAGACTAGCTGAAACATAATACAATAGTTTAAACCTTGCAACTTAAAGTCTTATACACAGGTGGCATCAGCCACGCCTTTACACCCCATCTTTTTTATGATATTCACCAGGACCTCACCTACAGCAGCTTTAATATCTGCTCTCATCCTAAACGAGTACCCCCCCCCCCCCCATTCAGCATAAGGTAAGCCCAGGTTCTTAAGGGATCTTCAGAAGATAGCCATGAACTGCTATCTTGTCAGGGGTCTCCCATCTTGGTGTACTATCAACAGGCCAGGGGCTGGGCCTCAAGCCCGCATGAACCAGGCCAGGCCCAACTGGGCAGAGCCACCCTTTTACCAACCCATGGATGATGAGGGTAATCCCCTTTCCTCCCTGGTCCGTTGAGGACTTCCTGACACAGAGATTTATCTTGCCACCCTGAACAGCAACGTCCCTGAGTTGTAATGCCCTTCCTGATCTTCTTTGGCTGGGGAGCAGCCCAGCCCAGCCTTAAATAGGCTGCTGGCGAATCTAAGTGGCACCTGGCCTGGCCAATCAGAAGGTGGGGCAGGGCCTGACAGTGATTGGCTGGCCAGCTTAGTCATGCAAAAGTGCCCAGCGCAGGGGGATCCTGGGAACACAGAGCCCCAGGAGCAATAGCGAGCAGGAGGGCACCCACCGCTGCAACATTTCAAAAAGTCAGGAAGGGCATGGGTTAGGTAAAGGTTTTCCCTGACATTAAGTCCAGGTGTCTCCAACTCTGGGGGTTGGTGCTCATCTCAATTCCTAAGCCGAAGAGCCGGCGTTGTCCGTAGACACCTCCAAGGTCATGTGGCCAGCAAGACTACATGGAGCGCTGTTACCTTCCCTCCAGAGCAGTACTCACATTTGCATGTTTTCGAACTGCTAGATTGGCAGAAGCTGGGGCTGACAGTGCAAGCTCACTCCGCTCCTCGGATTCGAACCTGCGACCTTTCGGTCAACAAGTTTTAGTACCTCAGCGGTTTAACCCACTGTGCCACCAGGGGAAGGGCATAAATTATACATTTATGGCAAAATTGGTTTAAGTCTCCTTCTGAGCTTTCTATCCCCATTCAGTTTTGTCAGAGGAGCTGTTTAAAGTTGCAAACTCTGTCTCCTAAATAGATTCTGCACAAGGCATGTAGCCGGGGGGACGGGACGGGACTTGAGGGGCTTCAGCCCCTCCCCCCAAATTCTCAGGACCTTACTGGTACATTATTTAAACTGTTATGTTTATTCATATCATGATCTGATCACCATGCTCAATATATCCCATATGCATGGGGGTATTGGGATAACGATACCAAAGGTTTGCTAGGGTAGATTCTCTCTCACTCAGATTCAGCCCCATGAATCAAACTCAGCCCCCCTCCCCCCTAATCAAAATCCTGGCTATGGGCCTGTTCTGCACCTTGGATAATTCTATGTAAAGCTCATACTAAAACTTAGAGAGAGGATTCTTTGCCCCACTGACATGAGAGTCGCCAACGATTCCTGACTTGTACACTTTTCTGTGTCCAGGCATGTAGCCGGGGGGGGGGGAGGGGCTCAGCCCCCCCCCCCCATCCAAATTCTCAGGGTGGTCTGTGAGAAGGCCTTACTGGTACATTATTCAAACTGTTATGTGTATTCATATCATGATCTGATCACTATGTTCAATATATTCCATATGCATGCGGGTATTGGGATAATGATACGAAAGGTTTACTAGAGTAGATCCTCTCTCACGCAGATTCAGCTCCCCCCCCATCAAACCCAGCCCCCCCAAACAGGCATGTAGCCAGGGGGGGCTAAGGGGGCTTCAGCCCCGAAATTCTCAGGGTGGCCCGCGAGAAGGCATTACTGGTCCATGCAAGGGCGCCGAACAGATTTTGGTTCGCCCGAAGAGACTTATGGAACCCGAAAGGTTCCTGAATGCTCTGAGGGATCTGGAGTCTATCAGCGTCTCTGTCGACGAGCAGGTTCAAGCCTGGAACACCTCGTTAGCCAGAGCTCTCGACGAGATTGCCCTAGGCGCCCTCTCCGACCCCCCGCAAACATCGATCCCCTGGTATACAGAGGACCTCAGGTCGATGAAGCGGGAGAGGAGACGGCTAGAGCGCGTGGGAGGAACCTCCGTGGCGGAGCCTCAGTATCAGCTTATAAGCTATTTAAAGATACTTATGAGCGTGCTGTCAAGGCAGCCAAAAATGTGTACTTTTCGGCCTTGATAGCGTCTGCTAGCTCACGCCCGGCTCAATTGTTTAAGGTAATTCGGTCTTTGAGGACGGTCCCTACTGTCCCAAAAAGCAGCGATCAGACCCCTACCACCGGTGCTTTCCAGAGCTATTTCACAGACAAGATTCTGAATCTCCGCCGGGACCTTCCTGCCACAATTGATACAGTAAGAGAACTTGAAACCCCGTGGCCCTCGACCGGTTTCGGCCACTGGACGCAGATGCTGTTGATAAGATTGTGGCTGCAACCAGGCCTACCACCTGCTCCTCGACCCGTGCCCCTCCTGGCTTGTTAGATCCTGCCTGGAGGGTTACGTGAGGCCTCTGTTGAACATCGTAAATAGCTCCCTTGAGCAAGGAGTCTTCCCAGAGTGCTTTAAAGAGGCGGTGGTAGCACCATTACTGAAGAAACCGTCACTAGATCCTGCGGTTCCCTCAACTACCGACCAGTGTCGAACCTCTCGTACCTGGGCAAGGTAGTTGAGAGGGCAGTAATGGAGCAGTTGCAGTCCTTCTTAGATGATGCAACATGGCTAGACCCCTTCCAGTCCGGCTTCCGTTCGGGGCACGGGACGGAGACGGTCCTGGTCTCCATCACAGATCAACTCCGCTGCCAGCTCGACCAAGGCGGGTCTGCGCTGCTCGTGTTATTGGACCTCACGGCAGCGTTTGACACGGTCGACCACAATCTACTGATCCACCGCCTGGCCATGGCTGGAGTGAGGGGACAGTTCTTAAATGGCTGACCTCCTTCCTCCACCAGCGGTCTCAGCGTGTGAGGAGGGGCGAGGTGGTCTCGAGGGCTCCTCATTAGTTTGTGGAGTTCCGCAAGGGCCATTCTCTCCCCTCTGTTATTCAACATCTACATGCAGCCGCTTGCACAGCTGGTGCGGAGTTATGGGCTGGAGTGCCACCAGTACGCTGACGACACCCAGCTCATTCTGAGGATGGAGGACAGGCGGATCCATCCCGATAATTTCCAACACTGCCTTGAGGCCGTTACTGGATGGCTGCGTGCCAGTAGGTTGAGGGTGAATCCGAAGACGGAGATCTTGTGGTCGGGCCGCTCGGGTGGTGTAGATGTCCAGCTTCCGACCCTGGACGGTGTGGCGCTATGCCCATCGCCTTCCGTTAAGAGCCTGGGGGTCCATCTGGACTCCCAGCTGACCATGGAGGCCCAGGTCTCCGCGGTCAGCAAGGTTGCTTTTTCATCTGCGACAGGCTCGGAGGCTGGCCCCTATATCTCCCGGAATGACCTGGCCACGGTGATCCAAGCTACGGTCATCTCAAGGCTGGATTACTGTAACGCTTTTACGTTGGCCTTCCTTTGTCGGCGACCGGAAGCTCAAGCTGGTGCAGAACACTGCCGCCCGGCTCCTGTCTGGAACCCCAGCAGGCCGCCACATCACACCTGTTTTGCAGGATCTGCACTGGCTCCCAATCGAGCACCGGATCTCCTTCAAGGTGTTGGTTCTTACCTTTAAGGCCTTGCATGGCCTGGGGCCAGCGTACTTGAGGGACCGACTCACCCCACACTGTCCCCGAGATCACTACGCTCCGAGGATGCTAATTTGTTAGAGATACCCTCGGCGAAATCGGCTAAACTGACATCTACTCGCCGGAGGCGTTCTCGTTATAGCTCCTACGCTGTGGAACGCCCTCCCGGCTGGGAACGCGGGCTATAAAGGACCTGCTCCCGTTTAGACGCGCCTGCAAAACTTATTTGTTTAAGCAGGCCTTCGGTGAGTAGGTCCTGCCCATGTTCCGCTTTTTAGCCGCTGTCCTGGGGTGTCACGCTATCTAATTTCTGAACTGTACCTGGGGGTTTTGTATTTTGCTGTTTTAACTGTTTAATTGTCTTAGATGTTTTATCGCATTGCTTGTGTGTAGTTGTACCTTCGGTTCCTGTGAGCCGCCGCGAGCCTCAGGGAGTCGGCGGCATAGAAATCCGAATAATAAATAAATAAATAAATTATTTAAACTGTTATGTTTATTCATATCATGATCTGATCGCCATGCTCATTATATCCCACATTAATGGGGTTATTGGGATAACAATACAAAAGGTTTGTTAGGGTAAACCCTCTTCCACCCAGTCTCAGCCCCCCCCCCCCCGAACCAAAATCCTGGCTACGGCCCTGCCCCCAAATCAAAATCCTGGCTACCGCCCTGTCTGTGACAGTTGGAAGAGGAGAAGATTCATAATCTAAATCCTCCCCTCTAAGAACAGACTTCGCTCTCTTTCTCTGTGGCCATAGAAATGAGTTCCAGAGCATGATATTGCCCTGGGTCAGCTTCTTAAAGTATGCCAGCCTTGTGAACTGGGGAAGCCCTGCACATTTCAGACTAGGTGGGTGGTCGCTAAGCCATGCTAACTTCAGTAACAAAGAAACCATTAAGCTGGAAGAAAATCTAGGCCTGGAAAAAACCAACAACCACTCACTTCTACTGAAGCCCCATAAAGCTTTTTAACGAGTTGGATTTTCTCTCTGTAAATACTCTCCACGGATATGACTGCCTGATAAAACACATCAGCAGACTTAGGGATAATAAACACCAGTTCAGAACTGTAAGCATCTTATCTTTCTTGCAGCCCTTGCTAGGCTGCCTGACCAGCGGAAGCGCAGGAGCCACCTTACTCGTATTTATGGGCATACATTTGAGCCCAAACCTGTTTTAATCTTGATGTCAACCACCTTGGGTCCATGTTGAGAGAAAGACAGGTTACAAAATGAACAAAGGGAAGTACTTTATGAAACAGGAGTGCGTCACTAGAAATGTGGGACTATGTTGGTTTTGTAACACAGTGTTTCCCAACCAGTGTGCCGGGGCACACTAGTGTGCCGTGAGCGAAAATCAGGTGTGCCATGGGAAATTGGAACCTCCAGGAAGGGGGGGGGGGAGGAGAGAGTCTAGTGTGTTGAAGTATAAAAACCCTAAGAAACCTACCTCGATAAAGGCACAAAATTACAAACACCCCCCTACCCGTTGTCTACTTGGTCTCTCCCTCTCCATGCATTGGGATGGCCTGCCTCCCTTTCTCCAAGTAGAGACCTCCTCTTGCCTCCTGGGGGTTCTGTGTGGGAAGTTTGGCCCAGTTCTATCATTGGTGGGATTCAGAATGCTCTTTGATTGTAGGGGAACTATAAATCCCAGCAACTACAACTCCCAAATGTCAAAGTCTATTTCTCCTGAACTCCATCTGCGTTCATATTTGGGCATATTGAGTATTCATGCCAAGTTTGGTCCTGATCCAACATTGTTTGAGTTCACAGTGCTCTCTGGGTATAGGTGAACTACAACTCCAAAACTCAAGGTCAATGCCCACCAAACTCTTATAGCATTTTCTCTTGGTTATGGGAGTTCTGTGTGGGAAGTCTGTGTCTTTCTGCCATTCCTGCCAGGATATCTATGTTGAGTTCATTGAAACAGGCCCAGGTTTCACACTGAGTGCATAAATACATTTTAAAAACATATTAACTATATCTATTACTGTGTTAGAGTGTCATTTTGGTTGGTGGTGTGCCCCAGGATTTTGCAAATGTAAAAAGTGTGCCGCAGCTCCAAAAAGGTTGGGAAACACTGTTGTAACAGTATAACCTGGATTCTCCAGGAATAATGTACTTATTTAAAACCTTTGTACCCCGACCTTCTCACCTCCATAGAGGGACTCAGACTGGCTTACAGCAAGGTTCAATGCTATACAATTTAAAACATCTACAGCAACATATTAAAATACATAAAAAGCCCAAGACATAAAACCAGATTGCCATTAAAACCATTCCACTCAATTTGAAACGTGGTCATTCATTCAGACTATAACCAGTGTTTTTCAACCTATTTTGAGCCGTGGCACGTTTTTTACATTTACAAAATCCTGGGGCACACCACCAACCAAAATGACACAAAATGACACTCTAACACAGTAATACATATAGTTAATATGTTTTTAAATGTAATTATACACTCAGTGTGAAACCTGGGCCTGTTTCGATGAACACAACATAGATATCCTGGCAGGAATGGCAGAAAGACACACACAAAGGTCTTGCTCAACAACTGGGAGTTATAATTCACCTGCAATCAAAGAGCATTCTGAACTCCACCAATGATGGAATGGAATCAAACTTCCCACACAGAACTACCATAACCAAGAGAAAATACTATAAGAGCTTGGTGGGTATTGACCTTGAGTTTTGGAGTTTTAGTTCACTTATATCCAGAGAGCACTGTGGAGGGAGGGAGGAAGATGTGGGGCGAGTCCTGCGCAGTAAAGCCCAGGCGGTCTTCCCCCTCCCGCAGAAGCGGCAGTGTGAGCAAGGCAAGGCAAAGCAAGCACAGCGAGGCTGGGAAGAAGGGAGCCCGAGTGGAGAAGAAAAAGTGTTCGGCAGGAGGGGGAAGAAAGGGTATTGGAGGTTCCAATTTCTCACGGCACACCTGATGATTGCTGGCACACTGGTTGGGAAACACTGCTATAACCAATCTCAGCCTATTCTGGGAAAGCTTCATTCCACATCACCAGCCTCCTAAAGGACAACCGAGAGGGTGCAGATCTAACCTCCCTTGGGAGAGAGTTCCATAGCCGAGGGGCCACCACAGAGAAGGCCCTGTCTCTCGTGCCCACCAGTCGCGTTTGTGAAGATGGCGGAACCGAGAGCAGGGCCTCTCTGGAGGATCTTAATCTCCTTGATGGTTCGTAGGGGAGAATCCATTTGGACAGGTAAACAGGGCCGGAACTGTATATGATTTTGTAGGTTAAAACCAGCACTTTGAATTGTGCCCGGAAATTAATTGTCAGCCAGTGGAGCTGGCGCAACAAGGGAGTTGTATGCTCCCTGTACCCCGCTCCTGTTAGTAACCTGGTTGCCGAGTGTTGGACTAATTGCAGTTTCCGAGCAGTCTTCAGAGGCAACCCCACGTAGAAAGCGTTGCAGTAGTCTATTTGGGATGTAACAAGAGCGTGGACCACCATGGCCAAGTCAGACTTCCCAAAGTATGGGTGCACCTGGTGCACAAGCTTTAACTGTGCAAAAGCTCTCCTGGCCACCGCCGAGACCTGGGGCTCTAGACTCAGCGATGAATCCAGGATCACTCCCAGACTGCAAACCTGCGCCTTCAGGGGGAGTGTATCCCCATCATGGAAATGTATACAGTGCAAACACTATAATCCATGGGTTTTTCTTGCCACCATTGGTGGTGTGTGCCTTCAAGCTGTTTCCAAATTATGGTGACTTTAAGGTACATTTGTCACAAGCCTGGCAAGATAGCAAAAGGGTTTGCTATTTCCTTTTTCTAAATCGGGCAGAGTATAACTTGCCTAACGTCAGCCAGTGGGTTTCCATGGTTAAGCATATGGGGCATCTGTGGTGAAATGAAAATAACAAGTAGTTCACGTCTTTATCAATCCATATTATGTCTTGCTAGAGAAAAGTTATTCCACACAGATTATCAGTAAAGAAAAAAGTGTTTACTCTTTGTTATGCAGAGCAACATATATACAGTCATGTGAACAGCTGCACTGAATCATGCAATGTCCTTTGAGAGAGATTCAAAATGGTCCTTAGGAGTGCATATGAAGGATCTCCTCTAGCAGCTCAGAAGCAGAAAATACTAAATTGTCTTGGCAAGTTCCTGCACATGTAACTGTTGCCAAAACTCCCAGGCTCAGCTAGCCTCTTGGGCATGGCCCAACCAATCAGCTTTGTGCTTTGCATTTCTTAGTTAACACACTCACCAACTGATTTTTACATGGTCCAACAGCATCTACATTGCAGGAGTAATGCACTTTGACTTGACTTTAGTTGCCATAGTGCAATGCTATGTACTCTGGGGATTTGTGGTGTCAAACTGTATTACATCTACAGTGCAGTAGAACACTTAAACCACTATGCCATATTGTCTCTATGTCCATCAGTACTACTGAATAAGGCAACAGTTTCATTCATTGCACAGCACCAATTGATATTACTCCCCAAGGCAAATGAGTAGATTGCATGTCTTCCCCTGTAATACTGAAAAGCCAACTGAACTACAATTAAATTTTTCCATAACACTAGGATGGGACAGCAACATCTACCACATGAGAAGGCAGCAGACCACCTAGGATACAACAAGTTCCTAGGCACACAACTTTTTCATTCATGACCTTGCCATGTCTTCCTATCATCTGATGCCTCCCTTTGCCTAATAGTAGAGCTGTTCCTGCTCCCTGGAGCTTCCTTCATAGAATCATAGAGTTGGAAGAGACCTCATGGGCCATCCAGTCCAATCCCCTGCCAAGAAACAGGAAAATTGCATTCAAAGCAACCCCTGGCAGATGGCCATCCAGCCTCTGTTTAAAAGCTTCCAAAAGAAGGAGCCTCCACCACACTCCAGGGCAGAGAGTTCCACTGCTGGATGGCTCTCACAGTCAGGAAGTTCTTCCTAATGTTCAGGTGGAATCTCCTTTCTTGTAGTTTGAAGCCATTATTCCATGTCCTAGTCTCCAGGGCAACAGAAAACAAGCTTTCTCCCTCCTCCCTATGACCTCCCCTCACATATTTATACATGACTATCGTGTCTCCTCTCAGCCTTCTCTTCTTCAGGCTAAACATGCCCTGCTCTTTAAGCTGCTCCTCATAGGGCTTGTTCTCCAGACACTTGATCATTTTAGTCACCCTCCTCTGGACACAGGCATGTAGCCAGGGGGGCCTAAGGGCTTCAGCCCCCGAAAATTCTCAGGGTGGTCCGCGAAAAGGCCTTACTGGTACATTATTTAAACTGTTATGTTTATTCATATCATGATCTGATCACCATGCTCATTATATCCCACATTAATGGGGTTATTGGGATAACAATACAAAAGGTTTGCTAGGGTAGACCCTCTTCCACCCAGTCTCAGCCCCCCAAACCAAACTCAGCCCCCCCGAATCAAAATCCTGGCTACGGCCCTTTCTGGACACATTACAGCTTGTCAATATCTCTCATGAATTGTGGTGCCAAGAATTGGATGCAATATTCCAGTTGTGGTCTAACCAAGGCGGACTAGAGGGGTAGCATGACTTCCCTGGATCTAGACACTATACTCCTATTAATCCAGGCCAAAATCTCACTGGCTTTTTTTGCCACCGCATCACATTGTTGGCTCATGTTGTCCACAAGGACCCCAAGATCTTTTTCACACGTACTGCTCTCGAGCTACGCGTCCCCCATTCTGTATCTTTGCATGTCATTTCTTCTGCCTAAGTGGAGTATCTTGCATTTGTCACTGTCGAACTTCATTTTGTTAGTTTTGGCCCATCTCTCTAATCTTCATTATATGCATTTACTATTCCAGAAAAAGAAAGCTGAAGGAAAGGGATTTCTGTAATTTGGACTCAGAGCAAGTGGTATTGAATTTCCTTCACTTGTTTTGGAAGCAAGCATGATATAAATAAGGAAATGGATTAGAGGAGTCCTAAATCTTATCACACAGAGAGAGGCTGTAGTTCCTCAGGGATCATAATTGTAGCTTCACTATTTATGAGCACAAGTCTGTAATCAGGAGCCCCCGGTGGCGCAGTGGGTTAAAGCACTGAGCTGCTGAACTTGTTGACCAAAAGGTGAGTAGTTCGAATCTGGGGAGTGGTGTGAGCTCTCGCTGTTAGCCCCAGCTTCTGCCAACCTAGCAGTTCGAAAACATGCAAATGTGAGTAGATCAATAGGTACCGTTCCAACGGGAAGGTAACGCCATGCCATGCAGCCATGCTGGCCATATGACCTTGGAGGTGTCTAAAGACAATGCCGGCTCTTCAGCTTAGAAATGGAGATGAGCACCAACCTCCAGAGTTGGACACAACTAGACTTAATGTCAGGAGAAAACTTTTACTTTTCCCTACTGTAACCACAGAAGCTTGCCTCTAGGTAGCAATCTAGAAATTATAATTTTAAAAATCCCCACCGGTACAATATTTTTGTGTGAGGAGGGGTTTGGACACATTCTCTGCTCTGACATTAATGATGGCCTTCACCACTCCTGTAATCTTATGCAAAATTCAGTGGCAGTTCTACAAGGTACTCCTGACATAGTGAGCTCATCCGTCAGGCACACAGCTCCTTGCTAACCCAGTCCAGATGTTGAACAAGCTCTGTTTCCTGATTAGCTAAGAAGTGTCATCTGGAATAGAATGCTTTGGCCATGATCCCAAAATCCAACTGCAGTATTAATTTTATAAATAAAACCCCAAAGCACGTGTAAGCTTGTAAATTAGCTGATGTATTTGCAGTGATGACAAATAGCTGTGATGGGAGGCAACCATTCAAGCAATGGAAGTGGCAGAAATGTAGTTCAGTAAAGAATCAATCACTTCATTGGGTCCACTGGGAAATCTGCTTGCATTTATGGAACGTATGTGCTTAAGACTACAAACCCAGAAATTTCATGACATTTCTAGGTTTCTGGTCTAAAACACATACAAATTGGCAATTAGAAATGGCTAATATAGTGAGTCCTTCATATCCATGAAGGCTTGGTACCAGGACCCCACCCCCATGGATACCAACATCCTGGGATGCTCATGTCTCATTATACATAAAGGCAGAGTAAAACGGTGTACCTACTGTATATATAACGGCAAAATCAAAGTGTGCTTTCTGGCTATGTTTTAAATAAATATTTTAAAGTCATGTATGCTTGAATCCATGGATGCAGAATCCATGACTATGGAGGGTCAACTGTGCTCTTTTAATTCACATGATGCTTTACTACTATAAAGGTCAGAAATGTACAGCCTTCAAGATTCATTTTATTTATTTTACGTGTCAGGAGTGACTTGAGAAATTGCAAATCGCTTCTGGTGTGAGAAAATTGGCCGTCTGCAAAAATATATATAATTGTAATCCACAATAGGACAATATCCCTTTGACCGTTCCACAGGGATATTGTCCTATTGTGGATTACAATTATATATTTTTTGGAAATTTGAATTTTCACCGTGAAAAACCATAGCTTTCTGTTTTGTGACTATACGGAGTATAACACTGGTTTAATATACTATATTGATCCGATTCACTCACCCGGAAAACTATCTACTATTATTTGGAATTACAAACCAATATTATTTTGAATAATTGAATCAATACAAACTATACTGATTTGATGAACCTAGACTCCTGTGTGTTTCTGTATTTACCATATTGGAACTACAACCTTTGTTTGTCTCAGAGGATGAGACAAAGGTTTATATGTTTTTATAATTGACTCCCTTTTTTTAGATAATTAGACTTTTTTTCCTACAAAAAGGAAAAAAAGTCTAATTATCTAAAAAAAGGGAGTCAATTATAAAAACATATAAACAAGAAATGGAGGTAGTCAGCCAGCAGTGAGAGGGGGGCTTTCCAGTGTTTTGCATTGAGTGTCACATGTATGACTATCTGCCTGCTGGGCAGAAGTCTTGGGTGTGCATTCGCTGCAGTGAGCTCCTGGCTCTCAGGGAACGTGTTCTTTCCCTTGAAGCCAAGGTAGCAGACCTGGAGAAGCACAGAGAGGAAGTGAGGCAGGAGGAAGAGATCTCCAGGGATGAAATAGGAGCATCCCACTCCGTTCTGAGCAGCCCTCCAGCTGCTTTGGGAAATGGGGGTCTTGGGCAGGGAGGACATCTGTCTGAGGAAGAGGGACCGGCTCCCTTAGTTGGGACCCCTTCCTCGGAGGATGTGCCCATATCCTCTTGCACCGAGGATACTTCTCAACGGGTGGTAGGAGGGGGGCTTCTTGTAGTGGGCGATTCGATTGTCAGGAACATAGAAAGCTGGGTTTGTGATGGATGTGATGACCGCATGGTAAATTGCCTGCCAGGTGCAAAGGTTGCGGACATCACGAGGCATCTAGATAGGCTGGTAGATAGTGCGGGGTGGAGCCAGCAGTCGTGGTACACGTCGGTACCAATGACATTGGGAAGGCCAAACGGATGGTCCTGGAAGCCAAATTTAGGTTGCTAGGTAGAAGATTAAGGTCCAGGACCTCAAAGGTAGCATTCTCAGAAATTCTACCGGTTCCACGCGCAGGGACAGCCAGACAAGCAGAGCTCCGGAGCTTCAATGCGTGGATGAGGCAGTGGTGTCGAGAGGAAGGCTTTAGATTTGTTAGGAACTGGGGACATTTTCGGAAAGCCAAACCTTTACAAAAGGGACGGGTTACACCTGAACGAAAATGGAACCAGACTGCTGGCAATTAATATTAAAAAGGCTTCAGAGCAGCTTTTAAACTGATTCCTAGGGGAAAGTCGACAGGAGCTGGGCAGCTTCCGGTTCGAGAGGGTGAAACGCCAAGTATGGAGGATGAAATTTACGCACAAATGGCCGAGTCAACAGAAAAGATAGAAAGTAGTCAAGAGGTAGGACATGGTAGGCCTTCTACAAATTCTCATAAACAGCCAAAGTTGAAAGGGCATCAGAGCAATAAATATAAATGTCTGTACGCAAACGCTAGAAGCCTTCAAACAAAAATAGGAGAGTTGGAATGTTTGGCAAAAGAAAAATATTGATATTATTGGCATAACAGAAACCTGGTGGACAGAGGAAAACAATTGGGACACAAAAATTCCAGGTTATAAACTGTACAGGAAAGACAGGAGAGGGAAAAACGGTGGCGGTGTGGCCTTGTACATAAATGAAGAGCTAGAATCTCATGAATTAGAATTTCAAGAAAATTCAAACTCACCTACAGAAACATTGTGGGTAAAAATCCCAGGACAAAAAACTAATCTAGCATTAGGGATCTGCTATCGCCCTCCCAACCAAACTCCAGAGGCAGACTGCTATCTGGAAAATGAAATTAAACAGGCCTCAAAAAGCAATAAATTAGTCATAATGGGGGACTTCAACTATCCCCGAATAGATTGGCTAAATTCTTGTTCTACGCATGAAAGAGAGACAAGGTTCCTCGACATGCTAGCTGATTATTCCCTTGAGCAGATGGTCATGGAACCAACCAGGGAAAAGGGATCCTGGACTTGGTGCTAACTAATGAACAAGATCTCGTTCAAGATGTCCTTGTAACTGAGCCCATAGGTACCAGTGACCACAACACAATAACCTTCAACTTAAGTTTGATAGCAAACTGTCAGTGAAAACTAACACAGAGACCTTAAATTTTCAAAAGGGAATTTCACCAAAATGAGAAAAATAGTAAAGAACAAACTAAAAGGAACAGTAAAAAAATCAAATCCCTCCAAAATGCTTGGAAATTGTTTAAAAATACTTTAAAACAAGCCGAACTAAAATGCATTCCTAAAATAAGAAAGAGGCCGGGAAAGTCCAAGAGGACATCGGCATGGCTTACAAATGAAGTAAAAGATGTGATTGGAAAGAAGAAAAACTCATTTAAGAAATGGAAGGCTCTTCCTACTGAGGAGAACAGAAAGGAACACAAGCTCTGGCAAACTAAATGCAAAGCAACAGTCAGGAAAGCCAAGAGAGATTTTGAGGCACATATAGCTAAGAATATTTAAAAAAATAGCAAAAACTTCTTTAAGTACATCAGAAGTAGAAACCCAACTAGAAAAGCAGTTGGGCCACTTGACGAAAATGGTAAGAAAGGGACAATAAGTGAAGACAAGGAGATTGCCGAGCGGCTAAATGACTTCTTTGCCTCCGTTTTCACACAGGAGGACAGACAACATATGCCTGCAGCTGAGTCAGTTTTTTCAGGGAGGGAATTAAATGAATTAAACCAGATAGAGATAAACAAGGAAGATGTTCTCACATGCCTTACTAAACTAAATGTCAACAAATCACCAGGGCCAGATGGCATCCACCCCAGAGTTCTTAAGGAACTCAAGTGTGAAATTGCTGAAATTCTAGCCAAAATATATAACCTTTCTCTAAGATCAGGCACTGTACCCGAGGACTGGAGGGAGGCAAATGTAACTCCGATCTTCAAGAAAGGATCCAGGGGTGATCCAGGAAATTATAGGCCAGTTAGTCTAACCTCAGTTCCAGGCAAAGTGATGGAAACCATTATTAAAGAAAAATTACTAAGCACATAGAAGAACAGGCATTGCTGAAGGAAAATCAACATGGTTTCTGCAAAGGCAAATCATGTCTTACTAACTTGTTAGAATTCTTTGAGGGTGTAAATAAACACATAGATAAAGGGGACCCAGTCGATATTGTTTACCTTGACTTTCAAAAGGCTTTTGACAAAGTACCTCACCAAAGGCTCCTAAATAAGCTCTTCAGCCATGGAATCAGAGGACAGGTCTTGTCCTGGATTGGAACCTGGCTAAACTGTAGGAAACAAAGGGTGGTAATAAATGGACATTTCTCTGGGTGGAAAGAGGTGAGAAGTGGCGTACCCCAAGGTTCAGTTTTGGGTCCGTTACTTTTTAATTTATTCATTAATGACCTGGATGTAGGAGTAAATTCTGAGGTAGCAAAGTTTGCAGACGACACTAAATTGTTCAGGGTAGTTAAAAATGAAACTGATTGTAAAGAGCTCCAGAAAGATCTCTCGAAATTGAGTGAATGGGCAACAAAGTGGCAAATGCATTTTAACCTAAACAAGTGTAAAGTCATGCACATCGGGCAAAGAACCCCAACTACACCTACAAATTGATGGGGTCAAAGCTTTCCGAGACAAACCAGGAAAGGGATCTTGGGGTTTTGGTGGACAGCTCAATGAAGATGTCAACCCAGTGCGCAGCAGCAGTAAAAAAGCAAATTCTATGCTTGGCATGATCAGGAAGGGAATCGAAAATAGGTCGTCAAATGTTGTATTGCCTCTCTACAAATCTATGGTGAGGCCACATCTGGAGTACTGTGTACAATTCTGGTCACCGCACCTCAAGAAGGATATAACGGAACTGGAAAAGGTACAGAAAAGGGCAACAAGAATGATCCAAGGGATGGAGCAGCTCCCTTACGAAAATCAGGTTGCAACGCCTTGGTCTTTTCAGCCTTGAAAGACGGCGTTTAAGAGGTGACTTGATCGAAGTGTATAAAATCATGCATGGGATAGAAAAGGTGAATAGAGAAAAATATTTTCTCTGTCACACAACACTAGGACTAGGGGCACTCCCTAAAGCTCCAAGGTAGGAAAGTTAGGACTAATAAAGGGAAATATTTCTTCACCCAGAGGGTCATTGGGTTATGGAACTCACTTCCAGAGGAGGTTGTGACAGCGGTCAGCCTGGACAGCTTCAAGGCAGGATTAGACAGATTCATGGATACCAAGGGAATCAGTAGCTACTGAAATGGACATCCAAGTGCCACCTCTGTGTTGATGGAGGCAGGCAGGATTTCCCGGTACTGGTTGTGGGGGTCGGGAGCAGGTGAGGGTTCTGCCCTCCTTTCTGCTAGAGATCCCTGTGTACAACTAGTGGGCCACTGTGTGACACAGAATGCTGGACTAGATGGGCTGAGGCCCGATTCAGCATGGCTCTTCTTATGTTCTTATGTTCTTATGACCAAGGGCCCTTCCAGACAGGCCCTATATCCCAGGATCTGATCCCAGATTTTCTGTTTATCCCAGATTATCTGGGATAAACATATAATTCAGTTTAAAGAGGAAACCTGGGATCAGATCATGGGATGTAGAGCCTGTCTGGAAGGGCCCCAAGTTACAGGAGGGTCAATTATGATCAAACATTCGAAGGGACTTCTTGATGCTAAGAGTGATTGAGTAATATAAACAATTCAGGACTAAATGAACTGGTGGAATCTCTTCTTTTGGATGTCTTTTAAAAAAGGTTGGACACTGGACAGTGACTAGCTGGGAATATTCTCTAGGACTTGACAGCCTATAGGACTCCTTTCAACTCTAAGATTCTGATGCTGAACTGCAACAACCAGAAGATCTAGCCTATATAACCAGTGACGAGGGATCATGGGCGCTGGAGATAAACAACATTTGGAAAACCAAATAATTCCTACTATATAGTCATCTGCTTTTGGTCACAGGACTAGTATCAATAGTTGGTAGTGTTGTTGTTGAGTATCCTCAAATCATTTCCAATTTCCAATAACCCTGAGATTAATGTAAATTTTCAGAGGAATCTTTGCCATCTTCTGAAGCTGAAAGACTTGCTCAAGGTCACCCAGTGAGTTTTCATAGCTGAGTGAGAATTCTCCAGTCCAATGGTCAAACCACTACAATATAGTGATTATTCTTAGTAGTATCGGTCCATTGACTTCATGGTAACTTGGTAAATCAACATCTATATTAGTTCCACTGATTCCAGCTATCTACTGTAGTTGGAGCTAAGCATTAGATTTAGGTCTTGGTCAGCACCATGCCTGAATATTGACATCTTCAGTTTATTTATTTATCACATTTCTATACCGCCCCTCTCAGCCCGAAGGTGACTTGGGGCGGTTTACACAAGGCAGTCTCTGCCCTCCAATCAAAACACGAGCGAAACAAATCAAACAACAACCATATAACACAACAATTAGCAATTAAAACATACAATTACAGTCTCAGCGTCACGTTGAAATCACTTTCCGTCATATCGTTGTCATTCCATAGATCTAATTAAACCGTTATATTTCATCACCAAATGCCTGCTCAAACAGCCAGGTCTTGACTTTCTTGCGAAATGTCAGGAGGAAGGGGGCTGATCTGACATCACTAGGGAGAGCGTTCCAAAGCCGAGGAGCCACCACTGAAAAGGCCCTGTCTCTCGTCCCCGCCAGTCGCGCCTGCGAAGATTGCCATTCTAGTAGACATTGGTGTTATGTTTCATAATCACTCACCACTCAAAGTTACAGTAATTGATAGGCAGTAAAGCTTAAAGCAGGACTGGAGAACTTAATGTTGAATATATCTTGCTGAACTACAGCTCCCATTGACCATGATGATAGGAATATAATGAAGATATGAGATGTGGGGCACCTAGTTTTTTTTATGAGCCAGAACTTCCAGATGCATAGATTTTGTGTTTGTTAGCTTCTTTGAAATTTAGTTTCACAGATTTATGCTAGTCATTAGAAAGCCCCCGGTCCTTTAGGTACAACTTCCTTTGAAATTCACTTTCTTGAATTTTCACTTTAGATATTAGCATGTCTTAAACTTTAAAGTCTGTAGATGCTGTCAGGAAGCAGGCATTTCACTGTGAATTGTTGAGCCTGTGTAACTAGTGCAGAAGTAAAATATCTGACAATTGCCTTTGAAGAAGAAGTGACATAACAAAAGTGGGTCAGGACAATATGAATAAATATTTTTTGCTCCAAATATATCCCAAATAATCTAATCATAAACATTTTCGGTAACCGAAACTGTACTTTAGGCAATCACAAAAAACACCTTTGTGTAGCCTATCATCTGCTCTCCCTCTTGCGATTCCAAGGGATATTCCATGGAAGACATTCCTCATTGTGTATCCCAGATGTGGTTGGACTACAATTCACATTAGCTCCCCATCTATAAGATAGGTATCTGAAGAGTGTGAAGGTTGTAGACTGGAATGATCCAAGGGAGTGGTACTAGTGGGGGATCAATGAGGGGGTGTGGAATAAAAATAAGGGGGTGGTGAAACCATTTTTTAAACTGTAAATGTTCCATCTGTTGTGCAATATAGAATTAAAGTCATACTGATTTTTTTAATTTTCCAAATGAACACACAAAATACAAGTTGCAACCAATTCGTGGTCAAGTCCACCATGTTACACATTGTTTACAATAGGATATTATAAATAGGTGACATGTATGAAATCCAATTGTGTGATAAACAGTTATCCATTAGTTATCTTAATTTTCTGTGTTTAATGCAAACAGACAATCATACTCAGCCACAAAGAATTGCCAATAATTGATGTAACTATTGTGATGGTTGATAAGCACCCACTGTCAGCCCCAACTCCTTGCTCACATAGCAGACCGAAAACACAAATATTCGTAGATAAATAGGTACTGCTTTAAGTGGGGAGGTAGTAAAAGGCACCCATAAGGACATACTGGCAATTTGATTGGGAGGACATCTATCAATCAAAACTTTATTACGGTCACAGACCAGCACAAAGCGGGCACAAGCGCCCTAAGAGGAGAAGGACAACTCCCCAGTAAACAGTTATTTAAAATCAGACTAGAAATCAGTATAAAAATATATTTTAAAAGACAGGATATTGTTGCCTTACGATGTCAATCATCACCCATCTGATATTAAGGGCAGCAGCACAGAACTTAGCAACACTGTAAGTCATTGCAGGGCTAGAGTCCGAAAGCAGCAGGGTGGAATAACATCTTTCACTGCGCCCCGGGTACTTTAAAAGCCATGGTCCAATGAGATTGGATCTAAGATCTCTGTAGAACATGCATTGAAGAAGCACGTGCTCAGTTGTTTCCACATCACCAGACCCACAGGGGCATAGTCTCTGCTTGAAGGGGGTCTTCTGATACCTCCCCTCCAATACAGCCAATGGGAGGGCATGGCATCTTGCCAGGGTAAAAGCCCTTCGGTGTTTGGGCACCTCCAGGTCTGTTAGGTATGCCATGGGGGCAGTGAGGTATCTAGTGGCTTCCCTAACAATGAAGGCTGGGGAACAGGCTAGGTCGGATTGGCGCTCTATGTCGGGAGGACATCTAAGGACAAAGCTCCTTGGCATGGAAGATGGGGCAACAGAACCTCCCTGTAACCGGAGTCGAGCACAGCCTCCAGATGCCAGAAATGGAAAAGATAGGGAAAGCCTTTATCTTTGTTCATGTACTAAAGCCTTTATCTTTGTTAATTGTATAACGGCGTTGAATTTTTGCTGTATAGGTGTTCTGTAATCCTCCCTGAGTCCCCTTGGGGAGGTAAAGCAGAATATAAATAAAGTTTATTATTATTCTATTACACTCAATAATTGCCACCTTGCATATCTCCCCAAGAGCTTAGACAAGACTAAGCATATCTATTTCCATTTCCCACTTGTTCATCTTAGCTACATCCTCTTCCTTCCAGTATCAGTAAATCTGAGTTTATTTAGCTTCTGTTATGTATTTTGCAGATTTTCCCCTCCTCCATGAAGAGATGTTGTAAAACGTTGTTGTTGTTGTTATATTCATATATCACTATTTTTTCCCCCTTAACAGAAATTCAAAGTGGTGGCCACTGCTCAAAACAATAAAATATAAAACGAAGTGTTTGTGTTTTCACAAAAAGACTAACCTTATTTGTCTCTATGTGAGTAGATGGTTGTGTAGGATATTGGGAAACATGTTTCCCACTGCCTTTAAGCTATGTTAACGGATTGTTATACTCTTTATTTGCATTGTTGATTCATGTTTCCCACTGCCTTTAGGCTATGTTAACGGATAGTTATACTCTTTATTTGTATTGTTGATTCATATCTAATGGATTATCTTCATTACATACTGAACATTAGTCTTTAAACATTTATTTAATGCATTGTACTTATCGCCTTTAGGCCTTCCTATGGTACTATGTATTGATGTTATATGCGAATTAATTATATCCTTTATAGTATACTAGCTGTACCCGGCACG
The DNA here is from genome assembly GCA_030556195.1 of Anolis apletophallus. Classification (NCBI taxonomy): domain Eukaryota; kingdom Metazoa; phylum Chordata; class Lepidosauria; order Squamata; family Anolidae; genus Anolis; species Anolis apletophallus. The sequence continues at coordinate 115,123,583 of JARBWK010000006.1, read as the reverse complement.
CGTTGCTGTGCCCTATTTTGGAGATGCGAGGAAGTCTGAGTATGTAAGTTGTTGTTGTTGGGGTCATGGCTGTGTTGTTGTGGGTTGTTTTGGTGGGTGGGATGTTGGAGTCCTGTGGAGTTGTTGTTGTGTGGTGTTGCTGGCGTTCTGCATAGCTTGTGGATATGCAATGTTTTTTGTCTTTCCGTCTGCTGTGTTGAGGTAGAGGTTGATGCGTGTGTGGGTGGGGTACTTTGGAAATGAGTGGAGGTACTTGAAATCCCATTATCCATGGTGTGTCCTCCTCTAATCTGCAGTCGGATGGAGTGTGGGTCATGGGGTGCATTGTTTGCCAAGTTTGGTCTTTATCGGTCTTGGTTCTTGGACACAGTGGTCTGTGGGGAATGATGGGTTTTGAAGTACTACAAATCCCATTATCCATGGAGGTACTTCAAGTCCCATAATCCATGGTCCACCCTCCTCCAAACTGTAGTATAATGTAGCGTGGGTCATAGGGGCTCTGTGTGCCAAGGTAGGTTACTGTAAATTCAGGCCATACACAGTGTCCCATGAGCTGAGGCCTAGTCAAGAACAGCAAGTTAATGAAGCCTTACTGTCAATTCAGGCCATACACAATGTGCAATGAGCTGAGGGCTAGTTGGGAGAATCAAGTTAATGAAGCCTTACTGTCAATTCAGAGCGTAAACAGCATTCCATTAAGTGAGGCCTAGTCAGGGAAATTAAGTTAATGAAGCCTTACTGTCAATTTTGGGCATGGTCTGTGATTTGTAGGGGTGTAAATTTTGTGTCTCAGCCCTTCGCCTTATCCTCCTCTGACAGTTTATTATGGGTCGGAATGTTCATGTTGGCTGGCCAGTACAGGAGTTATGCAAATCCGCCCTTATTGGCAGCCAATCATGTTGTCAGAATGTAGAGGCTGGGAGAGTCGTTGGCAGCCCCGGAGGATGCTGGGAAATGTGGTTTTTTTACTCATTGTTTTGGGGGCCTTTTAGGTTTTGGGGGGGAGTTTCTTTGCTACAAACTTACCTTGTCTGACACCTATTTTTGTTGGCAAGTTTGGTGTCTCTGCGTTGTAAGGTTTCTCTGTTTGGGACGGTCTTTCCATGACGACTCTTCCTTTATATATATATAGATTCTTAATTCACTGTGTGTGACTTTTCACTAATTGCTCACCAGCCTTTGTGTTTTGTGAGACTTTTTGGTGACTCTGCCCAATTTTTGTTTGTGTCAGATATTGCTCACTTCCTGCTTGTGAGTAAAAGTTATCCTGCTTGTGAGTTACACGACTGTCTCTCACATTCTCAAGCACCATCTGTGTCTGTACCTCGTGAAGTCTGATCTGACCACAATAGCCCACGCCTTAATTACCTCTAGATTGGACTATTGCAACACACTCTACATGGGGCTGCCCTTGAAGATGGCCCGGAAACTTCAATTGGTCCAACAATCGGCAGCCAGACTGTTAACAGGAGTGAATTACAGGGAGTGGTTAATCCCCCCTGTTTAAGGAACTCCATTGGTTGCTTTTCATTTTCCAGTCCCAATTCAAGGTGCAGCTTATCACCTACAAAGCCCTGAACAGTTTGGGACCTGTCTACCTTCGTGACCACATTTCCTTTTGCAAGCCTGCACAATCTCTTCGATCCACAGGGGAGGCCCTCCTCTCGCTCCCACCTCCATCACAAGTGTGACTTGTGGGGACAAGGGAGAGAGCTCTCTTCGTTGTGGCCCCTCAGTTTTGGAATTTGCTACCTAGTGGGATTAGGCAAGCTCTCACTCTGGCAGCCTTTAAGAAAGACCTAAAACCTGACTCTTCCGGCATGCCTTTGATGAGTTAAAACATATCCCCATACCATGACCGTCCCAACTATAGTTCTGTCTTCATGATGCACTTTTCCTTGTCTTAAATGAAGGCTCAGTCCCATTGGTCGCCCCTTCTGAGCTCCCCCACATACACATACTTCTCCATCTTATTCTGTGCATTTGGCTCGCCTATCGTGCTTTTATATTATCTCTTCATCATGTTATTTTGCATCTGTTTATTTCATTTTCTGTTATTATATGTATTTTACTTTGATGTTATTATTTATTTATTGTTTGTATTTTATTTTATTTTGTTGTACTGTAATTCTGGGCTTGACCTCATGTTAGCCGCCCCGAGTCCCCTTTGGGGAGATGGTGGTGGGGTATAAATCAAGATTATTATTATTATTATTATTATTCCTCAACATGAAGCACATGCACAGTTGAATAGTTGGACAGCAGGAATTCAACTGTATCTGCTTGGAGCCAGAAGCTCCATCCCAGCCCAATAAGTGTATAGAAACGATTTATGTATAGTCTCTATGTGTCCATTGTATATGTATTACTAACTTTAAAAAAGCAACAGAAAAACCAATGAGGGGATAGTAGGACGATAACTCAAGGCTGGGATTAGTGGCCAGAGTTCCTGTCCTCCCAGGGAGTTTTAATATATATGATATTAAATACCTCATTTGTCCATCAATGCAAATACCTTCCAGATAAGTGAAAGCCTTTTGGGGTAAATGGCTTGAAACTGAGCCTTTTGGCTTAATTTAAAGCTTGCTGCTGAGATAGGCCCGCAGTGACAATAAACACAGTCCTCTTTGTGTATACTCCCGTAGTGGGCATGCCACATCTGGGATTCATCTAGCATCTGAGGTTTGTATCTAGAAGAAACAGTCAGCCCTCGACATGACTCCAGGCCAACTGTAGCTTTGTCTTCGTTTATGTTGTTAAGTGTCAACATCTGTCTTGGGTTTTTTTTCTCTTTTGGAAAAAAGAAATAATCCTCCACAGAGGAATTTGATTCTGTTTCTACAAATGAACCCTGACAATTCATTGAAAGAAAGAAAGAAAGAAATATGGTTGGTGCATTTGTTTGTGTACAAAGGAGGAAACAACATTATTTCTGAATATGGTCAAGAAATATCTACAGCAGTGATTTTCAACCTTTTTTGAGCCACAACACATTTTTTCCATTGACAAAATCCCGGGGCACACCACCAACCAAAATGACACTCTAACACAGTAATACATACAGTTAATATGTTTTTAAATGTATTTATACACTCAGTGTGAAACCTGTTTTGATGAACACAACATAGATATCCTGGCAGGAATGGTAGAAAGACACATACGAAGGTCTTGCTCAACAGCCACGCCACTCATATTAGGGCCTTCATCTGTGTCATAATTTTGTCCAGGGCCCTGTTTGGCATTTGCATTTTCCCTTCTCAAAAACTTCTCCATCACTGTCACTCACTTGTCTTGCTGTGATCCCAAATTGCCACTGTCACTTGATACGCAGATGCAGCACTAACTCTCACTTTGTTTACTTAGCAGCATCTGAGCGAATCCAATATGGCACGACCATAGCACTCTCGCGTCACTTCTTAGGTGACGTGAGAGTGCTGTGGTTCCATTTCTTAAAGGGACAGATGCGCCTTGTAGTTTATATATGAATGAAGTTCGAAAATAATTTCCCACGGCACACCTGATGATCTCTCACGGCACACTAGTGTTCCGCGGCACACTGGTTGAAAATCACTGATCTACAGAACAGGGTTGGCTCCAATATTACACAAGGGAAACATTGGCCTTAGGCAGCAGATGATGAGAGCTGCGTGCAGGAGAGCAAAAGAGCCCCATGACCAATAATTCCTTTTCAGCCTTCAATCATTTTGCTCTATTTTAAAACTCATCTATAGGTGCTACATAAGAACATAAGAACATAAGAAGAGCCATGCTGAATCGGGCCTCAGCCCATCTAGTCCAGCATTCTGTGTCACACAGTGGCCCACTAGTTGTACACAGGGATCTTTAGCAGAAAGGAGGGCAAAACCCTCACCTGCTCCCGACCCCCCACAACCAGTACCCGGGGAAAATCCTGCCTGCCTCCATCAACACAGAGGTGGAACTTGGATGTCCATTTCAGTAACTACTGATTCCCTTGTGCTCTGTAATTTTCTGCTATACCCTATGGACACATATATATGCAGGGACAGTGAGGATAAATGTACCTGTGACCCCAATTTCCAGAGTAAAGCAGACTGCTTAGTGGCATCACAGGGCTACGGTTCCCCTGTCTGCTTTCATATCTATCCACTAGAGAATGGGGGTTCTGTTCTATATAGTGATCTTTTTCTCTAGAACAGAATTTCCCAACCGGTGTGCCACGGCACACTAGTGTGCTAATGTGCCGTGAGTGCGAAGGGGAAGGGGGAGGAAGAGGTCTCTGTCGAAAGCTGGCATGGGCAAACTTGGACCTTCCAGGTGTTTTGGACTCCAACTCCCACCATTCCTAGCAGCCTCAGATCCTTTTCCTCCCCCAGCCACTTAAGCAGGAAAGGGCCTCAGGCTGTTAGGAATGGTAGGAGTTGAAGTCCAGAGCACCCAGACAGCCGAAGTTTTCCCATGCCTGTTTTAGGGACCTTAAAGTGGTGAGCCTCCTTCCAACATTGTGATTCTGGATAGAAAACAAACAACAACATAACATAACATTGTTTGAGTCCACAGTGCTCTCTGGATATAGGTGAACTACAACTCCAAAACTCAAGGTCAATGCCCACTAAACACAGAGAGAGAGAGACTGACAGCTGTTGAGCAAGACCTTCGTGTGTGTCTTTCTGCCATTCCTGCCAGGATATCTATGTTGGGTTCATCGAAGCAGGCCCAGGTTTCACACTGAGTGTATAAATACATTTTAAAACATATTAACTATATGTATTACTGTGTTAGAGTGTCATTTTGTGTCATTTTGGTTGGTGGTGTGCCCCAGGATTTTGTAAATGTAAAAAATGTGCCGCGGCTCAAAAAAGGTTGAAAAACACTGCTCTAGAAGACCTCCTTTGTCCATCCCATAGCCTCTGAGTTAATCATAAAATGATGGTGAGGTTTGCAATGTTCAGTATTTAAAACGTGGATAGGGATATGTAGGGTACTACTAGAAACTTCCTATTGAAGTACCTGACCTGAAGCTGTAGAAAATAAGACAGTAAGTAATTAAGTATGGTATATGCAAACTTTTCGATCTTAGAAGACTTGTAATAAACTGAAGTTTGTGTATGCATGTGTGCATAACTCAATGTTTTCTCAATTCACAGATGTTTGTACAAACATGTTTGCATTTGCATGAGCATAATCTTCAGTCTCTTATCAATCTTCTAAGACAAAAAAATTATGCCCGTGCTTTCCTATTTTTCCATTTAAGAAACCTGAAAAGCAAACAGAATTGTAGGAAAACGGTATTTTGAATGGTCTACCATATCTCAATTTAGTGATTGCAAAGTTCTACATCAGTACATGCTGAAAGCAAATAGATTTTGGACTTAATTGGGAAGTAAATCTTTCAATGAGTAAATATTAGCATATAAATTGAATATATGCACTATAGTATTAGGAATGCATACAAACACAGAGCTTAAAAGTTTTCCTCCATGAGTCATACTACAACCTCTCATGCCAAGTTCCCTACAGCTCCAGGCAACCTTTCATGTGGACTTAGGAGATGACTGATTCTGTTAAGGGTTGGATCATTAAAAGTAAGAAATTACTGTCAGAGAGAAGAGTTATTCATAACTTCCATTTAGCCACCCACCTAACCCCTTGGCCTTTCCATATAACTTGTTGCATTTCTGGATTGTTCAAATGGCTTAAAGAGGAGATTAGAGAAATCCATAAAGTTTAGGTCTATCAATGGTTATTCCTTGGGAGGTAAGAGCAGTATGTGTTGTTATTATGGGATCATGGATCACTAGAGTCATGCGACTGGCCACTGTAGGAAACAGGAATTTGGAAAAGACAAACAAATGATGTAATTTAAAAGGGCTCTTCTACAGTCTCTGCCTTTGTTTTGACCGACTTAAGATCTTTCAATGAACTCACTAAGGGACTGCTCTTAGAGCCATTTTTTCAGCGCTTTGCTACTCTGCTGCTGAGTACGCATGGCCAGTGTGGAACATATCTCACCATGCTAAAACAGTGGATGTGGCTCTTACTGAGACATGCCGCATTATTTATTTATTTATTTAATTATTTATTTATTATTTCGATTTGTTGGTCGCCCTTTTTGAGTGGCTCTGGGCGACTCACAGAGGTTGAGAATACAGTAAAACATAATAAAAACACAATAAGCACAATAAAATACATTAGAACACAGTAAAATCATTATAAGAACCAACACCCATATTTAAGAGCTACATGGTAGCGGCCATACACTACACATTGCGAAGGCCAATGGTAGTACAGTGGAACCCCCAAATTATTCTTGACCAAATGCCCATGTGAATAGGAAGGTTTTACAAGCCTTCCGAAAGGCTAACAGATTGGGCAGCGCCCGGATAGTGGGAGGGAGAGCGTTCCATAATACTGGAGCAACGGTGCTGAAAGCTCTCCTCCACGTCGAGGTCAAGTGAAGGGTTGTATGGCTCAGAACCATGAGCAAATTCAAGGACTTGGATCTCAGTAGTCTTGTAGGACTATATGGGGACTCGGATCTCAGTGGTCTTGTAGGACTATATTATCACAGGATGTCTACACCCCACACCACAGGAGAAATTATATTGTTATTGCACCACCTGACATCCGCCGGGTAATAGCAGCCAACAATGAAAGGATCAAGGCAGTGACATCTTCAGTCCCTCCTTGGTTCGGATATCAGCCAGCATGCCAACACTTTATATCAAGAAATAGTTTTCTAAGATTTACAGAGATACTCTTAGGAACACCTCAGCAAGCGAGAGTCCAAAAGTTGCAGGCTAAAACCTGGAACCTCAACCTATGGCTGATCCCAAATGAGAGACTCCCCCCGTGCACACTAAAAATGGGCAACTTGGAAGGCACTGAACAGACTGCACTCTGGCACCACGAGATGCAGAGCGGAGTGCGTAGAAGAGCAAACCACAGACCACCTATTGCAATTCAGCCTGAGCCCTGCCACATGCACAATGGAGGACTTTCTTACACCGGGAATGTGGCGCAGCTGGCTAAGTTTCAGCTGCAGAAGAGCTCTCTGACCAATAGGTCATGAGTTTGAGGCCTGCCCGGGTCGAGGTGGGTGCTCGACCTTAAGTGTAGCCTGCTGTCAACCTTTGCAGCCTGAAAGACAGTAGCATTTGTCAAGTAGGAGATAAAGGTACCACATTAAGTGGGGAGGCAAATTTTGACTGAATTATGAGGCCATTAAAGAACTTCAGGAATGCTGAGGAATGCAGAAGGAACAACAAGGGACGCTGGGAACGCTGAGAGATGAGGAGTGCGTCAGCTCCCCCTGGTGGCCAGAGTTTGCCTCCGTCTATATGTGTGTATGTTGGAAACAGCCGGGATTGTCTGCTAAGTATGTGCACCTGTAATCTGCTCTGAGTCCCCTTTGGGGTGAGAAGAGTGGAATATAAATAAAGTAAATAAATAAATAATTACAGCAACACCAGCAACACTCCAAGTGGCCAGCTACCGGTCAAAGGTCATTTAGTATAATGCCAAGTTTTAAAAATACATTACTATTGTACCCCCGGCTCGCTTCTGATACAATAAATAAAAATAAGCATAAAAGACAGAAAGCAATAGAAAAAGTATTCTAAAAGTTATAAGTTGCTTGTCAACTGCTCCCTACAAACTGTAGATTCAAGGTTAGGGTTAGTGCCAAGCAATTGCCAAGCAGTGTAAATAGATAGAAGTAAAATGTAAATCAGACCAGCATCGAGGCAAGACTCAATCAGACTGAAAAATGATTGTTGGCAGCAACAGGTCTCTATCTCTACACTACTAAAAAGCTTAGGCAGGCAACCATGAACAAAATTGAGTGGAGAAATTTTAGTAGCCACACACACACAAATCCTGGAGCTGGACTTTTTGAGTTGTATTAAGTCTTTCCACATTTTATGTGGATGTGTGAATTTTTAGAAAGAAGGTCCTAGCTACATTTCCCCCCATACAAATCAAGGGGGGAGGGGAGTAGGATATTGGGTGTTCAAATCTTGATCAGAACAGATTGGGTCTGGATCAATGCAAACTAATACGGGCCCAGATCTGAACAGAATCCGTTATGGAATGAACAGAATGGGGAGTCCCATGCTCAGCTTTAATGCTGTTGACCAGTGTTTCTCAACCTTCCTAATGCTGTGACCCCTTAATGCAGTTCCTCATGTTGTGGTGACCCCCAACCATAAAATTATTTTTGTTGTTACTTCATAACTGTAATTTTGCTACTGTTATGAATTTTAAGGAAAATAATATCTGATATGCAGGATGCATTTTCATTAACTGGACCAAATTTGGCACAAATATCGGATACAACCAAATTTGAATACTGGTGGAGTTGGGGAGATTGGTTTTGTCGTTTGGGAGTTGTAGTTGCTGGGATTTATAGTTCACCTACAATCAAAGAGCATTCTGAACTCCACCAATGATGGAATTGAACCAAACTTGGAACACAGAACTCCCATGACCGAAAATACTGTAGGCCAACAGCTTTGTGACAGCCTCTTTGTGACCTTGAGTTTTGGAGTTGTAGTTCACCTACATCCAGAGAGAACTATGGACTCAAACAATGATAGATCTGGACCAGCCTTCTCTGCCAAAGGGGTTTCTAAGACCATCAAAATATATGTTTTCTGATGGGCTTTGGCGACCCCTCTGAAACTCCCTCATGACCCCTCCAGGGGTCCCGACCCCCAGGTTGAGAAACACTGCTGTTGACTCTGCAAGCCATAAGCCAAGCTTCTCTTAAATATATAACTCAGTGTCTATCTATATGAGCTGAAGAAACTGAAGTGGTTGAGAACTTACTCCTGAATGTCTACTACATAATGTCAAAGGTACCAGCTAAATCATTTTACCCCTGCACTGAGGAAAGCTGGGAAATTCTCCAGAATCTGAACAAACATCTGGAAGCTCCACACTTTTGGAACAGTGTAAACACTGACAGCACATCTAGCTATGATGCAGAGTATTCTGCTGTCCACATGGATCACTGTTGGCATTTACTTTTCCCTGTGCTTCTTTCTACAAGAGACAGATTGGGCCCATGTTGCTTCCATCAGCACTGCGAATGGTAGAAGCTCTGGGAGAACTCCTGGCCATCACAGATGCCCTGGATTAGTATCAGCAAAGGTGCCTGTGTGAATAGAAAAAGAAGGGGACTCCAGTGGGCCTGAACTTGTCTGGGGTCAGCAAGACCATGTAAACCAGGGGTGCTCACACTTTTCCAGCATGGGAGCTACTGATTAAAAAACCAAGTCCCAAAGATCACCTACCCAGAAATGTAAAACGTATAACTATTTTCTTATTTATTTATTTATATTTATTATTCATTTTTATGTACCACTCCTTCCAGCAGGCTCGGGGCAGTTTACATAAAATGAAGTTATAAAACATCAACATTTCAATTTAATAACAACAATATAAAACAGAGCATAAAAATACATCCAACCACCCCATTTCTCCCACACTGCCATATTACCACACATATCAGCCAGAAAGTAAGAAGAGAGGCTTTTGAAATGCAAGGCCATTTAATACTCAGCAAGGTAAACAAAGGGGCATGCATAAATACATCCAACCACCCCATTTCTCCCACACTGCCATATTACCACACATATTATCAGCCAGAAAGTAAGAAGAGAGGCTTTTGAACTGCAAGGCCATTTAATACTCAGCAAGGTAAACAAAGGGGCATGCATAAATACATCCAACCACCCCATTTCTCCCACACTGCCATATTACCACACATATTATCAGCCAGAAAGTAAGAAGAGAGGCTTTTGAAATGCAAGGCCATTTAATACTCAGCAAGGTAAACAAAGGGGCATGCATAAATACATCCAACCACCCCATTTCTCCCACACTGCCATATTACCACACATATTATCAGCCAGAAAGTAAGAAGAGAGGCTTTTGAAATGCAAGGCCATTTAATATTAACAGCAATATAAAACAGAGCATGCATAAATACATCCAACCACCCCATTTCTCCCACACTGCCATATTACCACACATATTATCAGCCAGAAAGTAAGAAGAGAGGCTTTTGAACTGCAAGGCCATTTAATACTCAGTAAGGTAAACAAAGGGGCATGCAAAAATACATCCAACCACCCCATTTCTCCCACATTTCCATATTCCCCAACATATATTTCTCAAGGAACAAAGCAAGCAGAGAGGCTTTGGAGCTAAAAGGTCATTTTTAAACATTAAAAATAAACAAAGAGACATGCCACAGAACAATCAAGCACCCACCCCAAAGTAAAAAGACCGACCTTTGAGATCCGGTAAGGAAATGACCCCAAAGCATCCTTCTTTTTCTCCTCCGTCGTTGCTCCTATTTCCATGCCGGCAGCATGCGTGCCGCCTCCAAGAGCTCACGAGAAGTCCAAGAGGCAGAATGGGTGCTTCTGCGCATGCGCGCGGGGCCAGCCATGTATCGCGTCATCCAGGCCCGCCCCCTTTGGTCTCCTACGACTCTGAGTGTCTGGAGAAGGACGGAGGGAGGAGGAGGAATCCAAAAGAGGGGGCCTATTCTGCCTCTTGGACTCTGGAGCTTTTGGAGGCGGCGCTCGAGCAGGGAACGAGGAGGAGCAACGACAGAGGACTTCTTTTCAGCATGCAGGGGCGCGTGAAGAGGACCAACAGCAAAAAACCTGGTATGAAGATCACCAGGATGAGGCCCGAAGATCACCCTGGTGATCGCGATCACCGTTCTGAGCACCCCTGATGTAAACTCTGCTGCACTTCAACTGCAAGTCAAGCATGGAGTATTACTAACCAGTCCAGAGTATTACTGCTTCTGGCTTACTGCAGATTAAGCTCCAATGTAGATATGCTATCAGTTATTTTAAAATACTGCTGTTTTCTCTCTTTCTCACTCTGGTTTTTAAAGATATGAATAAATATTTACTGTGTTACAACACTGGCTCAGAAACATCTCCACATACAACTTTAGACGGCTCCTGTAAAATTTCATTCCGTCATACTTCTCCAGTGAGTTAGACAGGATATGAATGGTTGAAGGAAGTCTAATTCAATTATTCTAAAGGAACCCTATCCCCTGTTGAACTGGCCTAGAAATTAGGAAGATACTTCCATGTTTTTCATGTCTATTCCATTAGGGATCCCATCATCCCTGCCAGGTGATAGAAGAGTTAAAATTGACAAGGCAAAGTAGCTGGCTGAAGGAAGTCTGAGCTCGAACAGGTTCAACACCTTGAATAGAATGGCAGGTACTGATCCAAAACTGCAAGCTCCAGATCAGGACCATGGATAGCAATCTCACAGAAAAAGTAAACAAAAAGACACACAATTTGACACTGGCCTGTAGTAAGTGAATGGGTTTTATAGCTAGTTTGGGAGAGTCCTTCTGGGATTTCTATCTCCCCAAGTGCCGCATCTGGATTTGAAAGGATCAATATCCTTTCAAACAACTGAGTGCATGAGGCTATTCTTTAGGAATGTTTTCCCAAAGTCTCTCAGTTTACTATAAAAGTTTATGCACATTAATTATACAGAGAATAGAGATATCCCAGGATTGAACAGACAAGGACTACATTTGAGATTGATTCTAGTTTCTTCTCCAAGTTAGGAAATCATTTTGGCTTCTCCTTGGAATTGCAAAACTGGAAGCCTTAGTCTTTGTATGTTCTTGGATCTAGCTCATAACATTCCTGTATAAGAACTGTAGTTCATTTAGCTCAATATTCCCTGCATTGTCTGACAACAGTTCATCTCACCACACAAAATGTAACTGTCTAGATGGAGCCCACAGTTCTTGGATCAGTACCTGCCATTCTGGGAGCTAAAAATGCAGATGTTTAAGCATTGTACTATGACCTAGAGTCTAGACCCAACAGTCTCAACTATAATAATAATAATAATCTTTATTTATACCCCGCCACCATCTCCCCAAAGGGGACTCGCGGCGGCTCACATGAGGCCAAGCCCAAACAACAAATTGTAGTGGTTTGAGTATTGGACTAGGACTCTGAAGAACAAGTTTCAAATCTGTGCTTGACCATGGAAACCCACTGAGTGATTCTGGGCAAGTCCTACTTTCCCAGCCTCAGAAGAAGGCAAAGGAAATTATCAAATTATTAGGCATGAGAAAAAAGTTATGAAAATGATTCGTTTCGTAAGAAATTCGTAAGAAATGCTACTTTCGAGCTTTTCCGCACCTGGAACGCCAACCAGGAAGTGGACTTAATTTTTCGAACTTCGGGGGGGCCAGGATTTTCTTAAGTGTCGTTATTAGGTCGTAAGGGGGCACCCTCCTTCTCTCTCACCACCCTCCCGCCTCCCTTGCCAATATTATGGCAAGGCAAGCCCTAAACTCGCTCCTTCGCTCGGCTGGAAGGAAGCCTGGAAAAAATGTAAACAGAGAGGATTACTCAGAAGTAAATCTGCAAAGGAGGGCACTTTGGATGAAGGGCCCTTCTTTGTGGATTTACTTCTGAGTAATCCTCTCTGTTTACATTTTTTCCAGGCTTCCCTGCCTCTCCTGCCTGCCAGCCAGGATCTAAGGCATCAAAGAGTATTGGGGTGAGAAACCAACCTAATGTATAATACAATGAATGCTACTGTAAGTGCCACTGCCTAATATTATAAGTAATCCAACTGGTCATACCTACATTCCATGCACATGCAATAATACAGCAGTAATAACAATGGGTATAAGAAGAGGTAAAATTCAAACCGAAGTATTCTGACTGGTCTCTCCTCATGCGGTGCAAACGGGGCTGGGGAAATTAGCCCGGGGGAAAAGCCAGCGTTTTCTGCTTGGGAGCACATACATACAGAGTCTTGGGGGGGGGATTTGCTGCAGAATCTTCTCTATGAGGCCGGGATTCTGCAGCAAATCCCCCCCAAAGAATATGTATGTGTGTGCACCCAAGCAGAAAATGCTGTCTTTTCCCGGGCTAATTTCCCGGGCTCCCAGAGAAGAGCCCGTTTGCACCGCATGAGGCAGGGACCAGTCAGAATACTGGTTTGAATTTTACCTCTTCCTATACCCATTGTTATTACTGCTGTATTATTGCATGTGCATAGAATGTAGGTATATGACCAGCCTGGGCAAACTTGGGCCCTCGCTCCCTGGGGATCGGGGTGAGAGAGAGGCAGCGAGGAGCCAGGGGGGGGCTCCTCCTCCTTTTCTTTTGCTGCTTCCAAGAATAGAATACCCCCTCCCTCCCTCCCTCCTTCCCTCCCTCCTTCCTATTTGGAGAGTCCCATCTAGAATTCAGTGTGATTTATTCAAGTTTTGGCCTACAACTCCCAGAAATCCCAGCCAATTTACCAGCTGTTAGGATTTCTGGGAGTTGTAGGCCCAAATTATCTGGAATGCGCATGCTCTGGCATACGAATTACTAACGAAATTCGTTAGTAATTAAGTTACATTTTAGAATTTTTTGGGAAATTTTTTGTAAGTCTTTGATATACTAATCAAAAAAAAAAACCCCCCCCCCCCCATTAGATTTACGATTTGCTATTTTTGGGTTCTAAACTATGCCTACAAATTATTATTTAAACAAAGTATCAAGAAACCCCGTGGAAGGTTTGTCTTAGTGTTGCCAAAAAATGGAAATTACTTGAAGGCACACAACAAGAATAACAACAAATACAGCTCTCAAATGTTCTTACTATCTGGCAATAAAGATATTTTGGATTATTATTATTATTATCAATTTTATTTATACCCCGCCTTTCTCTCTATAGGGCCCCCTGGTGGTGCAGCGGGTTGAACCACTGAGCTGCTGAACTTACTGACCGAAGAGTTGGTGGTTTGAATCCGGGGAACCGGGTGAGCTCCCACTGTTAGCCCCAACTTCTGGCAGTTTGAAAGCATGAAAGTGTGAGTAGATAATAGGTACTGCTTCTGCAGGAAGGTAACAGTGCTCCATGTAGTCATGCTGGCCACATGACCTTGTAGGTGTCTACGGAAAACACCAACTCTTCGGCTTAGAAATGGAAATGAGCACCACCCCCCAGAGTCAGTCTCGACTAGACTTAATGTCAGGGGGAACCTTTACCTTTTACCTTTCTCCCTGTGGGGACTCAAGGCGGCTAACAATCCACACTAAACAAATTTTAAAAGTGCAATACAAAAGTTGAAAAACAAACAGTAACAGTGTGGTAAAAATAGAATTTAAAATATCATAAACACACTAAATTGGGCTTTAAAACTCAAAGATATAAATCAATAACTAAATTTATGCACAGCAAGCAGTAGTACATTCAAACAGAAGAAATACATGATGCCATATGATTATCTAAATTGCTAATGATTACAATCACTGTTCTTTACATAAGTTAGAGCAGGAGTGGGCAATTCATCTGGGGATCAATTTTCTGCTCCTAGGCCATTTGGGCTCCCAAAATATGATAAAATTGAAAAAAAATTAAACCACTCAACCAAAATCAGAACTAGTTACAAATGCAATTTTCCTTTAAAAGTTAACATAGAGGGCAGGCAGGTGTCTGTTTCAGAGTTGAATCACTTCTCCCAGAATCTTCTAGAAAAGTAGCATCCCCATTTTGTGTGTGTGTGCCAGAAGTAGAGCTAATTTTTTTCCATCCCGCTCTTAAGCAGTGATGGCAACAATTTCCCTTCACAGATGTAGTAATAAAAATGAAAGCAAAATAGATTCTGGATTTTGGATCCAAGCAGCACATATCCGATATCCCAATGCACAAGATATTACTCTAAAGAAGTTTCCAAAGTGCTGAAGTCCTCCAGATAATACTGTAATAGAACTATAATAATAACTTTATTTTTGTATCCTGCCACCATCTCCCCAAAAGGACTTGGGGCGACTTACACAAGGCACAATCTAAAATACAACTGAATGAAATATATAAGCATTTAACAACAACATAAAACTCAGAATAAAACAGCACACATCTGTCACATTCTTCACTATTGGGTTTCTGTGTGTGTGAGAGGAGCGATTTGAGAAACTGCAAGTCGCTTCTGGTGTGAGAGAATTGACCACCTGCAAGGATGTTGCCCAGGGGATCTCTCCGATCATCTGGAGAGACCTTACTCTCACTCCCACCGGCCTCGCAGGCACGGTTGGTGGAGACGAGGGAGAGGGCCTTCTCTGTAGTGGCGCCCTGACTCTGGAATGCGCTCCCCAAGGATATTAGACAAGCCCCCACCCTGGCAGTCTTTAGGAGGAGCATGAAGTCGTGGCTGTTCCAATGTGCCTTCCCTGAATGAAGTAAATGATGCCCTGCCATGTTCATTCTCTGCAAAAGTCCTCAGAAGCACTTTAATTATCTGTTGTGTGTCTGCCCCATATTGTCCTCCCTGCTATATGCAAACTACCTCTGTCTACACCCAGTGTTTATTTGTTTTAAAATTTTAACAATCACATGTGGCCTGCCCGAAATGGTTTTAAATTGTCTGTTACTGCTTGTGTCTGAGTTTTATTGATTGTATTGTTTTTATAATTGCTATTTTTTTTGTTATTATGTGTTATTGGGCTTGGCCCCATATAAGCCCCCCCCCCCAAGTCCCCTTGGGGAGATGGGCGCGGGGTATAAATGAAGTTAATAAATAAATAATTCCCAGATGTTTTGATGTATTACCATCCTTGCGGGAGGCTTCTCTCATGTCCCTACACAGGGAGCTGGAGCTGACAGAAGGAGCTCACCCACGCTCTCCCCAGATTTGAACCTCTGACCAGTCAGTCTTCAGTCCTGCTGGCACAAGTGTTTAACCCATTACACCACCGGGGGCTCCACCCTGACACACACCAAAAAAAACCCACACCATGACGATTCCTGTCATCCGTGATGCATTCCATGTGAAAAGAGATCTGGTGAAACAACCTCAGTTTGGGGACAAGTTCCCATGGAAGAGAACACCAGTAAAAAAAACATTTCCTTCTGCTTTCCATTCCGGAGATCAGGCAGGCCTGGATTAACACTTTTTTTTTGCGCCCTAGGCCACTTTTGGAATTACGCCCCTTTTCGAGCGCCACTGCACGCTCCAAGTGTGCATGTGCGGGCATCCGCCCCCTCCTTTGCCCCATTCACGCAGCACAGCTGCCGCTGCCTCTGGAACAACTCGGCGTGGCCTCAGAAGGAGGGAGGGAAGAGGAGTACAGCCCGAGTGACGTCACTCCCCCTGGGGGCGGGGCCCAAGTTATGTTGCTCGGGCCCCACCCCCAAAAGGAGTGAAGTTGCTCAGGCTGCATTCCTCCTCCCTCCCTCCTTCTGTGGCCACGCCAAGTTGTCCCAAAGGCAGCGGCAGCTGCGCAACGCCTCTCCACGCGGCGCCCCATTCATGCAGCGCATCTGCTGCTGCCTCTGGGATAACTCGGCGTGGCCTCAGAAGGAGTGAGGGAGTGAGGAGGAGTGCAGCCCGAGCAACGTCACTCCCCCGGGGGTGGGGCCTGAGTGATGTCGCTCGGGCCCTACCCCCGGAGGCAGTGACATCGCTCGGGCTGCACTCCTCCTCTCTCCCTGAATCTGAGGCCATGCTGAGTTGTGCCAAAGGCAGCGGCAACTGCGTGACGCCCCTCCACGCAGCGCCCCATTCACGCAACGCAGCTGCTGCTGCAGAAGGTGCACTGTGTGAATGGGGCACCGCGAAGGGGTGCCGCACAGCTGCCGCTGCCTCTGGAATTACCCACTCAGCATGGCCTCAGAAGAAAGAAGAAAAAGATTTTACAGAACAAAGAAAAATGGGAATTAGATTAAAGAACAAATTAAAATACCTTGGAGTAATAATAACAAAAGATTTAAAAGAAATGGAAGAGGTAAATGTAGTAGCATTGAGAAAAGAGGTTTAAAAAAATTAACAGAGTACGACAGTATACATCTATCTTGGTTTGGAAAGATAGCATTAGTAAAAATGAAAATACTCCCAAAGATAAACTTCATATTTAGAATGCTGCCACTGCAAATTACAGAGGAAGAACTAAACAGATGGCAACAAATGATAAATAAATATTGCAATGGTAGTAAAAGAAATAGACTAAACAAACAGCTATGGTATAAATCGCAAAAGAAGGAGGTTTAGCACTCCCTAACATTAAAAAATATTATGAAGCGAGTAGATTGAGACTGGTTATAGAAGGAATTATTTAAAAAGATGGGGTAGAATGGCTAAGAAATTACTCAGGAAAAGTGGAAGAAGAAATATGGAATATATTTTTTAAACAATTCACGAGGAAAGAAATTAGGAAATTAGAAATCCAATGTTGAGTAATATATTAGAAGTATGGAACAAATACAGGAGAATGTTAATAACGGATGGATCAGTAATAACCCCAATTGTAATGGAAAAGAAATTTCCAAAGAATTTAAAACAAATAATGGATAAAAAGCTAAGGGAATTTTTTTTAGATAAAATGGGGATTGGATAAAAGTAGGAACGAAGAAGGAAATGATTATGGAAGAATTTAGAGAAATAAAATTGACATGGTTCCATTGTATACAATTAGAACAATGGTTTAAAAACTGGTTAAAAAAACAATAAAAAAGGAAGTAAGGTTAACCAATTTTAACAAATAATACAAAATGGGAGGGATGTAGAAGAGCACGAAAACTTGAAAGGAATAACTAGTAAAATATATAAGATAATAATTGAAATAAAGGAAGGAAAAACAAAAAATAACACCCTTAAGGAGATCTGGGAAGAAGACTTAGGGATAAAAATAAAGGAAACAGAGTGGCAACAATTGTGGAGACAAAGACATCTTAAAAATTTATCAATAAGGATTAAAGAAAATTATTATAAATTAATATGGAAATGGTACCTTACACCAGTAAGAATGGCAAATATAAATAAAAACTACTCGAAAAACTGTTGGAGAGGATGCCAAGAAACAGGAACATACATACATATGTGGTGGCAATGTAAATATGTAAGCAAATTTTGGGCGAAAGTATTTAAAGAAATAGAAGATATAATGAATATTAAAATAGAAAGAAGTCCTAGTATAGCTTTATTATCATTATATAATAGTATACAATTGGAAAAAAAAAGGATAAAGATGCGATAACAAACCTATTAACAATAGCAAGACTGCTTATAGCAAGGAATTGGAAAAAAGAAATAAATATACAAATAGAGGAATGGTACAAGGAAGTATGGAAACTGGCAATAAATGACAAGTTAACATGTATATTAAAAGTAAAAAGAGGTATATGGAAACAAAGTGATTTTTATGAGGTATGGAGAAAATTTATTGAAAAAGGATTAGAAAAGGAAGAAGGAAGGTTACCTCCACAAGAAGAAATGAAATTTTGGACGAATGATATGTAAAAGCAATGGCTTGGGGAGGGGGGAGGGGAGCACAGCGGTGAGGGATACAAAAATGTATAAGGAAAACATAATGGCAGATGCTAGAGATTGAAGTATTGTATCTGGAAATGAATAACATGAATCTGCTGTAAATAGACATTGTATAATATTGTGTTGATAATGATAAAACAATAAAAATATTTTTTTAAAAAAGAAGGAGGGAGGGAGGAGAAGAGGACCGGTGGTGAGTCATCGCCTTTTTTTTGGCCATGATCTGCCGCCCCCCTCCGCTTGCGCACATAGGCCATGGCCTATGTTGGCCTAATGGATAATCCGGGCCTATGGGAATTGTAGTCTAAATGTCTAAAGAGTCGAAGTTCCTTCAACCCTGTGGAAGATCATAGTCCATGAGAATAATGGACATATATATTCAGAAATACAATCTTTGACAAATCTATCTAGCACTTGTAGAGCAAAGGCAAACTGGCAGCACAGCACTCATTAGATAAGATATTATGAACACACACGCACACAACTATGCAATTCCCTTTCATACCTATAATATTCCCTATGCTGCTATGTATAATGAGCACCAATGAGCATACATTTTCTTCTCAATGCTCATTTCCTACCACATCCCATTAGATACTCAGATTTCCACTACTACCATGGAAATGCAATGGAAAGAAATGCTAAATCTGTTCTGTCGATCTGCCAAAAAAACGCAGAGCTGCATAATACACAAAAACTCCTTTTAAACCAGACTTTAGCATGCTTAGTATGGCAATTGGCACCAACACAACAAAGTTTAGACTAGCTCAGAGTTTCCTTTCTGCTGCTGGACTCTCTGTTCTTTGATACAAACAGTGAAAATCAACATGTAAACCATGAAATCAGATCCATTCCTTCCTCACCAATTAGGCCATTTGCTCCCAGTGCAGGACAGAGCGGCCATTGAAGGAGACTTAATTATGAAAGGGAATATGGAGTCAGTCTGGTTCAGCACAGCCAACACTTTCAAAGCAGAGCAGAATTTCTTACGATTAAGGAACAGTAGATTTGGCAGCAGGTATGAAAGGAGGAGGATAAGCATGCGTTCTTCGTGTTTGCTAGGTGGGCTGCCATCCAAGAAAGGAAACATGACATCCTTGGAACTATCCCAAATCAGTGTCAACTCCCTTCCCAAACATGGTTTGGGAAGAAATGAGCGTCAAATTAGATGTAATTTTCGACCCCCAATAATTACTTTCCTGATTGTATGGTTATTTTTTAAACTATGGACTCTGCATCCAATTGCAACAGCTGACATGATTCATCCGTCAGAGAAGTCTTCCAAAAAGATGGAATGATACAAACACAGAGGTTTCCAATCACCTGGCATCCTTTGAGACTACTCGATAAATAGCAATAGCAACAACAACAAAAATAATATGAATGCAATTCCTTGCTTCTTTTGCTCTCAAAGGCAGCAAGGAACAATTTGAACAATTTATTTCTGCTGTTCAAAATGCTTCAAAACATTTACAGTTTTATACTTTATGACTTGTTTTGTGCAAAATTCACACGTGGCATTTTTGCATAGAAAATAGTCTTTTCTGCACATTTGAGTGTTATTTTAAGAATTTTTAAACAACTTTTTGTGACCTCCCAGATCAGTGTTTTTCAACCTTTTTTGAGCCGCGGCACATTTTTTATATTTACAAAATCCTGGGGCACACCACCAACCAAAATGACACAAAATGACACTCTAACACAGTAATACATATAGTTAGTATGTTTTTAACTTACTATATTGTACTATACAATTATACTGTAATATTGTTAGTACTATTACAAGTAATATAAAATATATAATTTCAATATTGTATTATTTTTAAAAGTGTTATGTTGTATTGCATTAAAATAATATAAATATTATAGGTACATACAATATATTATCAGTAAAGCACAGGAGTTAATCCTGACTGTTATCATTACTCTCATAGTCAATAATGATATACACCATGACTATGACAAATACTGATAATATAACAATATAAAGGCATATACTAAGGGAAAATAATATTATTATGTTAATACATAGTTCATAATAATAATAATAATAATATAGCCCATGAGGCTCCTTCCACATCACGTCAGTCTCTGAGGCCCGGTAGGCTGCTCGCATACCTGGCCAGTGGCGGGCCCCATTGTTCCCCGCGTCGTGGCAGCAGTGGGCAAAGAGGTAGTAGAGCTGTGGGTAGGAGAGGAAGCCTGTGAAGGTGCAGGCGGCGGCCAGGGCCAGGCTCAGGCTCAAGGGCTCCACTGCCCTGGCTGGCCGGACCAGCACCAGGCCTGCCGCCAAGCCCAGAACCACCAGGCACACCCGCCGCCGCATCGCCTAAGATGAAGCACTTCCGCTCCACTGGCGTCCCCTCAGGGAAGGTGCTTCCGGTCCCGCCACCTCCACCACAGCCATCTTGGTGCCGAGTAGGAGTTCAAGGCCACCATGACGGGATTGGCCCGTGGGGAATAAAGGGGCGTGGCTTATTCAAGACACAAGAGGTTCCAATTTCCCACGGCACACCTGATGATCACTCACAGCACACCAGTGTGCCGCAGCACACCAGTTGGGAAATACTGTGTCATCCCTGTGTCATAGCTTGTGTCATCCCTCAGCATTGGCTAAAACAGTATTTGCAGAGCAAATCTTTTGGAAAATGTGAATCTCCATAACCTTTTGGAGATGTTATGGTCTTTGGAAAGGCATGACCTTGTTAGAAGCCACAATCTTTTGAAAAATGATGCCATAACTTCTTGATAAAAGCATGAACTGTTAGAGTCATAACCTTTTTGGGAAAATGGCCTTCACCAGCATTCATGCAAGGCAACTAGGTTTCTAAGCTGTTAAACTGATGTACCTACCTAGGTATGTCTTCTTCTTTTTCTTTTTAAAAATAGGTCTTTATTAGAGTTTCTTGATAAAATACAAAAAGCAAAGCGGGGGGAAAAGAATATTGAAAGTTACAAAAGAAAATTTAAAAAGAAAGGCAAAGCAAAAAAACGTAAATAGAACAATAAGAGAGAATAGAGAAAGTATAGTATAACAGTGGTGTACAGAAATTTTGGGGTTTTAGTGGCATACTTATCTATCATTTAAACATTTTTCAAAATCCCTCAAATCTTTTTACTAGATTTTCTTGATTGTCTTGATATTTCAATTATATTACCTAAAATAAAATATAAAACAAAATATAAGTATTAAGAGTTTAACATATCTGAAATTAAATATTACATTTATAAATTTAAATCTATATTACACTCCATTTTATAATATTCTTGTAGTAGAGCCCAGTCCCATTTTATGTTTACATCCTCTTTTCTATCTCTTTCTCTTAGAGTCTGTTAAATTTTCCATTTGACTTGTCTCAATAATTCTTTGAATGATTAGGGACAAAGACATGCTAATGCACAAAACACACATGAACACACATATTCAGCAGAGTTTCAGAAGTGTTCTTTTCAGTTGCCCAAAAACATGTACTGTCCCTTAAAATATATTTGCCTTTAAATAATGCTCTCAAAAGACAAAAATAATCAGACTTCTTTAAAAGTAACATAGTTGGTTTACTCACAAACTTCATGTATTCAGCATACAAGTACTTTGCATATCAATCCTGCTACAAATAGATTTGAAGTAGTTTATCTGTGTAGGTCAGTGTTTCCCAACCAGTGTGCCAGGGCACACTAGTGTGCCGTGAGCGATCATCAAGTGTGCCGTGGGAAATTGGAACGTCCAGGAAAGGGGGGGGGGAGTCTAGTGTGTTGAAGTATAAAAACCCTAAGAAACCTACCTCAATAAAGGCACAAAATTACAAACAGCCCCCTCCCCCACCCATTGTCTACTTGGTCTCTCCCTCTCCATGCATTGGGAAGGCCCGCCTCCCTTTCCCCAAGTAGAGACCTCCTCTTGCATCCTGGGGGTTCTGTGTGGGAAGTTTGACCCAGTTCTATCATTGGTGGGGTTCAGAATGCCCTTTGATTGTAGAGGAACTATAAATCCCAGCAACTACAACTCCCAAATGTCAAGGTCTATTTCCCCTGAACTCCATCTGTGTTCATATTTGGGCATATTGAGTATTCATGCCAAGTTTGGTCCTGATCTAACATTGTTTGAGTCCACAGTGCTCTCTGGATATAGGTGAACTACAACTCCAAAACTCAAGGTCAATGCCCACCAAACTCTTATAGCATTTTCTCTTGGTTATGGGAGTTCTGTGAGGGAAGTTTGTCTTTCTGCCATTCCTGCCAGGATATCTATGTTGAGTTCATCGAAACAGGCCCAGGTTTCACACTGAGTGTATAAATACATTTTTAAAACATATTAACTATATGTATTACTGTGTTCGAGTGTCATTTTGTGTCATTTTGGTTGGTGGTGTGCCCCAGGATTTTGCAAATGTAAAAAGTGTGCCGCGACTCAAAAAAGGTTGGGAAACATTGGTGTAGGTAACACAGGGCATCTGTCTTATAATCTTCTTTCTCTGCACTGTCATCCAGTTAGAATTATGCTGACATAAATCTAAACTAGCAATTAAGCATAAGGTGCACAGCAGTTATAATTAAATCAAGAAACCAAATTATGTGATCAGTTTAAAGCCAATGAGAACAACAATATATTTTCATGGTCAAATTGCAAATACATAGCACATCTAGTTTCTTCTTCTTTGGTGAATCATTGTGGCACAAATTAAAATAGGAAGGGAGCTTGCTAATAGCCTTGCCTGGCTGCTTTAATTATTTAAAGCAATTCAGTGGGATTCCTTTCCGCCTTGTTATAAGTCATTCAACAGATAGACAAACATCTCCTTGCTGCTACACACTACATCTTATAACATTCAGTAAATGCCATGCACAAATCTTAGTGGTAGGACAAACGAGGTTATTAAGAGGGTAGGCACGTTGATTTTGAAATATTTGCTCTCTAAAACTAACATCAATGGCCCCCAGTAGACTAGGAGATTTAAGAGCTGATTCATCTGTGGAGTCACCTTGGTTGATTACTCACCGTGCAATGAGTCACAGAATGAACAAATCAATTGTTACCTGGCATTGAAGGTACTGATGTAATAACTGGCTGAAAAGTTAGAAGTCTTATATTCACATCATGGTGGCTGCTCTCAGACTTTTGAATTCCTTCCTAAGGAGGTTAGGGTGGGTCCACTCTTGCTCTTCTTCTTCTGTTTGATATTTATGAATGGACTGTCCTCATCTACACTAACAATTTAATGTAGTTTGTCTGCAGTGGCTAGACAACATTTTTTTCAGTATGACATCTTGATATATCATCTCTTTCATCACGGATGGAAAAATTGTTACTGTTCTTTATGCCCTAAATGGGATGAACTTCCATATCAGTTTGTACTCATTTCATGTCAATTGTGTAGGAACAGAAATAGTGGTAGAATGCTGCATCTGACTGTGGATCCATCTAGCCCAGTGGTTCTCAACCTTCCTAATGCCGTGACCCCTTAATACAGTTCCTCATGTTGTGGTGACCCCCAATCATAAAATTATTTTAGTTGCTATTGTAGTAACTGTAATATTTCTCCTGTTATGAATTGTAAATATCCAATATGCAGGATATATTTTCATTCACTGGACCAAATTTGGCACAAAGACACCATATGCCCAAATTTAAATACCGCTGGGGTTGGTGGGGGGATTGATTTTGTCATTTGGGAGTTGTAGTTGCTGGGATTTATTGTTCAAACAAAGCACATTCTGAACTCCACCAATAATGGAATTAAGCCAAACTTGGGGGGAGGACAGAGAATGCCCATGGCCATTCTGCCATGGTTTGGTGGCGCATTGACTTGAATTTTGGAGTTGTAGTTGACCTACATCCAGAGAGCACTGTGGACTCAAACAATGATAGATCTGGACCAAACTTGGCATGGATAATCAATATGCCAGAATGTGAACACTGGTGAAGTTTGGGCGCTCAATATACCATGGCATTTGGGAGGGGTGGAGCCGCGTTGCTCGGGATTTATAATTCATCTACAATCAAATAACATTTTGAATCCCACCAATGATAGAATTGGGCCAAACTTCCCACGTCACAGAATCCTCGGATGACCAACAGAAAATAATGTATTTTCTGATGGTCTTTAGCGTGGCCGGGGCGTGGCTGACACCCCCCTCGCGACCCCGGCCCCCAGAAAGTCCGACCCCTAGGTTGAGAAACACTGATCTAGCACTGGCCTAGTCCAGCTGACAGTGACTCTTCAAAAGCTTTGCTGAGATTGCCATTAGTCATCCCACTGCTACCCGAGATCCTGGGTGCATCTACATTGTAGAATTAATGCAATTTAACTGCTATGGCTCAGTGCTATCGAATCCTGTGAGTCATATGTGTGTATTATAATAATAATATAATAATAATAACTTTATTTTTATACCCCGCCTCCAATATCCCCGAAGAGACTTGGGGCAGCTTACAAAGGGACATGCCCAAGAAATCAGACATTAGAAAAACGATTAAAAGCTATCATGGCTGAGCAAATAAAGTGCTGGGTTCAACATTGAATGTGTTTAAGGCATTGTATAATTGTCATATGTAAGCTTCCTTGAGTTTGCCTTGAGTAAATAAATAAATAAATAGTATCCTCACAGGTGCGGCTGGTGGGGGATGAGAAACGGGGCCTTCTCAGCGGTGGCCCCTCGGCTGTGGAATGCCCTTCCCAGGGACATTAGATTGGCCTGCACCCTCTTAACAATTCATTAAAAAGTTAAGACCTGGTTATTTTAACAGGCTTTTCCTGCAGTGTAGCTGATAACTCTGATCTCGAAATGGCTGTACAACGCAACTGGATAATGATTCGGTAATGAAATGTGGAGGATTTATGGTTTATTATGTTTTTATATGTAATTGAATTTTTGTTTGCTATGTTTAAATGTTTTATCTGCTTTTATATTGTTCGGGCATCAAATGTTGCCATTTTGTAAACCGCCATGAGTTGTCCTCGGGCTGAGAATGGCGGTATAGAAATGTAGTAAATAAATAAAATATAGGTTCTTTAGCCTTCTCTGCCAAAGAGTGCTGGGACCTCAGCAAACTAAAGCTGCCAGGATACCATAGCACTGAGCCGTGGCAGTTCAAGTTGTGCCAAACTACATTAATTCTACAGTGTATATGTACCTCTAGTTTGAAGAAAATATGTAAGAAACTTTCAGTATTTAAAATATATGTTCCGTCATGGAACTTTAAAATTTTATGCCAATGTTGTGTGTGCGCATTAATGTATCAAGGTGAGTTGATCAATGATGAATTCTTATGCATTGCATACTAGTGGAATGCCAATATCTATATCCCCTTTCTGTTACAGAAAACATGGCCCTATTAGACCATGGGCAGGTTGGTTCGGGGGCTGAGACTGGGTGGAAGAGGGTCTACCCTAGCAAATCTTTTGTATTGTTATCCCAATAACCCCATGAATGTGGGATATAATGAGCATGGTGATAAGATCATGATATGAATAAACATAACAGTTTAAATAATGTACCAGTAAGGCCTTTTCGCGGACCACCCTGAGAATTTCGGGGGGCTGAAGCCCCTTAGCCCCAGGCTACATGCCTGACCATGGGGTTTGTAGGATATTTCCTTAACAGGTCCACATACTGTTTATTACTGGGATGGGGAAAAAGACACCAGATCTAAGCCAATATTTAATGGAAGCATGGCACCAATTCCTTAGTAATATCACTATATAGCCGCTATAAGTATCTGGCGTTTAGTTTGCATCTAAGCTTATCTGTTAGAATAATCTATTCCTCTAAATATTGGCTCTTGTACTTTTGGCACATTTAAAATTTAGACTGTGTTTGGTTGATCTGAGTTGGCAGGACATATCGATACGGCTTAACAGAAAGAACCCATCTAAGCAGATGCAAATTGTGCATCCTAGATTACAAGCAGGCAGATGTTGACCTGTATTCTCCTGGTTGTACCAGCTGGAGTAGACTCACTGAATCAATAAGATTTGCATAAATGTTAATTTACCATCCAACGTATCAATTCAGTGGACCTGAGTCGAACTGGAAGAACTAATGTTATTTAAGCTTGTAGGTGTATGGCATGTACTTTGCTTTTAGTAGAACTCAAATATTTACCAACTGCAAGCAAATAGGAAAAAAATAGTGGCTCAAGTAGATGGATATAGAATTTTGGAAGAAATGTGCCTTTGTGTATATACAGAAATTAGGACAAAGTACTAGAACAGAGTAATGCATCTCCTTATATAAACCAGTACAAGCACTTTGGTCCGCAGAGGAGGCCCTGCTCTTGGTCCCACCCCCATCTCAAGTGTGGCTGGTGGGAACGAGAAAGGGGGACTTCTCTGTGGTGACTTCCGTCATCTGGAACCCTCCTGAAATAACTCAAAATGGCCTCATCTCTCCCCTCCTTTAAATAATTTCTAAAGACCTACTTGTGTAAACTAGCTTATGGAGAGGATGAGGATTAACATTTTTGATACATACTCCCATCCTGACAATGGATACTTACCTCTGCTTGCTGATACGTTAAGCTATATTCTACATTATATTACATCATGCTTTTAAGGTATTGCGTATTAATTGGTATTATTTTTCATGCTTTATGTCCACTGAGTTAATTCTTGTTTGATTGTTATAAGTTATATTGAGTTTATTTCTGTTGTAATTGAGCCTTCGGCTGCTACTGCTAGTAGCAATGGGGAAGACGCTGGGTCAATAGCTTCAAACAGTAGTATGGATTTGGGTGAGGCTCTGTATAATCAATCCCCTGCAGCTGGGATTAAAAGGGCTGCTAGTGATTCCAGTCTTGAAGGGATGGAACAGAGAAGAAAGGTCCAGCAAATACTTAGAGCTCCTTCTGATTCAGAAACCTTTGAAGGTTTTTCTGAGAATGAAGAATGGCAGTCAGAAGAGAGTGATGCCGAATTAGACTGGACATTGGTTCAGGAAGTAAGAGATGTATGTAATGAAGATTCTGGTGATAGCACCTTTCTGGGCTTTGATAGCGATCAGGATTGGCCTTCTGAATGAAGATTCAGAAGCAGAGTGGGACACTTTAAGCTACCAAGATCATTGGGAAAATTGGAGGACTGCACAGGGTTCAGCAGCTGTAGGAAATGAAGCAGCTGCTGTTCATGAACAGGGTAGGTCTTCAGACGAATCTGATGTGTAAGGGGCTATAAAATGGGCTTTTGGGGTTGCATTTGCGGCGGTCGAAGAGTTGATATCTGATTCTTGTGTCTGATATTCCTGTGCTCCAGATATTGTGTGCCTTGTTCCTGGTTCCAGTTACTCATGAGTTATGGGTTACTTCTCCACCTTTGGGCTTGGGGTGAGCTGCTGTGGCAGCTATAGCTGATGTTTGAGAAAAGGTGGGGGGTTTGGAATTCAATGTCTGCTTTTCTGTTTAGTTGCCTGCCGTGTATTCCTGTGGCGGGGCTTGGTCTCCGCTGAGTCTACGTGAGTTCCTGCTACAGAGTTTGGTATTGTATGATATGGAGGGAGGCTGGCACTGTGCTTTTATGGGGACTTTGAATTATGTATCTTCTGTATACTCAGCTCCTCCGTCATTCTCCTGCCCTTGACCCTTGGATTGGCTTTTCGACTACTCTTCTGGATCTTCCCACATCAGACTTCGCAGAAGGACGTCTTGTGTTTGTTTTGGGCTTTTTGCTGCTTTATTTTGTGGGTTTTTTCCTGGGATTTTTGAGTGTTTTTGAGCTGAGTTGGCTACTTTTTTGTTAGTCCTTTTTCCATTTATTGTTCAAATAAACTTTTGTTATCCCTTTTTACCCTTGGGCTTGGCTTCTTTGGTCTCTGTATTACAACAATTTCACTCTATGTTTTGTTTTGATTGTCTATTCAGTTTTGGCATTGAATGTTTGCCATTTTGTTATTCTTGTATATTGCCTTGTGTCCCTTTGGGGAGAGGAGGTGGGTTATAAATAAGTTGTTGTTGTTGTTGTTGTTGTTGTTGTTGAGAAGGAGAAGCTTGAAGAGGAGCGGCTTTGGTAGAAATGAAGCAAACTAGCAGTGAAAGGGGATTGCTGCCTTGGCAATAATAGTAGTAGTAACAAGAATAACAACAACTTAATTTTTATACCCCACCTCCATCTCCCCAAAGGGACTCAGAGTGGCTTACATAGGGCCAAGCCCAACAATACAGTTAAAACATAACACATTAAAACAACAATATTTAAAAAAACAAAATAAGAACAACATTATAATGAAATATAAAACAATGATCAACCAACAACCAATAGCAAAATTCAATGTCTTCTCATGGGTGGGCAGACTGGCGTTTGGGAGTTAGTAATTAATTCCTGGTATTTAATCCATCAATTCCTGTGCTGTGCTGTCCTTATTTCCTAAAATGTTGTGCAGTATGAAGCAATCATGGCTAGAGGTAGACCACAACTGCACAGATGTTCTTCAAAACGTTGGGCAATTCTGAATAAAACTGTGTTTTTTGAAAATGTGTTGTTCTTAAATGATGCAGTAAATTGTCTATTATTTATGAGAAAATAAAACCTGGACATTTCAACATAAGAAAAACGGATGCCTTTTTTTGGGGGGGGGGGACATCTGTTGGGACGTGATGGAGAATTTTCATCTCAGCACTGGGCCCTTAGCCAGAAGGGAGCCTGGAGCAATTGCGCATATTGAACTATTGATTATCCAGCCCCAGAGGAGGAACTATTGTTGTCACATTGTGGGTTGATAGGACCACACAAGAGCAAGTGCCATATGAATTAAGATGTGTTGACTCAAGTGCTTAAAGGTTTTAACCAGTCAGGCAGCATATGGAGCATACGGGTTGTCCCTTCATCACACTGTATGAACTAGCTCTCCATTTTGAGACTGCAAGCAAGGCAATCTTTATACATTGATATTTCTTTAAATGTCAATTCCCTCAGTTGCTTGAGAAAGATCACAAAAATCACTATAATTTAATAATACACACGTGACCTTGAGTTGTCGTTGTGATATCTGTGGCTCTTGCTTTATTAGGACTGTTGATAGCACAGGACTGTTAACCTTCAGCCTTGTCAATATGGCAGTTTTTATAAGCATTGAGTCCCCTTTGAATTATAGCACTCTAGAGATGTGCCTAATGAATATGTCTGTATACCTTAAAGACCCATATGTTAAATACAGAGAGATGTGAACCCATGTATACACGAGAGAGATTATTAAGCAAGTCTGTTTTATGATTTCAAATATTTTCCATATGTTATCACATATTCCAGATGGTATACCAGTCTTGTAAAATTAGGCTTTATATTAAAAATATATGTTTGTTAAGCTTTTAGCTGAAAAGGGTATGTTCATCTTAATATTTCTTTACAAATCCACATAGAACAAGTAGTCTTGCTCTTTATGGCTCTGTGGGATAAGTGAAAAGTGAGGTAGATATTGGGATTCTTGATACAAAGGTACTTTGGAGCAAATAGATCCTGTACTGCACCGGGAATGTGGTGCAGCTGGCTAAGTGCCAGCTGCAGAAGATCTCTCTGACCAATAGGTCATGAGTTAGAGGCCTGCCCGGGTCGAGGTGGGTGCTCGACCTTTAAGTGTAGCCTGCTGTTGACCTTTGCAGCCCGAAAATTTTGACTGAATTATGAGGCCATTAAAGAACTCCAGGAACGCTGAGGAATGCGGAAGGAACAACTAGGGACGCTGGGAATGCTGAGAGATGAGGAGTGTGTCAGCTCTCCCTGGTGGCCAGAGTTTGCCTCTGTTCGTCTACATGTGTGTATGTGGAAAGGGCAGGGATTGTCTGCTAAGTATATGTACCTGTTATCCGCTCTGAATCCCCTTCGGGGTGAGAAGAGCGGAATATAAATAAAGTGTATTATTATTATTGTTATTATTATTACTGTCATGGTGACTCGTAGCTTCTCTATTTGTGGAACAGTGGACCCACTCTGGGCTTTTGTTTGAATGTTGAGTTGTCCATGTCCATGGCTCAAGTCCTTGAATTGCCTCTTTTAAAGTTCAGTCCAAAACCCAGAGCAAATTCACCACCATACAAGTATGAGTGTCATCACTACCCTTATGATCTTCTATTTTCATTGGGTTTAGCTAAGGGGAGGCAGACATATTTATTACTACAGGAATGTGAGTGAATATGGCTTTGCTGTGCAAAGTTATCCAACCTACATTTGCTGTGGTTATGAGTGCAGAATCTTCGTAAAAAAATACGTTATATTAATTTTATTATTTATTTATTTACTGTATTTGTATACCACTCTTCTCAGCCCTCAGGCGACTATTTAAATCTGAGATATTACTTTGCTAGGTCATCCACTGTAAACTGGGCAGAGAGTTGCTTTGAAAGACTTAGAAATAATGTGGGTTTTTTTAAAAAAATCTTTTAAAACTGTACGTACTATAACATAGCTATTGGTATATAAAGCCAGTAGTACTTTTACACCTTCTAATAATAGTAAAACATGTACAACCTATTTGAAAGAAAACTTCCTGAACCTAGATTCTTGCAATATTGTGTCCTTTCAAAGCTCTTAACAAGCTGTGTGTGTGTTTGTGTATAATATAAATGTGACCTAATTGTACAACATTTATCATAACCTTGCTCTTCTTCTGTCAGTGTATTTTTAGTCACTCAATGCCATTATGGACCACTTTTAAAATATTCTACCTATATATTTTGCAGAAGGCTTCCAATTATTTTGAAAACATGTTATTGTTTTATTTCTAAGGAGATGAGTCAATTTATCAAATTCTGCAAGTTTTAGCAGTTTGGACAACCATTAACTTACAGATGGAATAATACTTTCTTTCCAGTATCTCAAACTATTTGGGCAGCTATTATAGTATTTTGAAAAGAAACTTTATTTTTCTTATTGATGACATCATTCACCAATCCTATCAAAAATATCTCTAGTAAAACCATATATTCTGTTTCAAAATTCTTTGGATTGTTTCCTTAATCATGCTGTTCAATATGCACCAGCTGTATGACAAGTCCACCACATGTGGAAAAATGTCCCTTTCTGTTGTCTTACATTTCCAACATTTATTATCCATTCTTTTGTTTGGATTTATCTTGATAGACCACTTGTGAAACATTTTATCAAATTTGTCTTTCAGTTTGTTTGCCTTTGTAAATTTGAGGCCTTTTTTGTTCCACATTCCTTCTCATATATTAAGATTTATTTCATGACCCACCTCTGTTGTCCAATTTGCCATACAGACTTTTACTTGTTCTTCACTTATATTTCAATAAAATTGATAGATCCTCCTGATATGTTTATTTCTTTCTGGCCATTTTTCTCAACTCAGCAATTTCTTTTTCAAAGCCATGTCGAAGAACTTGCTTAAATTTCTGTTTAATTTGCTCATAAGTAAACCATCCAAAATACTTAAAAAAGAGATTCCATTAAGACCGGAATTCTTCCTCCTCGGCCTTACGGATAAAGATATTCCAATGGATGCAAATGAAGATAGACTATTTTCATACATAATCACGGCAGCTCGAATTACTTATGCATCGGTCTGGAAGCAGGAGAAGACGCCGGATGTGGACTTATGATTGGATAGACTATGGGAAATAAGGGATATGGATAAGCTAACCTTCCTTTTAAAACAAAGTAATGGCAATCCAATAAGGAGAACGGACTGGTCCCCATTCGAGGACTATTTAAGAGACTAATTAAGAAGTCAAAAAGGCAAAGAGAGATTCCTATGCCCAAACCATTAGAGAACGGTTACAAAAGGCACAAGTATAATCAGGGCCGGCCTGACCTTTTGCGGGGGAGTACGCGAGGTAAATTTTGGCGCCCCCCCCCCGGCCGCCGCATCATGCCGCCGCCTCTTCCGCCACCGCCTCTTCCACCGCCGCCTCTTCCGCCGCCGCCGCTTCCGCCACCGCCTCTTCCGCCGCCGCCACCTCCCCGCCGCCACTTCCGCCGCTTCCGCCGCTTCCGCACAGCCCCCCCGAAGCACGTTTCTGCGCATGCGCGAATGTCCGCGCAGGTGCACTGCGGCCCGAGCGCACCTGCGCGCTGCCTCCAAAGCCGCAGGCGCGCTCGGGACTCAGTGCCCATGCGCAGACATTCGCGCATGCCCAGAAGCAACTACAGGCGCAGTAGCGCCTGTAGTTGCTTCTGGGCATGCGCAGAAATGTCTGCGCTTCGGAAGGTGTGCTGCAGCCGGCCCGTGGGGCCGGCTGTGCGGCGGCGCCCGGCGGCGGCAGGGCGGGAGTGCGGAAGCGAGGTGTTGCTGCGGCGCCCCCCAGCTGGTGATGCCCGCCCAGCCGGTGGCGCTCTCTGCGCCGCCGCACATCGCGGAATCGCTGGGGCCGCCTCTGAGTATAATCTACAGCAGCTAGAGTTAACTTGTATCCCAAACGGGAACAACATAAGGGTAAAAATGTATTATAGATATTGGAATGCATTAATTCTATTCTTTTTTGTTAGAAGAAAATACAAGGGCTTTTGACTGAATATACAAGTTTGGAAGTTCAAATATGCTTTTAAATATAGCACTGTCTGCTCAGAGGGAGGAGGTTCCTCCCTCTGGCGATCACTGCTTCTTTTTTGTTTTTTTTTTTTTTTGTGTGTTTTCTTTTCTTTTCTTTTTTTCTCTGTACCCCTTTCCCTCCCCATCTTTGACCCCGACACCTCACCCTCTTCTCTTCCCTTCCCGTCAGTTTTTCTGTATTTTGGTTGTATCACTGCATAACTGAAAAATTTCACAATAAAAATCATTTAAAAAGTAAACCATCCAATGTTTAACCCTTCTTTCTTCAGTTCTTCTCTTGTGTTTAACATATTTTGATTATCTATAAATTTAATTTTCATCTTGCATCTTATCAGGCCCAGATCAACACCTTTTGGCGCCCTAGGTCACAGTTTGGAATTAGCCCCCCCCCCGCCTCACGCCGCTGCATTATAGAGGCCTATCCCCATTCCCCCTGCTCCCCTCAGCCCTTCCTCCTCTTCTCCCCCGACATCCATCCACTCACCGCTGAGGCTCCTCCCCACGGCGGGAAAGCGTGCCCGGCGATCCCAAAGAACTACAGGTCCCAGCATGCCCCGTGGCTGAGAGGCTGGCGCCACCGCTGCATCCCGGCAGCCCCCGCGGCCTCGAAGGCGGCTCTGCAGCCTTGCGCTGGGTGCGCGGAGGGCAGCGGCTGCAGAGAGTTGGGGCCTTCCTCCGCCTCAGGAGCCAATAGCGACCAGCATGGGCTGAAGGAAGAGGCCTCCTCGGAGTCTTTTCCTCAGAGAGGGGGCTCTTCCTTCAGCCCATGCTGGTCGTGATGCTCCTCCTCTTCCTCTTCATGCTGCTGCTGCTGCCTCTGCAGAAAGCAACCCTGGGAGGAAGGAAGGAAGGCAGGAAGGCTGGCCGGCCTGGGAACCCGTGCCCCCCCTTCTGCTGCACTCCTCCTCAGCTCCTCCCTCCCTCCTCAAGCCACGCTGAGACTCGTCTCGTCCCAGAGGCAGAGGAAGTGGAAGGTGCGCAGCCATAGTGCTGCATGGATGGGGGCTGTGCAGCTGTCGTTGCGGCCTCTGGGAGTCTCAGCATGGCCTGAGGAGGGAGGCAGGAGTCAAGGAGGAGTGCAGCAAAGGGGAGGGGTGCGGGGCAAGTGTGGATGGCGCTCTGCGCCGCGCGCAGGTGCAGAAGTACCCGAAGATCAACTTTTAAAAAACCTTGGGGGGGGGTCCGGATCTGGTGCCCCCCCCTCGGCTGCGCCCCTAGGCCGTGGCCTAGTGTGGCCTTATGGGTAATTCGGGCCTGCATCTTTTCCATTTTTCTGTCCTCTTTCTTTATCAACCAAAAAGCTTCATGTATCAAAACCCAAATTTCAATTTGTGCTTTAACCAAATTCTCAAAAATGTTTTTCTCATAATATTATTTGTAAGGCTCTTTGGGATTTGTCATATCAAATATATGTGTGCCATCAAAACAGTAAATCATAACCTTCTATAGTCAAAATTCTCTCTTCTTCTAGCATCATCCATTCCCTCATTCACAAAATCGCAGGTGCTTCAAAATACGATTTCAGGTCTGATAGACCAAGTCCACTTCTTTGTTTATCGTCAATAAGAACTTCCCACTTGATTCTTGGCTTTTCCCCCATCTGTATACCTTAATAAAGCGGAATGTTTGTATGTATGTATGTATGTGTCCCAGAATCCAGGCCTCTAGGGCGGATATGTGGCAGCTATTTGCATAAAGTCCTTTGATTGGCCAGCCTCGCCACTCCAAAATTCTATTAGCCAGCATCCCAGAATCCAGGCCTCTACATTCAAACAACAGGATTTCTTCCCACTGAGGGGAAAAATGTGGCAGCTATTTGCATAAAGTCCTTTGATTGGCCAGCCTCGCCACTCCAAAATTCTATTAGCCAGCATCCCAGAATCCAGGCCTCTACATTCAAACAACAGGATTTCTTCCCACTGAGGGGGAAAATGTGGCAGCTATTTGCATAAAGTCCTTTGATTGGCCAGCCTCGCCACTCCAAAATTCTAAGGCACCAGACAGAGGGCATTGATTGCCACTGATTAGCCAGCATCCCAGAATCCAGGCCTCTACATTCAAACAACAGGATTTCTTCCCACTGAGGGGAAAAATGCACCATCAACACTCCCTCCCCACTTGGCTCCGTGAAAACAAAATGGATTCCTGTTTTCTCCTCCCCCTCAGCTTTTAGAAAACGGCTGCCTGCCATTTGGCCTTTTAAAGTTACCAATTACCAGCAGAGCAGGCCAGAACATTACAGGCCCCAAAAGAGAGTTTAGGACAGGATGGGCCACGGATGGGATTTGCACTACCTTCACCCAATTAACTTCCCAGAAAACACTGTATGCCCTACAAATCACAAACCAGGCCCAAAATTTACAGTATGGCTTCATTAACTTGATTTCCCTGACTAGGCCTCAGTTAATGGGACATTGTGTATAGCCAGGCCCCAAAAGAGAATTTAGGGCAGGATGGGCCACGAATGATGGGATTTGCATCCCACTTCACTTCCCAGAAAACACTGTAGCCCCTACAAATCACAAACCAGGCCCAAAATTTACAGTACGACGTCATTAACTTGATTTCCTGACTAGGCCTCAGTTAATGGGACATTGTGTATGGCCTGAATTAACAGTAACCAACCTTGGCACACTGAGCCCCTATGACCCATGATTCATTCTACTGCAGTTTGGAGTAGGGAGGACCATGGATGATGGGACTTGAAGTACCATCACAGGTTATGAGATTTGTAGTACTTTCAAACTCTTCATTCCCCACAGACCAAGGCGGCCCTGAACCACAAGACCAAACTTGACACACGGTACCCCCATGACCCACACTCCATCCTACTGCAGTTTAGAGGAGGATGGACCATGAAGGATGGGATTTCAAGTACCTCCATTCACTTCCCAAGCCCGCTGCGACCCTCATCCAGTGCATAATCATGACCACACTTGGCACAAAAAGCCCCCATGACCCAATGGACGTCCTGATGCAGTTCGGAGGGCGGACCACGGATGATGGGACATGAAGTACCTCCACTCATTTCACCAGACCATTGCCAACCTCATCCAAGCATCCAAGCCCCCATGACTCATTCTACATTCTGGTGCAGTATTGAGGAGGATGGACCACTAATGATGGGACTTGAAAGTACCTCCACTCACTTCCCAAGACTGCTGCGACCCTCATTCAATAAATAATCAAGACCAACTTGGCACACAAAGCCCTCATGACCCACTCTACATCCTGGTGCTGTTTGGAGGGGGTTGGACCATGGATGACGGGACTTGAAGTACCTTCACTCACCTTCTGAGACTACTGCGACCCTCATCCAATGAATGATCAACACCAAACATGGCACCCCCATGACCCACTCTACATCCTGGTGCTGTTGGGAGGGGGATGGACCATGGCCAATGGGACTTGCAGTACCTTCACTAACTTCCTGAGACCACTGCAAGCCACATACACATCTAATAGGAACCAACCTTGGCACACAATGCCTTCCTCAAATAACCCGGGCACCGCCAGGTCCTCAGCTAGTTCTATATAAAATCTGTGAGAGCCTTTCTCCATTGAATGAATGGGGTATCATTTAAGATAATTGGTACAGTCTGAAACAAAATTATCATCTTTTGTAACACATTCATCTTTATTGCTGCAATTCTTCCCAGCAGAGATAGCTTATTTTTTTCGAATTCAAAAGATCCTCATTATTTCCTTCCAAACTTGGACATAACTGTTTTCAAGTATTGTTGACTCCTTGTCTGTTAGCCAAATTCCCAAGTAATTTTGCTTTTCTATCTGTTTGAAATCCTGGGCCTTCCATCAATTTTTGTCTGTCTTTCTGTTGCAAATTTTTAACGATGACCTTGTTTTTTTTCTTTGTTGACCTTAAGTCCTGATATTGTGCTATAATCTGCTAACAACTGGTTTACTGCAACTATTGATTTTGCTGTTTTCCAGAAGCAGCATGAAGTCATCATCATGTGAACATATTTTTTGTTTGACTTTTCAACCTCATATTAGATTATTCCCATATTTGATTTAATAACATTTCCAATGCTACTTTGAAGAGAAGTGGCAAGAAAGCGCAGCTTTATCTAACTCTTTAGTTATATCAAAAGGTGTTGTTAATTCTCCATTTACTTTTATACTTGCTTCTTGTCATTTATAAATTGGAGTTATCCATCCCAGGAAGTTTTCCAACACTGACATTAAGAATTCCCAGCTGATATTATCAAATGCTTTCTCCACATCCACGAATATTAGGGCAACCTTTTTCTCATGTTTCTTCCATTATCCCAGTGCATTTATTGCGACTCTGATATTGTTTTACATTTGTTTTCCTTGGAGAAATTCATCCTGTTCTTTTTGAGTAACTTCCATAAGAACTTGTTTATATCTTTCTGATAATATAGTCATGTATGATTTGTAATCTGTATTTAAAACTGAAATCGGTCTGTAATTTCCCATGTTGGTTTCATCTTTTCATTCTTTAAGAATCAACATTATTATTGCTTCCTGTCATATATTTGGTAAAGATTGTGTTGTTTGTTTGTTTTGAAAAAGCTGCCATAGTTTAGTGGTCATTTCCTCTTTAGGAAAATTTGTAGTAAGCCCATCTGGGGCCGGAAATTTCCCCAACTTCAACTTTTCAATGGCTTTCCATATTTCCATTAGTGATTTATGTGAGTTCAAAATTTCCCATTGATTCTTGATCAGTTACGTTGTTTTAATCAGTTTCAAGTATTTTCACAATCAATGTTTTATCAATCTTCTTACTTTTGTACAATTTTGCAAAGTATATTTAAAATGCTTGTGTGAATTGACAATTTGATACTATTTCTCTTAAGGTTTCTTTAATTTTTGTTATCATTCTCTTGGTGACATCCTTCCTTAATTTACGTGCCAACCATCTGCCCTCTTTATTGGCATATTCAAAGTTGTGAACTTTTATCCATTTCATCAGCTTTGCAATTTTGTTTTTCATCAAAGTCACAATTTTATTTTGTATTGTGGATGCTGTGGCTTTAAATATTATATCCATTGGTTTCGGAACACCATTTTCCTTAGCATTGAAGTCTTTCAGCAATTTTTCAAACGAGTCTTGCTTTTTTTTTGTTCTTGACAGCTTTTATTTGAATTAAGTATCCTCTGATGTAAGCTTTTAAAGTACCTGATAATGATTTTAAAACTGTTCCTTTATCTTTTTATTTCAAAATATTCTTTAATTATTTTGTTCTATGGATTCTTTATTTTTTCATCTTGCAACAATATGTTGTTTTGTCTCCATTTTGTAGATTTGTTTCCATTATGAACAGTCATCACTAGTGGACTATGACCTGAAAAAACTTGGGGACTAACTTCTATCTTCAATACAAATATTGTTAATATTTTTGTAACAAAAACACATTCAAATTTGCAAATTGGTTATGAGTATGGAAATAAAAGATAAATTCTGTCTGTGGTCCTTTCTTAAGCTGCCAAACATCAATCAAAACAAAAAGAAAATTCCACTCTATCATGAGTGGATCCTATCTTTGGGTTTGTAGTTTTGTGAGACACTGGCATGCTCTGGCTAAGAATGATCTCCCTTTCACTAAAAATTCCAGAATTCCATAGGATGGACCCATGGTAGCTAAAGTGGAATCATTGTGCATTTATTTACAGTATGTAAGTTAAGTGAGCCCCAGAAACCTTGAAAAGTAATCCAGGAAAAATCCTGTGGATAACAGAGCAGATGAGGGTATTCAAAATGCATGCAAGGTGTGTTTATTTATTTATTTATTTATTTCCATCATCTCTACCCCGCTTCTTCTCAACCCCCGAGGGGGGACTCAGAACGGCCTAACAACGGCAACGATTCGATGCCACACAGTATACATATAATAAAAACAAACAGTTAAGAATAAAATACATTAAAAATACAGCTAGAATTGAAATACATTAAAAATACAATTAACATTAAAACAGTATTCCATCCATAAGCATTAGGTCTTGTCCACCAGACTGCCATCTCAATCCAATCAAAATGCCGTATTGTGCTAAAGTGCAAATGCTTGGTCCCATAATCGACAACAACAACAACAATTTTATTGATTAGCCAGAAGCCATATCAAATACAAACAGAACACTTTGCAATGATTCTAAAAACAATCTGAGGAGAATTCTAGACCATTACATCAATTAAACCCCTGTTTTGCCCAGCAGGAGGGATTCTAAGGGAGGTGGTAACAATTCACAGGTCCTCATCTCCAACACAATTTATTCCAATTGCATCTATGTAATCAGATCTTAGTTTCATGGCTTTACAGAGAAAACGAGCAGTAGCATCTGTTATCAGCTTGTTGGAGCCGGCCAGCAGAAGTGAGACTTTTGCTAGAGGGTCCCAATGATTTTTCCCCACGAGAAATATCTCTAGCAGTTGTTTTCTCTCTATTTGATAGATTTTACAATAAAGCAGAAGATGAGTTAGATCTTCGATCTCAGGGGCACCACAAATACAGATACGCTCTTCATAGGGAATTTTCTTGAACCTCCCATATCTCACCATTGAATCTAATTGCTCAAACCTGGCTCTAGTGAAAATTTTCCTTAGGTGGTGTAACCTTCCTTGCTGTAAGTAAGTGGTTAGTTGGAAGGATTTCTTAAAACCACTCAACCATCTCAGGGAAACAGTAGAACCCAAAGAGTCTATATCGGTTTGGGCCGCAATGTCATTAATTCGTTGACGCACTTCTTTGAAGTGCCTACTTAGCTCTTGACCAGATAGGTGGACTGGGAATATTACCTGAATGCCACCCCTTCTGATGGAATCAAACAAATGGTCCGCCCCCGATTTATAGGAACTGCTAGATTGTTCCAGCAAACATAATTTTGGGAGGCGAGACGCCTCCATCTCCATGACCTTGAGCCAGTAGTTAAAGGCTCTGATCTTAGATTGTGTGCTAATAGAGAACATTCCCAACTCCGCCCTAACTGCCGCTGCTGGGGAGCTTCTATCGACCCCTAAAAACCACTTCAGATGTTGAGCTTGGGCTTTATCCAGGAGGGGAGTATCATTTGCACCCCAGATTTCAGAACCATAAAGAAGCAGCGGGGAGATTTTATGATTGTAAACTTTCAGAAGGGGAACGAGGGAGCCCGGTTGCCGTTGATTCAGCAGCTTTAAAGAGTAAGCTCATTCTGCCCTTGGCTTTAGTTGAACACCTGTGGAAATGATTGTGCCATAGACCATTTTCTGCAAAGTCTAATCCTAGGTAAGTGAAGGATCTAACTTGTTCTAATTGTTCGCCTTCTATTTTCCATTTCATTTTGGAGGGGCGTTTACCAAAGATCATCATTTTTGATTTGGTTTTGTTTATCTTTAGTGCATTTCTAAGGCAGTAGTCACTAAGTTTTTCTTAATAACCTCCTCATCCCTATTTGGGTCTAGGAGAGTAGGATCATATCATCTGCATACAGAAGTGAGTTGATTTGCAAGTTAGCTACTTTAGGCATATGGACATCCGCCCCTCTAAGCGAATTTGGAAGGTCATTTACATACAGATTAAATAGCAGGGGGGCAAGAATACATCCTTGTCATAATCAAGATTTCATTTTTTTTCTGAATGCCAGGAGGGATGAAGCTGATTGAATATCAATAGGGAGTGCGTTCCACAGACGGGGAGCCACCACTGAGAAGGCCCTATCCCTCGTCCCCACCAACCGCATTTGAGATCTAGGTGGGAGCGAGAGCAGGGCCTCCCCGGATGATCTTAAGGTACAGGATGGGACATAGTGGTTGATGCGTTCGGACAAGTAAGCTGGGCCAGAACCATATAGAGCTTTAAAGGTCAAAACCAGCACTTTGAATTGAGCTCGGAATTGGAGGCAGCCAGTGGAGCCACAACGGGGGAGTATGGTAGAGTCTGGCTGCCGCCTGTTGGACTAATTGCAGTTTCAACTGTCTTCAAAGGCAGCCTCACGTAGAGTTTGAGTAATCTGGGTTGTGACCAGAGCGTGGACCACCGTTGCCAGATCAGACTTCCCAAGGTACAGGCGCAGCTGGCGCACAAGTCTTAACTGTGCAAAAGCTCCCCTTGCCACATTACATCTCCTTAACTGAGCAAAATCCAAATACACTGCAGCACGTGTCTTCAGTTTTCCTTCTACTGGAACCAATGGAGAACGAGAGAGAGAGAGAGAGAGAGAGAGAGAGAGAGAGAGAGAGAGAGAGAGAGAGAGAGAGAGAGAAATACAAACTGATAGAAAAAGCAGGGAGGAGAAAGAGAAAAGGCAGCAAGAGCCGTTCTTCTATCTTGGACTTCCCTTCTCCTTAGATTACTCCATAAATGGGAGCATCCAATACGAAAACGGGTTTTGGAGCAGATCCTAACTAGGGCATGTGTGCTCTAGGAAAGCTTTCAAGGCAATTATATCCTCTTGAAAAGAATTCTGGCAAGCCATTGTGAGTGACCTGCTATAAATGGGAATTGCAGCTCTTGGCATTCCCTGAACAAAAATTAAAGCTTTTCAGGGAAACAAGACCGGGCTCTACATGTCTGTGCCTGCAGGCGCCGAAAAGAGCTTTTGGACTCCTTCCATCCGCTAAAGCTTTGGGGGTGAATGTTCAAGCCAAAAGGAGACTCTCTTTTGATTTGTCATGCCACAGCATTCTTTGTGCTACATGAAAAGACATTTACTTTATAAATCTAAAGGCACATACACAATTTGCTTTATGTAATAGCTAGATGATTAAGAAGTATCTAATTGAAAATAGACCTACACAGAGAAAATTGTATAATTAAGTCTGTCTGGATGATTCAAAGTTTCTGAAATACTGTATCTCCCTATATAAGCCTGCCTGAAAATGCTTTTCATTGATCCCACAACATTCCCAGGTTGGACCCAGGCCCGGATTAACACTTTTTTGCGCTCTAGGCCACACTTTGGAATTATGTCCCCTTTAAGCCAACCTCTACCGCCCCCTGCCCCCCACACCACACCACTCAGACTCACACTTGGCTGGCTTTTGCCATGGTGCCTCCGGAGCAGAAGAGAAAGGTGAGTAGGCACCATCCCGCCACCTCCAAGGTCCCCATTCCCACCCACCGGAAAGCTCCGCTGTGCTCTGAAGGTCTCCTTGGGAGGCTTGGGGAGAGCGCAGCGGGTGCAAACTCGCTCCAAAAGTGTGCACGAGAGAGAGAGAGTGAGAGAGAGAGAGAGTGAGTGAGAGAGAGCAAGAGAGAGAGAGAGAGAGAGAGAGAGAGAGAGAGAGAGAGAGAGAGAGATGCCTGCTTGGCATGTGCTCCCGCAGAGCGAGGGAGGATTCAGATTGGGGGTTGTGCGGCTTTTGTTCGGCTGCTCCCAAAGGCAGGAGAGCCCGACCCTGGCCTTGATCCTTGCCTCCCTCCCATGGCTCCCTTTGGCCAAGCAGCCCGCCCTGGTTTGGTCCGAGAGTGCAGGAGCGAGCCTGGGTTGGTGTGGTCTCGTGCTGAGGACCTGGGAGAGGTCCACCCAAGCAATGCCCTTTCTCTCCCCTCTCCCTCCCTCCCTCCCTCTCTTCCTTCTTTACTTGCTTTCTTTCTTTCCTTCTAGTTGCCTCCTTCTCCTCCTTCTCCCCTCCCTCCCACCGCCCTCTCCCGGACTCTGTCGCTCGGCTCTGGCTGCAGGAATTTACAGTCTGCTGCCAGGGAGTCGGGCGAGTCACCATGGAGACGGCTTCCCTGGGAGCCAGGAGGTCAGGCCAGCCAGAGACCCGCGTGCAAATCAATGGATCAATGCGAGGGCCCCGCCGCAGCCCAGAGAGCAAGAGACGGAGGGGACGGAGTGAGGAGGGGCATGAGAAAGGGGGAAAGAAGGGCGCGGACCAGTTTTTTTAGTCCGTGATCTGCACCCCCCAGGCTTGCGCCCCTAGGCCATGGCCTATGTTGGCCTTATGGGTAATCCGGGCATGGTTAGACCATGTCTAAAGCTGAGGGGAGATGGTGGTAGAGTCATGAGGAGAGGCTCCTTGCTATCTTGGGGACATATGAGGGCAGGGGATTCCCTATGGCTGAACCATGCTAGCATTCTGATACAAGGCTGTCTCCAAGGTATTAACAAGATAGGTTCTGTAGATTTGTCCTTAAGCTGAATTTGTAGATAAGTTGGAACAGGTACATTTTAAAGTGTAACTCCAGCCAAATTTAGAGAGAGAGAGAGAGAGAGAGAGAGAGAGAGAGAGAGCGCTAGCTAGCTTTGGATCATATAGGGAATGGGTTTTTATTTTACTGTCTATGTCCCTGTTCAGAAGATTTCACCTCACTTTCTGTCCCTGTAGGAGCCCCCGATGGTGCAGTGGATTAAATTGCTGAGCTGCTGAACTTGCTTACTGAAAGGTCACAGCTTCGAATCCAGGGAGTGGCATGAGCTCCTGCTGTTAACCCCAGTTTTTGTCAGTCTAGCAGTTCGAAAACATGCAAGTAGATCAATAGGTACTGCTATGGCGGGAAGGTAACAGTGCTCCATGCAGCCATGCCAGCCACATGACCTTGGAAGTGTCTACGGACAATGCCTGCTTTTCAGCTTAGAAATGGAGATGAGCACCAACCCCCAGAGTCAGACTCAACTGGACTTAACCTTTACTTTTACGTTCTGTCCCTGTGATAATTGGATTTTGAAAATTTTGGCTTTTTGTAGGAAATGAATTGGTGGAAAATATTCAGTGGAGACACCTTTTTACTATGATAATTCTTTCTGGAGTGAATTTCCCTTCTGAATGGTAAATTTCTCTCACTTCTTGTTGTCTCGACCCCATTCTTAACTATGAGTCATTTGTAAATTGGATAAGTGTAACTCGGAGACTGATTTAGGTTTCTATTCTCTCCAAAAATAAGTATAGGCAACCACAAGTTTCTCCATTTTTGCCTTACCTTACTCAATTATATTTAGTAAACCTTCTTTCTGTAGGAAAGGAATTAATACATTATTTACCACTTGGAAAACTCACTCTCCCTCACGTGGAGCCAACTAATTAATGTGTTTCAACTGAATCAAGGAGACATAACATCAAGAGTAAATACTCTCTATGATTACTACATAACTGTACAGTATTAGGAATTTGAACTCTAGTGTCTCCAAAAAAATTAACTTGGTATTTTAATTTATGCATTAAAATCTATGTTGATAAAATCTTCAGGTGCTGACCAATGCTTCAAGAGGAACTTAGAAATAGTTACTATATTATTATTCAGAAGGCATTGTACTATCATATGTTTATGCATGAGAAGTCTAGTCTGATTGTAGAGCCACAGGCCTTGGTATCAGCCACAAGTCATCCAACATCCAAGTGCGACTGGTTTAACTACAGTTGGGCCAACTGTGACGGCACCCAAATATTATCAAATTACAAATGTAACCATTTCATTAAGGAGATTCATGTTGGGACAATTATTGTGTTTAAACTCAAGCACTGTTCTATTTCAATATTAAAGGACATGGCTGTTATGCAAGCATCATTACATCCAAGAATAATTGCTCAGTAGGAACTAGTACTACAAAACCCAGAAATTAATGGTAGCAACAGCATAAGCACATGGGACACACAAAGAATTTCATTCCTGTTTTGCTTACTAGTATGAAACTAGCCCCATGTATTTTAGTTAGGGTTGTGGAAATCTCTGAGGGCGCTTCCACACAGTTCCAAAACCAATGCCGAATAGGGTTTAAATAACCTACTTCGGCACAGG
This sequence comes from Anolis apletophallus, assembly GCA_030556195.1. Lineage (NCBI taxonomy): Eukaryota > Metazoa > Chordata > Lepidosauria > Squamata > Anolidae > Anolis > Anolis apletophallus. Next base: position 115,079,078 of record JARBWK010000006.1, on the reverse strand, counting down.
TATTAGTCCCCACCTACCAACACAAACCACAGGCTTTCGGGGGGGGGGCACTATATGCCATCCTGAGACAAATCAGGATGGCATGCAACCATACCCAAGCCCTCAATTGAGCTCCGAAAACATACCTACAAGGTCCCTGTTTGCCATAACTCCTATTGGTGCATTCTCCTGGTGCCAGAAATGATGATGGGACAAGGAGGAAAATTTCTCCTCCCCCCACTCCCCTCCCCCCGTCTCCTCACTGTGAATCACTTTGACATGAGCCACATGTGTAGCACAATGGATTCAGAATCCGTGGATATAGAGAACCAAATGTAGTTACATTTTCCCAGAATGCACTCATATTTTTTCTGTATTTGTTTTATATTGGGCTTGTGGCTTTATTCTTGTGGAAACTTGTATATATTTTGGTAGCCTCTAGCCCCAAAGAATGCATATTTTCATAATTTCTTTGAATGTCATTTTGTGTTGTTTTCCCCACCATTTAAAGCATTTATGTATGCTTCCAAACTGATGCATTTGGAATGGTGTGCTTTTATTTTTGTATGATTTGACAATGAACAGATGGTAGGGCCATTTACATTTTTTTCCAATAATGGAAAATGAAAATACTTCACCAGGAGGTTATTTTTTGAAAAGGAGGAAGAGGAGGAATGATTAAGACTTAGCAGTGTTCCCTTTGTGCTGTCATTGTGAAATGTAGTAAGTCAATAAGTCAATGAATTTTAAGGAAATTTAAATGCTGTTTTCCGCATAGACATTATGCATGATTGTTGTGCAGAATAAGTTCTGGACTGCAAAGAGTCTGCGAAACTATCATTTTTGAAGATATTTTCTTTTTTTTAATATAGTTTTTATTGTGAGATTTTTTAGTGTTATACAGTGCGAAAGTACATCAGTACAGAAAAAGAAAATTGACAAAATTGATATTTTCTAAGTAGAACAAATAACATTATTTAATGTTTCTTCCAAGAATGAATTGATTTGCTTATTGAAAAATTGCATCTCTGACATGTAGCTGACAATTTCCCCATGTCAGCTACATGTCATAGGGTCACCATAAGTCAGAAACGATTTGAAGGCACACAACAATAACAAGAACCAATCATGCTTCTGCAGAAGATGGCAGCATTTTTGCATTAGTTGATTACAGTTGAGATGTGAATTGACATACAAATGTAAATGGGGACATCCTAAGGGACTGTAGGATGATACTGCTTTAATCGTGCCTAGTTATAAGAGATGTGAGAGGCATACCTCCACACATGACCTATGCATGGTCTGCACAGTTTGAGGAAACTACTCAATAACACAGAGAAAATAATTAGAACTGGGCTTATCACAATATTTAATGCAGCTAATGCAGTATCCTAATCATCTCTATGTTATACATTTTTGATATTTTATATACCGTCTTTTCCGGTGTATAAGACTGATTTTAAACCCAATAAAATCTTCTCAAAAGTCAGGGGTCGTCTTCTATGCGGGAGTTGACTTATACACCAGAAGTCGTCTTATAGAGCACGTGCTGAAACTTCCAATCCGGATTGGAGAATCCGTGGTTGCCGCATATGGTGGGGGGAGCTCAAAAATGGCAGTGGCTGCATCCCTGTTGTATGCAGTGATTGTATGAAAGCATTAAGGGTGACACTGTACAAGTATGAAAGAAGAAAATCCATTCAACAGGATTCGTGGACTTAATGCAATCCCGATGGTGAGGTGAAGGGATGCCTCACTGGGAAGGTGTAAGTGAAGAGTGGAGCAAGCTGCAGGCATCCGGGGTGCCTGGAAAAAAGAGATAGAGTGGCTCTGGGCCCAGAAAAACACACCTCTTTTACCTGACTGGCCCGCCCTTGTATCCTATTACCATACCTCCTCCTCTGCCTCTCAGATCTCGCTCCTGAAGACTGCAGTGAAGCGGTGCAGTGTGGTGTTCCAGCCTAGTCAGCCCAGTGGTCAGAGTCAGGCATCGGAGGCCCCAGCTGATCAGGGTCAGCTTGGAGATTATGAATGGCCAGATGGGTATGGGTCTCCAAACGAGAGTTTGCAATGGGATGATGAATGGCTAGAGGGTTATAGGACTGCAGATGAGTTTACTGAGGATTCCATGGAAGCTGATTCTGAATCAGACTATGAGAGGCCCGGCGGCCTTGGTTCCCAAGAGAGAGTTTCAACTCCCTTTCCAGATGAGCATTCCAGAGAAAGGGAGTTTCCTGCTTCTCACTCTGATAGTAATGCACCTGGGTCTGCTAATGAGATAGAATTCAACCGAAGGGCTAGTATTAGGGATTCTAGGAAAACATGGAGCTTGAGGAAGGGGGTGCGATGGGCACATCGAAACTAGTCCTCCTTATTAGCTTCTGCCCAGGGGAGTCTAGTCAGACCTGAAGCTACGTTTAGCTTGATCAAGTCTCAAGTTCAAGTCTCCAAGCTCAAGCTGACAGCCGGAACGGTACGGACCCTAGTTCATGTTGACCGCCGTTGCAGTTTGCCTCAAGTACCACATTTGACCGCCGGAGCGGTTTGCCTTGTTTTAGAACTTTGCTTTCCTTGGGATTTAAGCCGTTTGGGCTTGCAGCTACAGAACTTTATTGGACTATTTTGGATTGCTTTATTCTTACTGCCTTGGACTATTCTTTATCCTTTATTCTGAATAAAAGTACATTTATTGCATCCGCCTGTGTGTGTGTGATCTAGGGGGGCTGTCCACGATCTGAGGTGCAACATGCAGGTGCGCATGTGCAAGAACTGAGAGGCAAAGAAGGAGGCACAGTAATAGGAAAATTACCATATCAAAATCAAATCTGATGCTTTAAAAAAATTTATTTGGTGTTTGTTGGAAGAAGGGAAGTCTTATACGGTGAATATATCCCAAACACTATATTTTAACTGGAAAAGTTGGGAGTCGTCTTATATGCCCAGTCGTCTTATATGCCAGAAAATACAGTAGTTTTGTATTAGTCAAGGTGAGAACAGATCTTTTATACTTAATCAGGCTGGATCCAGCAACCATTTCCTTCTTCTAAATGTTGAATTTATCTGATCAAGAACAGGAAATATTAAGACTGATGTGTCATTTCATATTTACTACTGATGCCAACAAGACCATCATGGCTTTTGCACGGAACCAGTCAATTGTGATCTTCCCTGAAACTCTTTTTTTATCTTAGAAAATCAGATATTTTCTACTGGAAATAAAGTGAAGCCTGCTCAGGTTCACAGACTGTGACATGAATATCAGTTTATTGGCAATCTTTGGTCAATGTTTTAAGATTACGTTGACTCGTATATAAAGGATACATAGTTCAAAAGATATAGATCAGGTTGTGAACTCATAACTACAATCCTGCAGAAGGAAGGAAATGAAAATTTTCAGTAAGGCGTAATGAGTAGAAACATGGTTGCTGAATGTTATTAAATGAATGATTGGCAGGATGAGGGTTCCTGAACTTTTATATTTAGGTGACACATCATCAAATTTTGCTTTTCTCTGTTGCCCATCTCTGTTACTTTTGTTCTCATTTCATTAAAAAGAATTCTCTATACTATGTTGTGTTTAATCTGTGCCAAGAATTTATAAAAATCACCTATATTTCATTTCTAGATGTCTTTATCCTCTGTAAGGCAGTCTTTCTCAACCAGTGTGCCGTGGCACACTAGTGTGCCGTGACGGACCTCCTGCTGTGCCGCGAGAAAAGCTCTCTGCCCCCCTTCCTCCCCCCTCCTGCCAAACTCCTGCTGCTTGGGGCAGGAGGAAGGGCCGGGCAGTGGCGAAGAAAAAGAAGAAGGGACCGGGGCACCGCCTCCTACGGCCATTTCCCCAGCCAGCCTCCAATCCGCCATGACTCCCACCATGACTCTCGCCCCTCGCTCGCTGAAGCCGCGTGGAGGAGGAGCCCCACCCACTGAAGCCCGTCCACCGCTCATGCTCCTCCTCTGTAGGAGAGCTGAAGCTGGGGGGAGGGGCAGGGCATGGCGCGGCCTGTAGGAGAGCTGAAGCTGGGGGTGGGGCAGGGCATGGCGCGGCCTGGCTCTGCCCCCTCCCTGGCTTCGGCATTCCCAGCAGCTGCTCCAGCCTTGAGGGGACAGTGCCAAGCCAGCATTGTGCTGGCTTGGCACCGCTGGCTTGGCACTGTCCCTCAAGGCTGGAGCAGCTGCTGGGAGAGGTGAAGCCAGGGGTAGGGGCGCATGGCACAGCCTAGCTCCACCCCCTCCCGGCTTTGGCACTCCCAGCAGCTGCTCCCAGCAGGCCACCAACCCCCAGCTGTTCTTTACTGTGTTAGAGTGTCATTTTGTGTCATTTTGGTTGGTGGTGTGCCCCGGATTTTTTTAATGTTAAAAGTGTGCCGCGGCTCAAAAGGTTGGGAAACACTGCTGTAAGGAATGCTTAGTGGAACATAACAAGTATCCCATTCACACCACAGAATTATAGTACTATTATTCCACTGGTGTTGGCAGTTTCCAGAGCAGCACTGAGAATACTCAACTAAAGTGGTCTAATGCCTCATCCAAATACAAGTATAGAGGACCAAGGCAGTTAGAGTGGAACGATAATGCTATGATTCAGTAGTGAATGACTCACGGGTCTATTTGGCATAGTTTCCTACAACAGCTGGCTACGTACCTTTGAATGCTGGTATTATTATTAATAATTATTATTCATTTTTCTCCCATTTTTCTCCCATGGGCGGGATTCAAAGCGGCATCCAACAGAAATTCAAACAAAACATAGAAATTCAAAGAAAAATCATAATGAACCAAATACACAAATTGAACACTACATAAACCATGCATTAAAAATAATTTTTATTATTATATATATATATATATATATATATATATATATATATATATATATATATGGTATAGGATAGAAAACAGTGGCATACAACTTGGCATTCATTCCCATACTTATAGTTTATATATTTATTTGTACATACCTACTTTATTTTTATCTGGTCTTTCTCTTGATATAGGGTCTCATGGTGGCTAGCAATAACATAATTTATAGCAAAGCTGGATTAAAGCACTATAAATACAGTATAATATACGTACTTTTTAAAAAAACCCAAATAATTAAACCATGTATATCAAATTCATTTTCACTGAAGGGCGCATCAGCCTTAAGGTTGCCTTTAAAAGGCCATGGACAAAGAATCCATGGATACAGGTCCAAACTATATATATATTTACACCAAGGGTCAACTCTCTTTCCCTTTTATCCAGTTTGGGTAGGCACATGTTATTGAATGACAATTCCCATCACTTTTGATTATACACCATGCACACTATGGATAATAGGAACTACAATCCAACAGCACTTGTGGCTCTGAGGTTGGGAAAAAAATGAAAGCACATTTTCAAGTCAGACATTGTACCCACAAGCCTTGTCTCTAAATCAAACCCCACCATCCTGACTACACAGAACAAATTGCAGCCTTCCAGATGTCCCTGTATCACAACTTCCATCAGCTCCAGTCATGATGGCTTAAATTTCTAGATGTCTTTATCCCCTGTAAGGTATGCTTAATTGAACATAACAAGGATCCCATTCACACCAGGATTTGTAGTCCAGCATCTGGAGGGCCACATAAAATGATATGGCAGGTTGGCTTCATCCCACTGGCCTCGAATTTGACACACGTATTTTATATCAATTTTTTTCATGTCAGGTGTGACTTGAGAAATTGCAAGTCACTTCTGGTGTAAGAGAATTGGCCATCTGCAAGGATGTTGCTCAGGAAACACCTGGATGTTTTGATGTTTTACCATCTTTGTGGGAGTCTTCTCTCATGTCCCCACATGGGGAGCTGGAGCTGATAGAGGGAACTCATTCACACTCTCACCGGATTCGAACCTGCAACCTGTAAGTCTTCAGTCCTGCCAGCACAAAGGTTCAACCCACTGAACCACCGGGGGTTCCTTTTATATCATTGATACTATTAAATATTAAAATATAAAAAGCATTAACCCCCCCCCCCCCAAACACTAAGCATACCAAAACTATGTTTGTGGTGCTGGGGCAGTTTATACTCCCTGACACCTTAAATAATAATAATAATACACTTTATTTATATTCCTCTCTTCTCATCCCGAAGGGGACTCAGAGCAGATTACAGGTACACATACTTAGCAGACAATCCCTGCTGTTACCACAATACACAACATATAGACGAACAGAGGCAAACTCTGGCCACCAGGGGGAGCTGACACACTCCTCATCTCTCAGCGTTCTCAACATCCCTTGTTGTTCCTTCCGCATTCCTGGAGTTCTTTTAATGGCCTCATAATTCAGTCAAAATTTGCCTCCCCACTTAATGTGGTACCCTTATCTCCTACTTGACAGATGCAACTGTCTTTCAGGCTGGAAAGGTCGACAACAGGCTACACTTAAAGGTTGAGCACCCACCTCGACCCGGACAGGCCTCGAACTCATGACTGTACTAGTCAGAGAGATCTTATTCAGCTGACACTTAGCCAGCTGTGCCACATTCCCGGTGGCACAGCTCAAGGTGAGTGAATTAGCCTGCCACATGGGACCAGTATGACATCTGGAATGTGGCACATACAAGTGGTAAATATTTCTTATATTTCTTATATTTGGTTATTTGGTTATATTTGTTATATTTCTCCGCTCTCTAATCTCAAGCTATGTAATAAGCAAGCAGAGTTCAAAAATGAACCATTTTCCCTCTGTTGTCATGAACAATACTAAGTTAGTTTCCAAAGACGGTAACAAATAAACAGAACAAATGACTCTTCAAAAAAGTAATTTTCCAAGTTCTACTCAGCACGGTCTCACATATCGTCATTTTGTAATGCCTGCCTCCAACATCATTGCCAACTCCAGTTTCTCTTTACATTCCATGAAACCAACTCACGGGAAATACTTGATAGCTCTTAACATTAACCAGACTCAGAGGTTTGACGCACCACTATATATCAGGTAGGCTGATTGCTAAATACTCAAGGTTGGAATGACTTGGCAAAGAAGCTGGGAGGGGAAAAAATCCAATCCAAACAATATGTCCAGATGATATAACATGGAAGAAAAGTAGGCTGAAAGTAAAGGAGGAGGCAAACCGGCCAGGTAAAGAGGGAAGTGCTGAAAGATCAAGCACTATATAATGTGTCCATTGTTTAGGGCACAAGACTGTCATATTCAGTGATGTTCTTGTTTGGGTATGAACCTAAAACCTTGTTTTAAAAGAGATTAGCCTTGGATGCCACAAAACTCCTTTTCGCTCTCTCGCTCTCTCTTTTGTAAAAACCTGTTTATACAACATTGGAGGAATGGCTTCCCTTTTAGAAGAAAACTCTGCCCAATACGTCTTTGAGAACTAGATGCACAGAATGAATGATGGGGAAATGCCATTATCTTAACACTGTTTTTAAGGCATTGGGAGCTGCAGGATATGTTAGAAGCAGAAAGACTGGGTAGATTAAATTACCGTATTTTTCGCACCATAAGGCGCACCTGCTGATAAGACGCACCTTGATTTTTGGGGAGGAAAATTGGGAAAAAAATTGGGGGCTGGCTACACTAATATGGAGGGGGGGGGAGACACTAACATGGAGGGGGGGGCGCTGGAGCAGAGGGGGGCGGCAATGTACTTACGCTATATTTCGCCCCCGGCCCCCGGCTCCTCGGCGGCTCCTGCGCATGCCCATACTCTCCGCTGTGTCGCCGCAGCCAGCCGGCTGTGCGGAGGAACGAGGCGGTAGAGGGGACTCGTGGGGCGGGCTCGCCGCTCATGGACCGAGGAGGAGGGGGAGGCCACGTACGGCGACGCAGCGGCAGCCGCAGCAGCAGCAGCAGCGGAAGGGCCTGAAGCCAGAGGCGCATCTTCATGACGGGAAGATGCGCCTGCCGAAAGAGAGGCCGCTGGGGGAGGCCCGAAGAGAGGCCGCAGGGAGGAGGAAGGAGGAAGAGTTCCCTCCCTTCCTCCGGCCTCTTTTCCGGGCGTTCTTACAGCGCGCGGCCACCTCCCCTTCCTCCTCGGCAGAGGTGCATCTTCCTGACGTCACGAAGATGCTCCTCTGGCTTCGGGCCGTTCTGCTGCTGCTGCCGCTGCCGCTGCATCGCCGTGGGGCCGCCTCGTGGCCTCCCCCTCCTCCTCGGGTCCGTGAGCGGCGAGCCCGCCCCACGAGTCCCCTCTACCGCCCCCGTTCCTCCGCGCCGCCGGCTGGCTGCGGCGACACGCCGGCGAGAGTATGGGCATGCGCAGGAGCCGCTGGGAGCCGCCGGGGGGCGCGAATATAGCGTAAGTACATCGCCGGTTCCCCCTCTGCTCCAGCGCCTCCCCCCCTCCATGTTAGTGTATTCGCTCCATAAGACGCAGCTGATTTTTCTTCCTACTTTGGGAGGAAAAAAACTGCGTCTTATGGTGCGAAAAATACGGTATTCCCTTATCAAATTTTAATGTATTATTTCTATTTTATTTTAAGCAATTGAGTTATTTCTACCTGGAAATGGCTGTTTGTAAAACATTGTCGCAGACAGATTCCTCCCATTTAGGAAAGAGAGCTATATGAGTGCGGCATACCGATATTGCAGTCTGTAAATGACCCAATGGGCCACTGTAGAGATGGCTAGATCTGCCAGTTATGCATTCTTCTGCATTTGGTTTTTTTAAGCCGTGGTGTTTTTTGCTAGATTATGAGAGTCGGGAGAGTTCTGGAATGTACTTATGAAAATCAATGCAGTGAAAAACTCAACCATCTGCACTGGTCCTATTCAATAGATGGACAGGACAGCAAAATCAGGACAGCAAATAAAGAACAATACTCAGAAAACAGGGAAATTCCAGACAAGAAACCATCAAGGCCAGCTAATACTTCCCAACAAAGGATTCCCCCAGTCAGGAAGCAGCCAGGCTTTGAAGCTACAAGGCAGCTCAATGATTATCAAGGCCATCAATTGCAATATTCACACTTGCACCCAACAGACAAGAGTTCTTTCTCCCACTCTGGACCTTCCACATATATATTTATTTATTTCCAATATTTTTATCCCGCCCTTCTCAACCCCTGAGGGCGGCTTACAAACCGGCCATCATTCGAAGCCTCAATATAATACAAATAAAAACACAAATAAAAACAGTTTAAAACAATATATAAAAATGTTTAAAACACACTAAAAACATTGTCATCAACCATACACACCTCCCTTGTTTAGTTTCCAACAGACCTTACACCCTCTGAAGATAGATGTGGGTGCAACAGCGGGAGAGAATGCTTCTAGAACATGGCCATACAGAGCGGAAAACTCACAGCAAACTATCCATTTTACTTTTACCCTCATTCAATTTGCACCTTTTTCTTTCTAAAATTCAAGTCTTTTCCTTTACATTTATGCAGTAGTATGCACATTTTGGACATTTCTCAAAGAGCTGAACTAAACCAAATGTTCACTGAGAAATAAGTTCCACTATACTCAGAGTCTTAACGATGGGGCTAGTCAACCTGGAGAACTCCAGATGTTTGGACTATATTTCCCACAACTCCTGCCAACAGACTGTGATGGATGTAGATGATTGGAATCGTAGTTCCATCGAGGGTACCAGGTTGCCAAGCACCAGGAAGGATCTGTTTTTAATCTGTTTTTTTTACTCCCTGCATTTTGGAGTAAATCAGGACTTTTTAAAGTTTTAACACTGGTCTAGGGATGGTCTTGTGGCTTGAGAGCACCGGACAGGTGGAAACTAGACATGCAAGGCATTTAAATAACTGGTAGCTGATAGAAATCATATAAATAAAAATTTCTGGCATTCCTCTGAACATCTTCAACTTAGGGTTTCATATGCAATTTAGAGTGCCTTCAAGCACTCTGTGAAAGCAAAAATAAATTATTGTCTGCCTTTTATCACTTCATATTAAAATAAAAGAATGGAAAATCATTTTAAGGTGCAATTTATTTATTAATTATTTTATTTACTTCATTTATATTCCGCCCTTCTCACCCCACAGGGGACTCAGGGCGAATCACAACGCACATATACAGGCAAACATTCAATGCCATAGACATACCACATATATAGACAGAAAACGAGCTACACAATTGGTCGAGAGCTCATCCCAGGCATAAGATCAGTAGAGATCTTATGCAACTGATTCCCGGCCAGCTGCGCCACATTCCCGACAGGATTTTCCATTCTTTCTCCATTCCAAAGTCTTCTGATGCAAATTAAAAACTTATGATTTTTGTGTACGGAATATAAAGGACCACAAACTATACACCTTCTGGTTTGAAAACACCACACAGATTTGCATAGTTTCTCTTATGATACATATGAGGGGCCGTGGTGGTGCAGTGGGTTAAACCGCTGAGTGGATGAACCGACACAGGCCCAACAGAGCCTGCGATAGGATGGCGGCAGCAGCACCTTCTTGGCCCCGCCCCCAACGCCCTTTTCCCCGGGCTGGACAGAATCGGCTGCCGGCCGCATCTGGCCCGCGGGCCGTAGGTTGCCCACCCCTGGTTTAGTGGTAACTAACAACATAACTGAAAATTGGAAAAGGATCTACGTATGCTGTCTCCAAAGTTCTGAATCCCCAAAATAGACACACAGATTTCTAGAGTGAGCCTGGTTTTGTCATCTCATATAAATGGATTCTCTTGGGGTCTGAATAAGCTGAAAAGACGGCTCTCAAAGTCAAAAACAATAGTTTCACTGTAACATTGGATAAATAAGGGAAATCAAGAAATCAAACCAAGTTCTATATTTACTACAACAGTCTATTCACTCTCTTCTGCTGAGAGCAGAAATCCCAAGATGTGCAAATAACACAAACAGCAACGTAATTCTCTCTCACAGAATAAATGTCACATTATTTTTAACTAGGTTTCTCTATGCCTCATTGTCTGCCACCCCTGGGATTTGAAGAGGTCACAAAATAGTCCTTTATTTCTTGAGACATTGGAAATAATATAGGCAGGCGCAGTCTTGGAGAGAGAAAAAAACACAAATGCGGTGTAAGTGTTTATAGTAAAATGGAATTTGGATTGCTTCACCGAATGAGAGAAATATTGTGTATCAGTCATTGGTTTGCTATCCAGCTTTGAATCTATTTTTAACCAGATAAAGCATTCAAGAGAAGCCCACAAATCTGCAGAGGGGGAATATGCCAAACCCATGCTTTTCGCAAGGAAAAAATGTGGAACTCATTAGCGGAAAAGCCTCAGAGTAACATTCATGCCGTTAGACAGATTGTCCTTCATTTTCAGTGTTCCTGAAGGTACAAAATAGAGATATACACAGACACATGATGACATAGGCACTGTGTTGCAGTCAGCGAATGTAGAAGAAAAAGACCTGAAACCATACCTAATGATAAGAATGGAAAGCTCATGGAGTTAGTTAGTTTGTCTATAAAGCCTTGTATAAAGTGCAAACAACATAGGGATGTGTTGTGTTAAATTATTTATCCTTGCAAGAGAAAGCAAACGATTTAATCTGTTTTCTCCCTGTTGCAAGACATTTTCAAAAAATATGCATTTTCAAAGAAGTCACATGGGAGGAAGTCTCCCCCAGCAAAGTGGTGGAGACATTTCCTCAACTTTGTAAGAGTTTTAAAAAGATGGCAAGCCAAACAAGGACTTCCTAGACCTTCTCCTAACTAGTCAATCACCTATTTGCCAGTCATGCAACATTGCAAGGGGGTGTAGGTGGGGAAGCAGGAAAATATTAGAAGGATATAGTCATTCAGAATCTTTTGGTGGCTCCTTCTCTGGATGACATCATGATGATGTGCCCATGGCCTCCCAGGGTCCTCTCTTTGAGTCCCATCTACCTACTATGCAATGTCAGGAATGTGAGCTACAGAATGGGGGACTCCTGGTTCGATACTAGTACATGTGAAATAGATATTGATTGGAATCCTTGTGGATAAGTAAAATATGAGCCAACAATGTGATGCTGCAGCTGAAAAAACCAATGGGATTTTGGCCTGCATAAATAGAAGTATAGTGTCTTAGATCTAGGACTAAGTCATGCTACCCCTCTATTTTGCCTTGTGTAGATCACACCTGGAATACTGTGTCCAGTTCTGGGCACCACAATTGAAGGGAGATGTTGAAAAGCTGGAATGTGTCCAGAGGAAGGTGACTAAAATGATCAGGGGTCTGGAGAACAAGCCCTATGAGGAGCGGCTTAAAGAGTTGGGCATGTGTAGCTGCAGAAGAGAAGACTGAGAGGAAACATGACAGCCATGTATAAATATGTGAGAGAAAGTCCTAGGGAGGAAGGAGCAAGCTTGTTTTCTGCTGCCCTGGAGCAATGGAAAGGAAAGGAGATTCCACCTGAACATTAGGAAGAACTTCCTGATTGTGAGATCTGTTCAGCAGTGGAACTCTTTACCCTGAAGTGGTGGAGGCCCCTTCTATGGAGGCTTTTAAACAGAGGCTGGATGGCCATCTGTTGAGGGTGCTTTGAACGTGATTGTTCTGCTTCTTGACAGGGGGTTGGACTGGGTGGCCCACGAAGTCTATTCTAACTCTATGATTCTATAAGGGGGAAGCTAGGTGATTATTGGGTGGGCATAGCTGCATTTGAGGGTTCTCGCTGGGGTGTATTATAGGAACCACTGTCGCAAGTAGTCTGGACTGATGCTCTGAATGGCTTTGAAGGTCAAAATCAGCATCTTGGATTGGGCCTGGAAAATAATAGGCAGTTATTTTAGCTGCTTCAGAAGCAGAGTAGTATGTTCTCTTACATGCTACTCCCATCCGATGGCTTTTGGGCTCTGTTTCCATACGCTTAGGGAACAGAGCCCTATGGAGTCTAACAGAGGCCATCACATTATATAAGAGCACTTCTGGTGGGACTCCATAGTGCTGCATGGAAAAAGAGCCAAAATACCATCTTCAGACCACTGTAGAAAGTGGGGGAAAGTGGGAAGAAGAGGAAAAGGTGCAAAAGGGATGTGGGATGGTTGGTCATCTCAGCAGACACAGGAAGACAGTCACGTACAGCATAAGATGGTCTCCTCCGCTTTCCCCCTGCCTGTCTGATAAAGTCCTTATGGGCACTGATCCATATAGCCAAACAAAGTTCAATATCTTGAATAAACCATTTAAACTCGAGGCAAAAGCCTGGAATGGATTCACTGCCCCATTGCCATGGATCCTGCTACATGCCCTTGCTGAAAACATTTTGTTGTCATTGCCAAGCGATAGGATTCCCTTCTCCTATGTCAGGGCTGTCCAACTTCTACCGGGTCCAGGGCCGGAATAGAGGTCACTGATGACCTCGGGGGCTGCTCGGCCCCGCCCCAGGCCCCGCCCCCAGCCCAGGCCCCGCCCCCTCCTAAAGCTGTCATTCATTCTCCTCCCTTTCTCCTCCTCTTTCCCGAGTGCCACGGCGCCCAGGAAAGGCACGGAGGGGAAAGAGGAGGAGGAGGGAGATTTCTCCCTCCTCCTCTTTCCAGGCCTGGCGTGGCTGTCCTGGCGCCACGGCGCCCGGGAAAGGCTCCCGCGCCCGGGAAAGAGGAGGAGGAGGGAAGAGGAAGGCGCGCCAAGGGCAGCGCGTCACAGGCCTGGCGTGACGCGCTGCCCTTGGCGCCGCCTACCCTCCTTTTCAGCAGCTCCCCCGCCCTTCCTAGGGTGGGGAAGCCACCGGGCAGCAGAAAGCGGCACCAAGGGCAGCGCGTCACAGGCCTGGCGTGACGCTGCCCTTGGCGCCGCCTACTCCTCCTTTTTGGCGGAGAGAGAGACGGAGGCGGTGCAGGGAGGAGGAGCTAGCTCTCTTCCTCCTCCCTGCCCCACCTCCCCCTCCCCCGCCGCCATTTTTTAAAAAAATTTAGAATTTTTTTTTTAAAATTTAAAAATGGCGGCTGGGGGGCATAGCAGGGCCATGTCCAACAGGCTGGGGCGGATCCGGGCCCAGGGCTGCCAGTTGGACAGCCCTGTCCTATGTCATGTGTAAGTTAATTCGCCAAGATATCTTCCTGGACAACAACAAGTATATTATATCCAGGGCAGTCTTAAGAACATTATAGGCACCTGGGCAAAGCAGTGCACTGGGTCCTGACTACATGATCACTCACAGGAACAAAAAGGGAGGAAGAGGAAAGGCAGGGGACCCTATTGACCCTCCTGATCAAAGAGGAGGGGAGATTTCCCTCCAATGGTGCCAAATGCATCCTGCTTTACACTGTGAAGAAAATAATCTCACTATACCAATTTGATGGAATTGTCCCATACATTGAAAGAAGAACTGTTCTCAAGGTATGGCCATTCAGCTTCTGTTGAGCAGAAAGAGAGGACATCTGGCTACATAATCATCATTTCCCAATTTTGCCCTGTTTTCTTCCCTTAATTTTTTCAAATTAAATTTTACAGTTCATTCCTGGCACTGTGTGCAATTTCTTTTCACGTATCAGCATTTCATTTATTGTTGGAAAAGCTTAAATATACTTTTTGGCAAGACTTGCTGCTTCATGTCTCCAGCTACATTCACAGATGTGTTAACAGCATTAATTTGTTAATGGCGTTGATTTGATTGCCTTTTGAATGTAAACACACATCTTTGATTGTGATGTGCTGTTTTGACATTGACAAAAATGGTCACCTCCGGGGATCCTCGGAGTTCTGCTGGCTCCAGCACCGCAAAACAAAGTTTGGCACTTTGCTCATTGGCAACACAAACTAACTGGAGAAAAAGACTGGAGACTGCAAAATCCATATTTATTTTGCCATCCATATTTATTATGCTATGAGGTACAAAGAGCTTCTGAATGCTACAAGCTGTTTTCCTGAGTTACAAACACACTGTTCTTCTATCTGCCTCATTGTCACTTCAGCACCAGTAAGAAACTCATTGTTTTCCATGTCCATGGGGGGTAAACATGCTCTGGTTTTTTAATCCAAATTCTGAAACAGCTGTTCAAGGTGTTGGAAGGGCTACCTCCTTTGAAAACTTGATTTAAATGTAAAATGGATTCACAGATGAATTAGGGCCATTCCACACTGTCATATAACCCAGAATATCAAGGTGTACCCTGTACACAAGCTTCCTCCACTGCTGCAGTGGGTTAAACCAGTGTTTCCCAACCAGTGTGCAATGGCACACTAGTGTGCCTGTTTTTAAATTGATTGATTCGAGCGGACCTTCTGCTGTGCCGCGCCGCCCCGAGAAAAGGTTCTCTGCCCCAGGAAGGACAGGAACCAGGAGGGCTTCCCTTCCTCCCCCCTGCCGAGGGACTCCTGGACAGCTTGGGGGAGGAGGGAAGATTTCGGCAGCTATCGGGAGCCACAGGCGGCAAAATCCCATCTGTGGCTGCCGTAAAACCGAAGATGGGGGGCCGGAGGTGCCACTCCTTTGGACGCCCTGACCCAGTTCCCCCTGCCAGCCTCCAATCCACCAGGACTCACTAGTGTGCCGCCATTCTGACTCTCTGCCCCCCCTCGCTCACTGAGGGAGGAAGGGCCGCAAAGTGGAGGGGCCGAGGTGCCACTCCTTCGCCCCAGCCAGCCCACTGAAGCCCCCGTCCACCGCTCATAGTCCTCCTCTGTGGGAGAGCTGAAGCTGGGGGGAGGGGCGGGGCATGGCGCAGCCTGGCTCCACCCCCTCCCCCAGCTTCAGCACTCTCAGCAGCTGCTCCAGCCTTGAGGGGAGAGTGCCAAGCCAGCATTGTGCTGGCTCTGCCATCGCTGGCTTGGCACTGCCCCCTCAAGGCTGGAGCAGCTGCTGGGAGAGCTGAAGCCGGGGGAGGGGCATGGTGTGGCCTGGCTCCGCCCCTCCACCGGCTTTGGCACTCCCAGCAGATGCTCCCAGAAGGCCACCATCCCCCAGCCGTTCTTTACTGTGTTAGAGTGTCATTTTGTGTCATTTTGGTTGGTGGTGTGCCCCAGGATTTTTTAATGTTAAAAGTGTGCCGCGGCTCAAAAAAGGTTGGGAAACACTGGGTTAAACTGTTGAGCTGCTGAACTTGCTGAACGAAAGGTTGGTGGTTCGAATCTGGGGAGCAGGGTGAGCTCCTGCTGTTAGCCCCAGCTTCTGCCAACCTAGCAGTTCAAAAACATGTAAATGTGAGTTGATCAATAGGTACCGCTTCAGTGGGACGGTAACAGCACTTCATGCAGTCATGCTGGCCACATGGCCTTGGAGGAGTCTACGGACAAAGCCAGCTCTTCAGCTTAGAAATTGAGATGAGCATCCATCCCATCTCCCCCCCCCCCCGCCCCCCGAGTCGGACACAACTAGACTTAATGTCAGATGAAACATTTACCTTTAGCTTATCAAGGCAGAAAATCCCACAATATCTGTTTTGAACTGGGCCATCTGCGTCCACACTGCCATATATTCCAGTTCAAAGCTGAAAATGTGGGATTTTATTCAGCTGTGTGGAAGAAGCTTGTGCTTCCGTCCCTTGGTCTTCAAGGTGTTGTAATATCAATTTTCATACTGATATTCCAAACTGACACAGCCTTGTCTCTGAATTCTATTAGGTGAGTTATGATGGTCTGCAGCAACTGCCATAACAGCAATGGATAGTAGTAATAATGTTCTCTGGCTCATCTAGAAATAAGAGATAAGCTGAGTGTAATTTGAAGAAATGATGACATTGGCTCCTTACAGTTACGAATCAAGAGTTTGAACGTCAGTTAAATATGCAGAGTCTGCAGACTTGTGGCTTTGCTCTGCTTTGCAGTCTGTTTCTTTTACCATAGCAAGTTATCTGTGCTTGTCATGTGAGCATTTGTCTCATCTCTTTTGACTCACAGTAGTATTTCAGCAGGCCAATCGTTACTTATTTCTCATCTTCTGAGATGTCTATCAGCGCAGAAAGGGGAGGACTGAGTGAAAACAGGGAACTCCTAATTTATGAGTTTAATATGCAACCCACTATTTTGCTTCCTGTGCTCACAGAGGGATTTATAACACATGTAAGTCACTCTATCACCAACATCACCCCCCACCCCAGAACTGTGCTGAAGACTGGAAAAACATAATACATCAATTTACTAGATTAATTTCTTTCATATAGAAGCTGTCTGAAATCTTCACCCAAGCCTTTGCCACATTTGTCTCTGATGAATGGGAAGGCTAACAAGAAAGATAGTGTGTGCTTACATACTCTGTACTTACTTTAGGGAAGTGTTACACCAAAAGGACAGTTTGCCTCAATATGCATCGGTTTGGAAATGATGATAGAATGCCAGGCTGGGGGAAGTTGGCATACAGCAGAGATGGTCCTCTGAGAATCATAGCAGGGGGGGAAAAAAAATCTCTTTTTTTAACCCCATATCCATAGAATGAGGTTTTTTGTGTTATGATTTATTCTGTCTGTTCCGTCCTCCAGATGTTTCATATGCATAGCCCCATAGTTTTGTTTTAAAAGGCAGCATTTTTTCCTTTTGCATCTTTCCTGGGACTGTTCCAGGCACACTGGCACCTTGCCTGTTAATTATTAGCAAGGTTGCAGCCTGGTGCAGAATTTGCCACCTAAAGCTCTGCAAATGTATCTTTTTAGTTGGTGTCCGCCCCTTTTTCTTCCTGGGGATTGGCCTCCATTTTAGAAAGTGTTTTAGTTCCTTTCAGAGAGGGAAGGAAGCCAGATGTGTTTTTGGCCAGCCAGGATTGGCTCCGAAATGGGTCACCGTAAGTACTGGGTGCTTACTGGGTGCTTACTGGGTGCTGACCTGGGTGCTGACCTGCATGCTGACCTGCTGATTGCTATTTGCTTGACCATTAGCTGGGGGACTGCTGGAACCAGATGAGTTTATGGTACCTTGCAGAGACTGGCTTTGCATGCTGTATAGGATAGACATCTGGTTACCAGCCCAGCTTTAGGTCACCTTTGGACTGAGCTTAGGTTTAGAGGGGGGAAGGAGTGGTTCCTTCAACCAAACACCTAGGACCAGGGTGGGAAATATCGGGTTTCCTGCCATCCAAAAAGAAGCAGTAGGAATCTTTTGAGCAACAACCCAAGGCATTTCCACTCTTTTTTTGCAACCATTAAGAAGCTGTGCCAAGTCCTGCAAAGACTTTGTTATTGAATAAACTGTTTGATTTTCAACTTTATTTTGGAGTGTTTTTTGGGTTGTCAGACCACCTAGCTTTTTCAGCAAGCGCTCTGCAGTCCACCAGATAGAAAGGACAACACATCTGCCAGTTTTAATTTTAAACAGACCTGGTGTGACGGCATACTGTCTACTAGGAAGAAATATAGCTGGCATTCTCATGTCTCGCCCAATTCTTTCTGGTAATTGCCCTCTTTCCATGGGAAAAAGTTAATTCTTTGGACTCCCAGATCCTGAGAGTTTTAATATATAAAAATATTTCCAGTCTCTGCACAGGAATCAGAGTATGGTGTACAGCAGTGGCTCCCAAACTATTTGGGCCTACTGCCCCCTTTCCAGAAAAAAAATTACTCACCGCCCCCCTAGAAATTATTTTTTTAAAAATTAATAGCAATTAAACAGAAAGATATATGTATTAATGCAGTGGTTCTCAACCTTTCTAATGCTGTGAGCCCTAAATAAAGTTCCTCATGTTGTGGTGACCCCCAACCATATTTTCGTTGCTATTTCATAAATAACTAGCTGTACCCAGCACACGTTGCTGTGCCCTATTTAGGAGATGCGAGAAAGTCTGAGTATGTAAGGGTTGTAATTGATGTTACTTATGGTCTTGGTGGGGTCATGGCTGTGTCGTTGTGGGTTGTTCTGGTGGGTGGGATGTTGAAGTCCTGTGGAGTTGTTGGTGTGTGGTGTTGCTGGCGTTCTGCAGAGCTTGTGGATATACAATGTTTTTTGTCTTTCCGTCTGCTGTGTTAATGTAGAGGTTGATGCTTGTGTGGGTGGGGTACTTTGGAAGTGAGTGGAGGTACTTGAAATCCCATCATCCATGGTGTGCCCTCCTCTAAACTGCAGTTGGGTGGAGTGTGGGTCATGGGGGCACTATGTGCCAAGTTTTGTCTTTATCAGTCTTGGTTCTGGGCCACAGTGGTCTGTGGGGAATGAAGGGTTTGAAAGTACTACAAATCCCATAATCCATGGAGGTACATCAAATCCCATCATCCATGGTCCACCCTCCTCCAAACTGCAGTAGAATGTAGAGTGGGGCCTAGGGCTCTGTGTGCCAAGGTAGGTTACTGTAAATTCAGGCCATACACAATGTCCCATGAGCTGAGGCCTAGTCAGGAAAATCAAGTTAATGAAGCCTTACTGTCAATTCAGAGCTTAAACAGCATCCCATTAAGTGAGGCCTAGTCAGGAAAATCAAGTTAATGAAGCCTTACTGTCAATTTTGGGCGTGGTCTGTGATTTGTAGGGGTTTAAATTTGCTGTGGGAAGTGAATTGGGTGTTCATGTTGGTGACTGCCTCAGGCCTTTGCCTTATCCTCCTCTGCCAGTTTAGAGGGTCAGAATGTTCATGTTGGCTGGCCAATAGAGGCGTTATGCAAATACTCCCTCACTGGCAACCAATCAGGTTGTCAGAATGTAGAGGCCGAGAGATTCACTGGCAGCCGCGGAGGACGCTGGGAAATGTAGGTTTTTTTGTATTGTTGTTTTGGAGGCCTTCTAGGTTTTGGGGGGAAAGTATCTTGGCTAAAAACCTACCTTGCCTGAGGCCTATTTTTGTTGCCAAGTTTGGTGTGTCTGCCTTGCACGGTTTCTCTGTCTATGGCAGTCGTTCCATGATGGGACCTCCTTTATATAATAGATTTTGCTACTCTTATGAATTCTAATGCAAATATCTAATATGCAGGATGTATTTTCATTGTTGAACATAATTAAAGCATGGTGATTAAACACAAAAACAATATGTTTGGGGGAGTATGGACAATGGATGATGAGATTTGCAGTACCTTCAATCAATTCAGCTCTGACTTCCAAAGACCACTGAGACTCCCATAAATTATACAACTTGACCAAACTTGGCACAGAAAACTCACATGAGCAACAGAAAATACTGGAGGGATTTGGGAGGAATTGGCAGTGATTTAGGGGAGATGTAGTTCACCTACATCCAGAGAGAACTGAGAACCCAAACAACTATGGATTTTGATGAAACTTGGCACAAATACTCAAATTTGAACACTGGTGGAGTTTTGAGAAAATAGCCCTTCTCATTTGGGAGTTGTAGTTACTGGGATTTATGATTTACAATCAAAGAGCATTTTGAATTCCACCAAAAATGGAATTGAGCCAAACTTGGCACACAGAACCCCCATGACCAACAGAAAATACTGGAAGGGTTTGGAATGATTTGCCTCTGCCGGGGAAAGCCACGCTTTCTTCCGCAGTGGCGGGGGGGCTCTGCCGGAGGACGCGGAGGCCTTTGCACTGTAGCTTCACACTGCACTGCATGTGGGGGTCAAAGCGAAAAGGGCGGGGCCAAAGAAGAGGGCCGCACGACCCCTCCTAAATGGCCAATCATTCACCACCCTCTTAAAGTAGTTAGTTTACTGCCCCCCAAATTCCCCTGAGCCTCTCACCGCCCCCTTGGATCACCTCACCACCCACCAGGGGGTGGGACCGCCCACTTTGAGAATCAGTGGTATACAGTATAGTTGTTGTTGTCCCCCTCAATGGATTATCACCTTGTTGTGGTGAGGAGGCTTGCATGTTCCAATGAACCTGTGAGCATAACCATCGAAGTCATGTACTCCCAGGAGGTGCCACACGGGATGATCCAGACCAAGAACAATCCGAAGACTCAAAGAACTCAATGGCGGAGCAGGTGGAGGATAACATGATACATGTTACAACGGCTGTGAAGGCTACAACAGAATGAGAAGACACCGTTGTCGTGCTAACCATGCCACTGGTTGGGACCTCACTCTGTGAAGACTGTGTGTTGACCAACTGTGCACCGACCTCCACACATTAAAAAAAATCCTCATGCAGAGGCGTCGTCTTCAAGTTGTTGTTTTTATTACTGATGGCAGCCCTAACATGGTTTTCTTGCCAAGATTTGTTTGGAGAGAGAGTTGCCCTTGCCTTTTTCCAAGGCTGAGTAAGCATGACTTGCCCAAGATCATGAGGTGGGTGGCCATGAAGAGTGTGGATTCAAACCTTGGTCTCCAAACTCATAGTCCAGTGTTCAAATTGCTACACAATGCACTCATGTTTTACCTCAAATTACCATGATCAAAACTAATTTCATGGAGTTTTTTTCAGTTGTTAATCTTTTTCCCAATCTTGCCTCCACAATGTAAACCAAAAGGGAACACTGTGCAGCATTTCATGTGGTCCTTTGGAAAATTGAGTGTTGCCTTTTGGATTCTCAAAGTCTCCTGCAACTAGGCAGTAACCAACACATCCTCTAATTCCCTTTTTGACATAACCATGAAAATACAGAGTTGTCTATGGTAGCCACGGTAGCACAGCAGGTTATGCAGCTAGCTGCACAAAAACTTCCTGACCAGAAGGTTGGCAGTTTGAAGCCGTGGGTCGGGGTGAGCTCCTGCTGTTAGCCCTAGCTTCTGTCAACCTAGCAGTTCGAAAACATGCCATGTGAGTAGATCAATAGGTGCTGCCTTGACAGGAAGGTAAAAGGCACCCATGCTGGCAATTCGACCAGGAGGAGTCTATGGACACCAGACTCCTCAGCCTGGAAAATGGAACAAGAGGACCTGCCCATGGCCAGAGTTGAGTATCACTTCCAGATACTGGAGATGGAAAGGGAAACCTTTGTCTTTGTGTATTGTATATCATTGTTGATCACTGTATAAAGGCATTGACTGTTTGCCTATATGTGTGTATACTGTAATCCGCCCTTAAGGAAGATAGAGTTGAATATAATAAGTGTATTATTGATTGATTGATTGATTTTATTATTTATGAGTCGCCCTCCACGTCAGTGCTCTGGGCGACTTACACACAAAAACACATAAAAGAATTCAATAGTTAAAAGCTAAAAGAATAAAAAGATTAATTAAAATAGTTCCAGTAGCTCAGGCTAAGTCTGGGAGGTGTCCTTAGCCATAAGCCTTTCGGAAGAGCCAGGTCTTCAGTGCGGTCAGGAACTGGGGCATGTCCCGGATAGCTCTCTGATCCGCCGGCATCAAGTTCCAAAGGACAGGGGCCGCGATGGAAAAAGCTCTCCGTCTCGTGGTGTCGAGGCGGGCCTCACTCACACCTGGGATGCGGAGAAGGTCCCTGTTTCCTGAGCGCGGCGACCTTAAATGAGCTGGTTCGGACAAGCGGTCTTTTAAATAAGCTGGGCCGGCACCATGAGGGCCTTAAAGGTGTTTACAGGATCTTGTGGATGGCTCTGAGCTCGACTGGCAGCCAGTGCAGACGCTGTAGAGATGGCGCGATATGGCATCTCAGTGGTGTCCCGGTGAGGAGTCTGGCGGCTGCATTCTGCACCAACCCCACGTACAAGGCATTACAGTAGTCCAGCCGTGATGTCACTGTGGCATGGACCACAGTAGCCAGCGCATCTGATGGAAGGTAAGGTGCCAGTTGACGTGCCTGGCGTAGGTGGAAAAAGCTCCCTTACTTGTCGCAGCAACCTGGGCCTCCAGTGAGAGTCTCGAGTCTAGTATCACACCGAGACTCTTCACCGACGGGGCCGGATCAGCGGCTCTCCTCAAAGAGAGGCAGCGGAATGGGTGGCTCTGGGCGTCCCGGCCATAGAATCTCAGTCTTTGATGGATTGATCTTGAGTTTGTATGAGCGGAGCCATCTGGTCACTGCTTCTAGTCCTTGTCTGAAGTTCTCAGGCACCGATGTTACGCCTGGCTCAAGCTTCAGCAGAAGCTGGGTGTCATCTGCATATTGGTAGCACCCCAATCCAAAACTTCTGGCTATGCTTGCCAAGGGTTGGACGTAGATGTTAAAAAGCGTTGGTGACAAAATGGCGCCTTGGGGGACTCCACAGTCCAGGGTGGATTTCTTGGACACTTGGCCTCGCCACTCAACACGCTGCGAACGGCCCCGCAGGAAGGAATTGAACCAGGCCAAAGCTGTGCCTTGAATCCCAATGGCTGATAGTCGCCGCAACAGCAAGTCATGGTCCACCGTGTCGAACGCCGCGGTGAGGTCAAGCAGCACCAGGATAGCCGAACCTCCCTTCTCCAATTGGCGGCAGATGTCGTCCGTAATGGTCACCAGGACGGTCTCGGTCCCGTGTCCGGCGCGGAAACCCGATTGGCAGGGGTCCAGGCTTCCTGAGGTTTCCAGGAATTCCTGTAATTGGATCGCTGCTGCCCGTTCAATCAGTTTCCCGAGGAAGGGTAGGTTTGAGACCGGACGGTAGTTTGCCGGCACCGCTGGATCCAAATTCGCCTTCTTCAGCAGCGGGCGGACTCTAGCCTCCTTCAGCGCATCGGGAAAGACTCCCAGCTCCAATGAGTGATTTATCAACCCTGTCAGAGTGGCCAGGAGGCTCCCCGCACAGGACTTAATCAGATGGGACGGGCACGGGTCTGTAGAGCAAGTGGTTGCCCTTGCTGCGGTCAAGATTTGATTAATCTCCTCTGAATTCAGGGCCTTGAACTGGTCGAGTTTCAAGCTAGGCGATGGAGCTGGGTCCTTACCCATCCCGCTCCTCTCCTCAGGTATAGAGGGTAAATCACGCCTAAGGGCAATTATTTTCTCAGTGAAGAAAACTTGAAATTCTTCCGCTGAGATAGCTGAATTTTCATTGTCCCTCGGCAGTGAGATGGGCATAGCTAGGTCTCGAACGATCTTAAAGATCTGTGCTGGGCGCGATCTTGCCGCCGCTATTAAGGAGGAGTTATAGGTCTTCTTGGCCTCTTTGACCGCCCGCTCATATGACCTGCGCATATCTCTGAAGGCTGATCTCGACGTCTGAGTTGGTTTCCGACGCCACGCGCTCCCAGCTGCTTCCGCCGCTTCAGCAGTCGCAGGTCGTCCGTGAACCATGGAGAATGGACTCTTCGTGGCCGGATCAGGCGTCTGGGGGCTATTTGGTCGATGGCTTTTGACAAGACTGTATTCCATCTGTCCACCCGTTGATTCAAGGTCCCACCGGGAACTTCCATCGGCTCAATGGCTGCTGCGAAGCAGCTGGGGTCCATATGCCTCTTCTGGCGTGCCAGTATAGGTTTTGGCTCTGGCCTTGCTGGTAGGGGGATTCTGATGTCGACCTTCAGAGTGAAATGATCCGACCAGGGGACCTTCGTTGTTACTTGCTGCGTAACCCTCAACCCGTACCCAAAGATTAGGTCTAAGGTATGTCCGGCCTGGTGTGGGGGCCGGACTCCATCAAAATGAGTCCTAATGTGTCCATGGATCGGATGAACTTCTTCGCTAGGGGATGGCATATTAGCGTCTGCATGGATGTTAAAATCTCCCAAAACAATGAGTCTTGGGAATCTAAGTGTCCAACTGCGGCAATATCGAGCAGATTGAGTAAGCTCTCCTTCGGGGTCCCGGGGAGCGATAGATAAGAAGAATCGCTAAGCACTCCTTAGCTTTAAGGGTGATTCTCAAACACCCATGCCCGTGATATTCGGGGCCTGATAACTGTCACCGGGATGTCATCCCTAACTACTATACCCACTCCTCCTCCCCTACCACCAGTTCTCGGTTGATGGAACATCCGGAAACCCGGAGGGGACAGCTCATGGAGAGGTATAGTGTCTCCATTCTGTGTCCAGGTCTCCGTGATGCAGTTAATATCTGCATCTTGCTCTATGATGAATTCATTCAAGGTGGCCAACTTGTTCCGTGATCGATCTGGCGTTGAGGAGCAGGAGTGATGAACAGGTGGGAGGTGGTGTCGGGAGGAGCTTTGTTGGGGGACGGGTCGCAGGAAGGGGGACGGGTAGTGCTTCCTACTATTCCCATGGTTCCTAATTAGAGGTCGGCCCTTGAGTCCAACTTTCCTTCTACCTGTGACTGCTGGGATTTTTCCTCCGCAAGTTGATGGACTCGTAGAGGGAATGTGGATAATAAATAATAATAAATAGATAAATAAATAAAACTCATTAAATCTCCCCAAGGCACTCAGGGCGGATTCCAATATACAATGTCAAACAATCAATGCCTACATAAAACAAACAAACACTGACATAAAATCCCAGAAAAAACCCACATATGAAAATAACATTAAATCCTAACATCAAATTCAAGCCTAATTATTATTATATATGGTTTTTACAATGGCAGTCAGGCAGTACCAGAAGTGGTTCAGAAATAAGCCTCATGAACCTCAGGCTGCCCTGGGAAATTCTGTCTGAGGGTGCCCACCCTTGCTTCTCCTTCATCTTTCCTACAGATTAAGGCAAGAGAAAGCGAAGTAAGCAAACTGTGTCCTTGAGGTCAAGTCTCACATGTCTGGGCTTTGAGGAAATCTGGGCTTTGAAGAAGTTAGTGGAATAAATGTGCTTAAATTTGGTGATGATTTTCCCTAGTTTTTGTCCTTGACTTAATGCTGAGACACGAACATCATTTCTTTGCTTGCATAGACTGTTTTACTGCCCCTAATGTCAATAGGTTAGATTATTCCAACAGCGTTCTTCTTTAACTAATGGCTTATGATTGCCATGAATCACAGCTTGGAAAAATGACATACATCACTTTATTTTCCCCTTCCCGCCTAGGAATGTCTGCAATGCTTTTTTACTGTGCAGATGGCCACTGTTTTGAAGGTTGCTTCAAAATAGTATTGGGTACCAGCACGGGCGGTCCTACAGGTAGGCCAAGTAAGCGGCCACATGGGACGCCATCTGGGAAGGGGGCGCCATCCTGGCCGCATGGGGCTCCATCCTGGCCCTGCTGATGTTTCACAGGCAGTGCCACAGCTGCCTGCTTTTGGGCCCCGGCCTTGTGTGCTCCGACGCTGCTTCTGGGCATGCGCGGAGGTTTTCGCGCAGGCGCAGTTGCTCCGGAGCTGAAGTTGAGCGCAAGAGCAACTGCACATGTGCGAAAACCTCCGCGCATGCCCAGTAGCTCCCTTGCGCAGAAGCCTGTAAGCAAAGCAGTCCCTATCGGCCAAGCAGGGAGTGCTTCCCCCCTCCCTTTGTCTCCGCCGCACGTGCGTTTGCGGGGAAGGAGATAAGAATCGGTGAAGGAAGTGTAAGTGAAGGAATGAATGAAGGGCTTTCCTCCTCCTCCTCTGTGACCTCTTCTCTCCCTCCTTCCTTTCTTCGGCTCTATTTCTGTCTAGACCTGATGGGCCTGAGGCTATGAGGAGTTATGGGAGTTGGAGTCCAAAACACCTAGAGGGAGGGAGGGCCCAAGTTTGCCCAGGCCGCGCTGCCTGTATTTGACCTCATTTTAAAAAATTGGCTGTTTTTCTATTTACATTTACATTGGGATCCTAATTTTGGACTTATGGGAGAGTCCTATGAATTATGAGACGAGTGGTAGGTAATATATTCTGATTTTGATGCATTTACATTGCATTTCTTGTTGATTATTATACAGTTCTGCTTAATATTGTCATACAATATAATAAAAATACAATATAACAGTAGAATAATGGTATATTTTATATTACATGTAATATTACAAACAATATTGCAGTATAGTGGTATTGTACAAAATAGTAATATATACTATTTTATTTTACTTTATTTTGGGTTATTTGAGTTTTATAGGAGTAATGAAAATATTTAGTAGAGGATAATTTTATTTAAATAAATATTTTTATTTATTATTTTATAATAATAATATAATAGAATGTTATATTATATTATAATGTCAATATATTATAATATAATTTTTTTTATTTATTTATAAATTCAATTTGGTAGACTGCTCTCTCTGGAGCCCAGAGCGGTTTACAACATAAAATCAATAAAAACATCAAAACAGATAAAAGACGTATACCCAAAAGCCCCACTCCCCACAATAACCCCGGCAAGCAGCAATATGCAGAAGCAATACATGGCAGGACGGTATGTTGGCAGCTGGCAAATAGGAGGCATCAGTTGGGACCAAATGCCTGCCTATATAACCAAGTCTTCACAGACTTGCGAAAGGCCAACAAGCCCCGTAGTGCTCGTATCTCCTCTGGCAGAGAATTCCAGAGGGTCGGAGCGGCCACTGTAAATGCTCTCTGCCGGGTGCTCGACAGCCTACAGATCTTAATACTAGGGACCTCTAGTAGATTAAGCCCCTCTGAGCGCAGTGATCTTCTGGGTTTGTATGGGGTAAGACGCTCCCTCAGGTACACTGGCCCCAAACCATGTAAGGCCTTGAAAGTTAGAACTAACACCTTGAAGGAGACCCGGAATTCAATGGGAAGCCAGTGCAGTGCACGCAGGAGTGGGGTCACATGCGCAGATCTTGGGGCTCCCGACAGCAGGCGCGCTGCTGCGTTCTGCACCAGTTTAAGTTTCCGGATTGCCGACAAGGGTAGGCCAATGTACAGTGCATTACAGTAATCGAGCCCCGAGATGACCGTGGCTTGGATCACCGTGGCCAGGTCGCAGCGGGAGAGGTAGGGAGCCAGACGTTTCACCTGCCATAGATGGTAGAACGCTGTCTTGCAAGCGCAGGCAATCTGCACTTCCATCGACAGTTGGGTGTCCAGCTGGACCCCAAGGCTCTTAACTAGGGGCTGTGGGCGAAGTGCCACACCATCAAACGTCGGCAACTGGGTCTCTACCCCCCGGGCGGCCCAGCCACAAGATCTCCGTCTTCGCCGGGTTCACCTTCAACTTACTGGCTCGCAGCCATCCAGTTACGGCTTCTAGGCAGGGATGGAAATTATCGGGTATAGATTCCACCCCGGGGTCCATCCTCAGAATGAGCTGGGTGTCATCGGCGTACTGATGGCACTCCAGCCCAAAACTCCGTACCAATTGGGCGAGTGGTCGCATATAGATGTTAAATAACAGCGGGGTTGGTAATCGACAGTATCAAACGCTGCCGTGAGGTCCAATAACACGAGCAGCGCCGATCCGCCTTGGTCCAAATGGCATCGGAGTAGGTCTGTGATGGAGACCAGGACGGTCTCTGTCCCATGGCCCGAACGGAAGCCGGACTGGAAGGGGTCAAGCCAGGTTGCATCATCCAAGAATGTCCGCAGCTGGTCCATTGCTGCCCTCTCAATTACCTTGCCCAGGTACGGTAGATTGGACACTGGGCGGTAATTGGAGGGAGCCGCGGGATCTAACCCGGGCTTCTTCAGCAATGGACTAACCACCACCTCTTTTAACTCCTCTGGAAAAGCTCCTTGCTCAAGGGAGCAGTTGACTATATTCAACAGAGGGCCTCGTAACCCCTCCACGCATTGTAATGTAGTATAATATAATTATGATATAATATAGTATGAGTATGGTATAATGTATTGTATATACATTGATACAATATAATACTACTAATGGTATTGTGATATTATAATTGTATATTTGTTTTACATGGGGGGACAAAATAATGTTTTTTTTGAGGGGGCGGCGCCAAAATAATGTTTGCTTACCATTTAAAATTACCTTAGACCGCCCCTGGGTACCAGTAATATGTTCAGAGATTTAAAAAAATGCAGGTATGCATTTTTGGCATAGGCTTGCATAGCTTTAACTGACCACACTAAAGGCATCCCATGTGGGCCGTCTTCAGTTGATGGAAGTCTTAGTAAAGCAATCTTTCTTAATCACAGTTATATTGAAAAGGCCAGATGAGAAATAAAATGTGCCCCAAAATGTCCAATTTCACTATGTGCTTCTAGTTCCCTAGAAAACGGTGTCTCCCCTAGTACCTCTCTTGTCTTCGTGACTTTGCAAAAAATATTATGCTTTCAGAGTTTGTCTTTCTTGTGAAATATCAGCTGTTGACAGCTAACCTGAAATAACTAGTCATCCTGCTTTGTATTAGCTTTGTATCCCCTGACAGCTTTTACACAGCTATTTGAAAGAGTCATAGAGTTGGAGGAGACCACAAGGTTCATTCACGCCAACCCCTTTCCATTCAGAAATACAAAATCAAAGCACTCCTGACAGATGGCCATTCAGCTTCTGTTAAAAACCACTTGAGAAAAAGATTCCACCACACTATGAGGCAGCATATTCCACTGTTGAAAACCTCTTACCACCAGGAAGTTCATCCTAACGTTTAGATGGAATCATTATTTCCTGTAGTTTGAATTAGAAAGCTCCATGTCTTGGTCCATGAGGTCACAAAGAGTCAGAAATGGTTGACTTGAAGTACAATGTACAATGGCTTGAGAAAGTGGTCGAGATTAAAGGAATGGATGAACTAACTCACTGGTTACGCCAGAATAATGGCAAAGGGAATACAATGACAGATTGGACATTGGTTAATGATTATTTAGAACTTACGAAAGTAGATTGAAGCTATCTGTCAATAAACTGAATGAAAAAGAAAATTAAGAGCACTTTAGGATGCCCTGTATTAAAGAATCAATGTAACAATACAATAAGAAATAGTATGGAATAAAATGGAAGTCAATATGCAACCCCTTCCCCTTTCCTTTTGTATTCATGTATGGCGATTTTATGTTGTGTACTGTTTATGAAAACGGAAAATTTAATAAAAAGTTACAACAAAAAAAAAGAAATGGTTGACTTGAATTAATAAACAACAATGTCCTTGTCACTCTGGAACAGCAAAAAGAAATCCATTCTCACTCCATCATCCAGGTTGCAAAGAAGGGTGAAAACATTGGGAAGTTCTTCCCCATGCATGTCAAAAGAAATTGACCTGGCTGTCTATATATATATAGATAGGTAGTGGTCAGGCATGTAGCCAGGGGGGGCTAAGGGGGCTTCAGCCCCCCCCCCGGAAATTCTCAGGGTGGTCCGCGAGAAGGCCTTACTGGTACATTATTTCAACTGTTATGTTTATTCATATCATGATCTGATCACCATGCTCATTATATCCCACATTAATGGGGTTATTGGGATAACAATACAAAAGGTTTGCTAGGGTTGACCCTCTTCCACCCAGTCTCAGCCCCCCCCGAACCAAACTCACCCCGAATCAAAATCCTGGCTACAGCCCTGGCAGTGGTATAAGAAGTATCAGTAAGGGAAGACTTTGCACTATTCTCAACCAGTAGCACTATAACCTGAATCATCTCATATAAAGTTTCCAGGTAGCAACATGCAGACATACTGTGCATCCTGTGAATCTCAAGATGTGAAGAAGTAGTATTGGAAGATGGCTTGACCCAGGCCTGGCTAGCAACCTTTCAACATGTCCACTCTGTTGAAGCTCTGGTGGTCTAATAAAAGAAAAATGGCATCCTTCTCCAAATCCCCAGGGAAACGGGTGGAGCAAACTTGATTGGGTTCTGTAAACGATGATTGGCAGGTGCCAAGGACCAATGAATGCAGCCAAACCTCAAGTAAGCTGCAAACACATTAAAACAAAGCAGAACCCCTTGCAAACCATGCAAACTGTTACATTACATCCTCTGAGTAGAAAATTCATTTTGTATGGAGTGTACATTGGCCTCTGAAGAACCATTTCTTCTGCAACCTCCTTATTGCAACCAGAGGAACAAATCAAAAGAACTGGGGAAGGGGATAGGAGAGATTGGGCTGCTGGGCCTTCTGATTTTTAAGGTATATCACTAGTCTCCAGGCTCTGGTCTGAAAAGCATAGAAATGAGCTCCTAGTTCAGGTGTCCCCAAACTTTAAATGACCATTAATGTTGGACCTGAACCAGTATGCCAGTATGGCTAATGAACTATACTGGAGCCCTTGGTGGTAAAGTAGGTTAAACCACTGAACTGCTGAACTTGCTGACTGAAAGGTCACAGGTTCAATTCCGGGGAGTTGGGAGAGGTCCCGCTATTAGCCCCAGCTTCTGCCAACCTAACAGTTCGAAAACATACAATGTGAGTAGATCAATAGGTACCGCTCTGGTGGGAAGGTAACAGCACTCCATGCAGTCATGCTGGCCACATGACCTTGGAGGTATCTATGGACAATGCCAGCTCTTTGGCTTAGAAATGGAGATGTGCATCAATCCCCAGAGTCAGACACAACTGGACTTAATGTCAAGGAAAAACCTTTACCTTTGCTATGGCTAATGATCTGGAATTCTGGGGACTTTGGTCCAACAGCAACTGAGAAACAATATTTGGGAGTCCTTAGTCTATCCTCAGTTGTCCCATCCTTACACCTATCAATCTCTCTCAACTGTATTCCCTTCTAAATACCCTCCCTGCCTTTGTAAATACTTGGGATGTTTGGCTGTAAGTGATCTGTGAAAGAGGAGCCAAGAATATGAATTGAGGAAACACATTTCGTCAATGCGTTGGCTTTGTTATTTGTAAAAGGGCACATGGAGAGCATGAAAACCAGGGGCAACTGCCACACATTCCTTGTGATGCAAAATCAGATCCCAAGCACCAAGTCATTGAGAGCAGTCTAGCAAACCAGGAGGTGACCATTAGAACCAAAAACCCTTCAGGCCCCAAAAGGGAAACCAGAAAGCAAAAGTGGAGAATTACTCAGAAGTCATGACCAGAAACAAAACAAACCAGAACTGGAAGTCAAGGTGCAAATCCAGCCACACCAGAGATGAAGGAGACCTTATTACTCAAGCCAAATTCCAGGATGCCAATAGGCAACTTGGCTGAAGACATTTGTTTGTTCTTGTATTTTTCTTCACAGTATGCACTAGGATTACCGAAGACATTTTGCAAGCTGGCGGAAATGACTAAATGGTGCTCCTTCCCATACCATACAAAAGGCACAAACCACACTCCTTGCTTTTCCACTTCGTTGTCATGTCCACAGCCTGGGCCAACCCTTGAACTATGAAATCATTCCTCAGAGAAGCTATAAAAGTAACAAATGGTGCATGTAACTGCAGAATTAATGTAGAATTAATGCAGTTTGACACCGCTTCAACTGCCATAATTCAGTGGTATAGAATGATGGATGTTGTTTGGTACAGCATTTGCACTCTTTAGCAAAGTTGGCTAAAGACCTTGTAAAACTACAAATCCCAATATTCCATTGCATTGAGCTACAGCAATTAAAGTGGTGTCAAATTGCATTAATTCTACAACGTAGATGTATCCTATGACTCACTGTAAAAAAATTTATTTATTTATTTATTTGTTTGATTGATTTTATATTCCGCTTCTCCCGGCAGGCTCGGGGTGGTTCACACACACATCAAACACACAATAAAACAGCAATACACTATAAAACAGCAAAAGGTAAAAGTTGCGAAAAATGCAACAACAGTGGACAAGTTACAGTATCCGGGAACTTCAATTAAAGGCAAGCCTGAACAAGATAGTTTTGCATGCCCTTCGGAATGGAATGAGCTCAGCCATGGCCCGGACATTGTCCGGACGGTCCCTCAGGTACACCAGCCCTAGACCATGTAAGGCCTTGAAGTTCAAAACCAGCACCTTGAAGACTATTCAGTACTCGATTGGTAGCCAGTGCAATTGCTATAAGATGGGAGTAATGTGCTCTCTTGCCGGCGCTCCCGCCAGCAAGCGAGCTGTAGCATTTTGCAGCAGCTTGAGTTTCCGAACTGTCGACAAGGGAAGGCCTATGTAGAGGGCGTTACAGTAGTCTAGTCTCAAGATGACCGTCGCTTGGATTACCGTGGCAAGGTTGTCCCTGGATAGGTAGGGAGCCAGTCGCCTAGCCTGTCGCAGGTGGAAAAATGACGTTTTGCCGACCACAGAGACCTGGGCCTCCATGGCCAGCAATGGGTCCAGCTGAACACCCTAGGCTTTTTACCAAAGATGATGGGCTTAACTGCTCGCCATCCAGGGTAGGCAACTGGCACTCATCCAACCCAGGGCGACCAGGCCACAGGATCTTCGTCTTCGATGGATTCACCTTCAGCCGGCTGGAACGCAGCCAACCAGTCACGGCTTCAAGGCATTGCTGGAAACAATCGGGTACGGAGTCCGGCCTGCCATCCATTCTCAGCACCAGCTGGGTGTCATCGGCATACTGATAACACTCCAGACCAAAGTCGCGCACCAGCTGGGTCAGCGGCCGCATATAGATGTTGAACAATAAAGGGGAAAGGATGGCTCCCTGGGGAACCCCACAGGTTAATGGGAGTCTCCCAGAGACCTCCCCCCCTCCACATGTTCTCCCCGGTCTTGGAGGAAGGAGGTTACCCATTTAAAGTTGCAAAGGAGTGACTTTGTGCCTTATTAAAATCCAATTTCAAATGAGTTATGCCTTCGTTATTGTGGAAGGAATAGATTACAAGGAGCTATTTAAATCCAATTACTTCCATGCCTTGCAAAAGAATTACTTTTCAACATGACAACATGTTGTCTAACTGACTTGTTTCTTTTTCTCCTCCTTTAGAGTCTACAATCCGAAATGACTTGGGTTTCACTCTGACATACATTTAGCGGTGGCAGCTGCTGACAAATAGTGCTGACACCGTTACGATTCGGAAATAATGGCTGTTGCAGCAGCTAACAGGCAAGAAAATACCGAACTAATGATGGAACAGCCGAAACGTTGAAACAATTCTGCCTGTAGAGGAAACCTGAAGGACGTTTTCTCCAGCGGAAAGACCAAAGCAGGGTCAATTTACCCGACCTGTTTATTGCAACCAATATCCAATGCTTTATGTATCCTTTTGTAGATGCACAGCACACAAATGAACGGCTAAACAAAAACCAAAAAAAAAGCAAACTGGCCATTTACCAGCATTGTTTGTTCAGCTCTTTTTGGGTCCATCACCATGGAAACATGCTTCAGGAGAAAGGATGCTTGCCACACTGAGCACATCAATACTCACTCCATTGCAAGAACAGAGGCATCCTCCTCAGTCATGTGCCTGCTCCCGATGAGGCGCTGGTAGTAACTGGGTTGATCACCTGTCGATTATCACTTCCACCAGAAGCTCTTGTGAATTTTGAGCAGTGAGGATCTTAGCATTATTTTAATTCCTTCCTTCTCCCTTGATTTTGTCTTCTCTGCTAAGAGCATTAAGAGCAACTGCCAAGCATGGTGCAGCTTGCAAACAAAACCGGAAGCAATTGGATAAGGCTTTTCCCCCTGGAAGAGCATACCCAAACTAGGCAGTGTGTCTGCTGCCATATGCATGTGCACACACACATACAAAGTGTTTGTTTCCTGGAACCCACAGTAGTCTAAGAAAACCAAAAGTTAATAGTGGCAAGAATGAAAAGCTATTATTTCATTCATTGCTATTCAGGCCTCTGAAAAATTATCTCGGGGACAAAAATTCTGAAATCTAGCATGTCCATGCTGTTTGGGGAGAAAGTTTGCAATCCAAAAGTAACTTCTCTATTTTTGTTGATATTCATAGATGTGGACCTTTCCAAAGAGAATACATTCCATCTCTGAAACCCCCCTTGGCTAATACTCAAGTCCATATAATTTATAATTTTATTATGTTATTATTATTATTATTTGTATTACATTAATTATTTTACTCTAGTTGTTATTATTATTATTATGTTTGCATTATTTTACTCTAGTATTATTTTATTACATTTATTATTTTACTCTAGTTATTATTACATGTATTATATTACTCTATTGTTATTATTACATTTATTATTTTACTCTGTTTATTGTTATTATTACATTTACCTTATTTTATTCTGTTATTATTTTTATTACATTTATTATTTTACTCTTTTATTACATTTATTGTTTTACTTTATTATTACTGTTATTATTACATTTCCATTATTTTCCTCTATTATTACTATTACATTTGTTATTTCCTCTATTTATTATTATTGGAAGGATATGCAAGCATATTTACATTGAAGAAGGTTAGAATAATAGTTTTATCAGAGTTGGACAGGCCTATCTTACATTATAGTTTTATGTAAATTTAACTTACTAATTTATTTTATTTACGACATTTATATGCCGCCCTTCTCACCCTGAAGGGGACTCGGTGCGACTTACAAGTAAAATGTAAATACAATATATTATATTAATGCCATAGCACAATATTATATCGCATACATAAAGCAAATTATATCGCATACATAAATACTAGGCATGGTTTCGAATCCAAAAATGGCGATTCTAAAATCAAATGGGGGGGGGATTTTTTTTGATTAGTAAAAGAAAGACTTACAAAAAATTTTCCCAAAATTTCTAAAATGTAACTTAAGTACTAACGAAATTCGTTAGTAATTCGTATGCCAGAGCATGCACATTCCAGATGGTGTTGGCTACAACTCCCAGAAATCCTAACAGCTGGTAAATTGGCTGGGATTTCTGGGAGTTGTAGGCCAAAACTTGAATAAACCACACTAAATTCTAGATGGGACTCTCCAAATAGGAAGGAGGGAGGGAAGGAGGAAGGGAGGGAGGGGGTATTCTATTCTTGGAAGCAGCAAAAAAAAGGAGGAGCCCCCCCTCGCTCCTCGCTGCCTCTCTCTCACCCCGATCCTGAGGGAGCGAGGGCCCAAGTTTGCCCAGGCTGAGAGGAAAAGGAAGAGGCCTGAGGCTGTGAGGTATGGTGGGAGTTGAAGTCCAAAACACGTACCTGGAGGGCTGAAGTTGGCCCCTGCGATGGGGCATGGCAGAGCAACGGGGAAGAGAAGCATCTGAGAGAGCGCAGGGAGAGAGGAGGAGAAGCGTGTGTGTGTGTGTGTGTGTGTGTGTGAAGCTGGCCCCTGCGATGGGGCATGGCAGCAGAGCAACGGGGAAGAGAAGGAAGGGGGAGAAGCGTGGAGGACTACACTTTCCAGAATGCATTGTCTACCTAGCAGCAGCGTCACTTCCAGTTCCCCATAGAAATGCGGGAAAAAGAAGAAGCTGAATGAAGGCGGGAAGGAAATGAGGGGGAGAAGACAGGGAGAAGTGAGTACGTAGTACAATAATTAATTAATTAATAATTAAGAATTTATTACGATCATAACGCAAATTGTTGGCCTCAAGGACCGTAAAAGGAAGTCTACTTCCGGGTTCGCGGCAACGATCCGTAAAAGCTCAAAAGTCCCATTACATACGAATCTCTTACGAATCCTTTTAATTTCCGTTTCATTTTTCTCATGTCTTATAAATACACACATACACACACTCCTGCCTAACATTTTTGTTCAAACCAGCAAAATAAATCAATATAGCATTAACGTTTCAGCACATTATGCAAAAAAAGCATTACATGCTACTAGCTCATTCAAAATCATACATAGGGAGAAGGCCTAACAAACATATATTCAGACGTTCCAAGAGGAAGATACCAAAACAAAATAGCATCCTGTTCTACCTACCTATCCATAAACTAAAATAAGATGCGAGATTCTTGGATGAAAAAGCCATACCTCAGCTCTCATTGCCCACAGTGGAAATCATTGCCCCTATATGGTAGCTCTCCCTACTTTAGATAGCATAAAGATAAGTTAGAGGGAGTTATTTTTCTGGTCTCTTTTGTGGTGCTTGTCTCAATTCCCACTTCTTTTTCTCATTGCTTTCCACTATTCCCCTTAAAACAAGTTTCATAATTTAATTTGACTTTGGCCTCACATAGGATAGGTACCCTGGGATTAGATGAGCCATCTGACAACCAATGGCACCCATTTTGCACACCCAGTTCCTTGGGGGAATATGGAGCAACAGTTTCCACCATTATGAGCCAGCCATGCCCTTTATTGCACCATCCCAATGCCCTGTAATGGAACCCTATGCTAGGCATGCAAGTCTTTTTCAGCCCAGTGGAGAAAAAGATACATCAAAAATATGAGCGAAAGGAAAATGTTTGCTATAAGTTGCAAACTGTGATTCCAATTCTCAGCCATAATGTGGGGCAGTGTTTTTCAACCTTTTTTGAGCCGCGGCACATTTTTTACATTTACAAAATCCTGGGGCACACCACCAACCAAAAAGACACAAAATGACACTCTAACACAGTAATACACATAGTTAATATGTTTTTAAATGTATTTATATACTCAGTGTGAAACCTGGGCCTGTTTCGATGAACTATCTATGCAAGAGTCAGGGTTAGTAAACCAGTGTAAAGAAGAGTTCAGCACAATATCATACAAAATATATCTATATTGGTCATAAATCAATCAGTAGTATAAGTACACAAATCACATTAAAGCATATCCATCACTCTACTGTGTCCGGGGCGCAGCCTGGAAGACGCAAGGTCCAATACACAATGTTCTGGTATAAAGAGTCTGCATCCCAGTAAATAATATGTCCAAGTTCATAAAGATAATCCACAGGTAGGGGGATATGTAGAAGCAAAGGTAATCCAGTACCAAAGACCAAAAGAGCAGGAGCCTCCAATCCGGGCTCCACAAGGAAAATGGCTTGCTTTCTATCGGATTTTCCTTGTGGAGCCCGGATTGGAGGCTCCGGTTCTTTTTGGTCTTTGGTACTGGATTACCTTTGCTTCTACATATCCCCTTACCTGTGGATAAACTTGGACATATTATTTACTGGGATGCAGACTCTTTATACCAGAACATTGTGTATTGGACATTGCGTCTTCCAGGCTGCGCCCCGGACACCGTAGAGTGACGGATATGCTTTAATGTGATCTGTATACTTATACTACTGATTGATTTATGACCAATATAGATATATTTTGTATGATATTGTGCTGAACTCTACACCTGTTTCGATGAACACAACATAGATATCCTAGCAGGAATGGCAGAAAGACACACGTCCCCGAGCAGGAACAAAGGCCCCCTCCAGCCCTCCCCCCCTCTCTCACACATACAAGCAATAGGTAGGGGGGAGCGCGCGAGGCGGAAGGGAGGAGGAGAGCGAAGGCATGCTCTGCGGCGGCGCTTGCTCCTAGCCTCCTCCTCTTCTCCCCCCTGCTTTCCCCTCCATTGGCCGCTCTGCTTGCCTGCCTTCCTGCCGGGGCCCTTACGCAGGCCGGTCAGAATCGGCTGGCGGGCCACAAAATGCCCATGTCTGGTATTGGAGGTTCCAATTTCCCACGGCACACCTGATGATCACTCACGGCACACTAGTTGGGAAACACTGATGTAGGGAGGGCACTGAAAGCCAAATAAAACAGCACACCCTGGGGAAATAGCTTTGTGCTCCCTAGGCAAACCAGAGAAGGAACATCTCTTTCTTATGTCTGACTAGGACAGCCTGTCTCTTTCTTTCACATGACTGGCCACTTCTTCATCCATTTATAGAAGCTCATGAACCTGCATGGGTCTCAGGAGAAAGAGTGGAACCTGTCAGGTAAGAATAAGCATCTCAGGGTGGAGAAGTGTTCATGAGAATACAATGGGGTGCAGTCATGGTCTTACGACAGTGGGGATCTATTAATGAGTCTCAAGCCACAGCCAACAATATCAAATGCTTGATAACTTGTGAAGGATATTGACAACGATATAAAAGATGTGGAGACTCTGGTGGTGCGGTGGGTTAAATCGCTGAGCTGTTGAACTTGATGGTCAGCAGTTCGAATTTGGGGAGCATGGTGAGCTCCTGCTGTTAGCCCCAGCTTTTGCCAACCTAGCAGTTTGAAAACATGTAAATGTGAGTAGATCAATAGGTACCGCTCCAGCAGGAAGGTAATGGCTCTCCGTGCAATCATACTGGCCACATGACCTTGGAGGTGTCTACAATGCTGGCTCTTCGGCTTAGAAATGGAAATGAGCACCACTCACCAGAGTCAGACATGACAGGACTTAACGTCAGGGGAAACCTTTACCTTATAAAAGAAGTCTCTATATTGAGAAGATGGTTCATTTTTAAGCCTTGAGTCCCCTTGGGGAGATGGGTGCGGGGTATAAATAAAGTTAATAAATAAATAATATGTTCTCACTAATAATATACTTTATTTATATTCCTCTCTATCTCCCCAAGGGGTCTTAGAGTGGATTACAGAATACATATATGGTAAACATTCAATGCTGTTATATATTAACAAAGGCAGACAATACATAGAGAGAGGTAAGGCTTCTCACTTTTTCATTTCCGGTTCAATTTTCCACATCGAGAAGCCTGTTGTCCATGGATGCCTTACTGATCGAATTGCCAGCATGTCTTCAGGTGTGCCTTTTACCTCCCCACCACAGCAGCACCGATTTATCTACTCACATTGCTGTTTTTGAGCTGCTAGGTAAACAGAAGCTAGGACTGATGGCAGGAGCTCACCCCAACCCGTGGCTTGAATTGCCAAACTTCTGGTCAGCAAAATTTTCAGTAGCTAGCGGTTTAACCCACTGTGCTAACTGTGGCCCCATTGATTTTTATGGTGTTTTAAAAATATTACATTGCTATCAGTTATTCCAGCATTTGATAAGAGAACTTACTGCATCTAAAAAACTTACTAAAAACCTCAAAATGTAACCGGGGGCCTTTACTTGTATTTTCTCTGTGTGACAGCTTCTCATGGGATCCTGGGATTTACAGTATAGCACACTGATTCTCAAAGTGTGCGGTACCACCCCCTGATGGGCGGTGAGGTGATCCAAGTGGGTAGTGGGAGGCTCAGGGGAATTTGGGGGGCGGTGAACCCCTTTAAGGGGTCAGTGAACAATTGGCCATTTAGGAGGAGTCGCGCAGTCCTCTTCTTTGGCCCCACCCCCTTCGCTTTGACCTGTATTAGATATTTGAATTAGAATTTGTAAGAGTAGCAATATTATTTATAAGTATTTATAAGTAGCAACGAAAATATGGTTGGGGGGTCACCACAACATAAGGAACCTTATTTAGGGGTCATGGCATTATAAAGGTTGAGAACCACTGCATTAATACATATATCTTTCTGTTTAATTGCTATTAAATTAAAGTTAATAATTTCTAGTGGGGCGGTGAGTAAATTTTTTTCTGGAAAGTGGGCGGTAGGCCAAAAAAGTTTGGGAAGCATGTAGAATTATCAACCCAAGAGCTCTAGTGTAATGACAAATGACAAATCCCAGAATTCCATAGGATTTTGCAATGGCAGTTCAGGTACAATCAGGGCATTATAGTGGTGTAGTGTGAAAGGACCTTGGAAACATTATTTGTTATTCCAATAGAATACTATTCCCATTCCAGTCGTTATTTGATGTAGCTTCATTACAACATCATTTTCCCAAAAGAAAAGTAATTCAGTTCAGGAGAGCAGTTAAGGCATTGCTGTTCCAGCAAGCCTTCGGGGTTAACTAGACTGTAGCTCGTGCTGCCTAGCTGACAGCCCACTGCGACTCCATCTGCTGTTTCAACTGTTCTAATTGTAATTCTATTCTAATGGTGTTACTGTGGTTTATGAGATATCTGTCAATTGTATTTTACGAACTGTTGTGAGTCGCCCCGAGCCGTTTGGGGGGGGGGGGGGGCGGCAGACAAATGCGAAATAATAAATAAATAATAAATAAAATAATTAAGGTAGATATATATTTCTTCCAATATGATACTTTTAAACTCTGACAAACCTAATAGCTAGGGACTTACAAGCTTTGCTTTTGTCCTGCATGCACTTGGATTTGCTTATGTTTAAAATAGTCACATATCCGTGCAAACGTGTGCAATATTTTTTCTGCCTACTCAAGAGCGACTAGTAATTTCTAGTTCTATAAGTAGCACCTTCCATAAGTCACTCACCTTGGGCTGGAGACCAAAAATTAAATTGGATCTTAGTGTCAGTGTTCTGAACAAAAAAATAAAAATAAATGAAATTCTGACAACAACTGAATAACCTTCTTTCTCTGTGTGAAGCAATAGAACGGGGTTGTCAAACTCATTTTCACTGAGGGCCACACCAGTCTTATGGTTGGCTTCAAAGGCACATTTGTAATTGCAAGACTTTATAAATGTAACTATGTTGCCCTTACATTGAAAGCCTCATGGGCCACATAAAATTATATGATGGGCCATCAGGGAAGTGTGTGTTTTGGCCGTAGCATGTTGTAATTGAGTGTTTTGTGTATAAATAAAAAGTACCATATCCCTTTGGCTTCCCTAAAGTCTCTGCTCTTTGGCCCTCTGCTGTCAATCGGATGAATGCAGCCAATGTGTCTCTTGACAGGACCTTGGTGGAATATTGCCCTAATGTGATACATTGGCCAAGGGTGTCAAAGCAATGTCATGCATCTGTTTCCTGCCAAACAACCTTAAAATGTATGCCATAGAAACCCAAAGTGCTGTCTGCTTACTCCATAGCTTTTGATCAGGCCATTTCCATGCTCTGAGCACCTGTGGAATATCATGCTACATGTGCTGCCTACCATTTGTTCTATGGCAGGGCTGTCCAACTGGCGGCCCCCAAGCCCCTTCCCCACGGCCCCCTAACCCCCTGCAAGACATCAGGTTTTTTTTTTTAAAAAAAAAAAATTGAAAAATTTCGATCTCGGGGGGGCGGCGCGAGGAGGGGGGGCGGTGCAAGTGAGGAGGAGGCGGAGGGAAGCCACGTCAGATGCCCTAGGGGCGGGACTTCTCCCCGCCTCTTCCTCGTTCGCGCAGGGCCGCTCGCGGGCTTGCGCGCCAGCGGAGGATCGGCGAGCCGCCCTCCGCCGTGTCCTTGACTCTTGCAGCGGCCGCGCCTGAAGGAAGGTAAGCTCCGGGCTTACCTTCCTTCAGGCGCGGCCGCTGCAAGAGCTAGGGCGGCTCGCCGATACGGCGGAGGGCCTGGCATCTTGCGCGACCCACCCCGGCGGGGTGATCCGCAGGCCCGATGCCGGGCATCCCGCCCTGGCGCGCATGCCCGGCATCTTGCACGACCCGCCCGGGAGCTTTCCTTCAGGCGAGGCTGGGTGGCGTCAGGCGTGGCGCCTGACGGGGCGGGTGACGTCAGGCGTGGCGCCTGACGTCACCCCGCCGAAAAAGGGGCGGGCCATGCAGGACGCTGGGCATGCGCACCAGGGCGGGAGCGGCCCCGCCCCCCACGAGCAGCCACGCCCCCACTGCGGCCACGCCCCGCGAGCAGCCACGCCCTCCGCTCCTGCCCCCAAGGTGATCCGTCACCTGCATTACGGCCCTTGGGCCCAAAGATGTTGGACAGCCCTGTTCTATGGTGTTCAGTATAGCCAAAACAAGCAGAAGACTGCAGTCCTGTGATGGTCCCTGCGAGGGCCTGATTGCATTGCTCTGATTTAATAATATTGCACGCCTGCTACCCGTTCTTGTATGTGACGCAGCTGCAACTGTGTTAGGAGCTCGGGCTTGCTTTGGGTTTTTTGCGCCAAAACTGGGTTTCTGGGCTTCGGCTCCGACCAGCCAACCTTGCCATCTAAACCCATCCGAGGTCAACTTCCAATAATATCAAGCATATTGAAAGGCTTTGGTGTGTCTTGTGTGACTTCGGCGTCTTCGGCCACTCTGCGAATTGTAAAGGAAAACTCTGTTTTCATCTAAAGCAGGGGTAGGGCACCTACGGCTTGGCAGCCAGATGTGGCTCTTTTCATGATTGCATCTGGCTCTCCCTCTTCCTTTCTCTCCCTTCACCCTTTCCTTCTTCTCTCCCCTTCCTTTTCCCTTCCTCTCTCCCCTTCCTTCTTTCCTCCATTCTCTGTCTTCCTTCCTTCCTTCCTTCCCCCCCTTCACTCTTTCCTTCTTCTTCTCTCCTTCCTTTTCCCTTCCTCCCCTCTTCCTTCTTTCCTCCATTCTCTTCTTCCTTCCTTCTTCTTCCCCCTTTCTTTCCTTCTTCTTCTCTCCCCTTCCTTCTTTCCTCCATTCTCCCTCTTCCTTCCTTCCTTCCTTCCTTCCCCCTTCCTTCCTTTCTTCCTTCTCCTTCTCTCCTTCCTTCTTTCCTCCATTCTCCCTCCCTCCCTCTTCCTTCCTTCCTCTTCTATTCTTTTTCCCCAAGTCTTCCTTTCCTTCTCCTTCATTTCTTTTCACTTGTAGCAACCCAGCCTCCATTCCAGCTGGGGGGGGGGGCGGGGTGCCACCCCGGCGGTTCTGATTGCTTTGGACCAAGATGGAGGGGATGCAGGGGCTGATGGGCATGCATCACCGACTGACAGTTTGCAATGGGATGACACCTGGCCTTCTGCTTATTCGGATGATGAAGGCCAGCCAGATTCCGGATCAGATTGTGAATATGAGAAACCAGGAGGCTTCGGTTCTCAGGAGCGCTTGTTGCCACCAGCTGCGGAGGAAGATATGGAAACCGAGTTGGAGGCACTTTCCCAGGAAGATAACGGAGCAGATGGCGCTGAACCGAGGAGCTTCGACCGGAGGAGTAGTATTGTGGCTACTCAGAGAGATTGGAAGTGGAGCCTGGAGAGGCGCTGGTCTCACAAGGGTGGAAATTAGGTATACACTTTGTGGGAAAGTTCCTCAGTTTGGCGGCCACGTCTAT
This sequence comes from Anolis apletophallus, assembly GCA_030556195.1. Taxonomy (NCBI): domain Eukaryota; kingdom Metazoa; phylum Chordata; class Lepidosauria; order Squamata; family Anolidae; genus Anolis; species Anolis apletophallus. Next base: position 115,035,981 of record JARBWK010000006.1, on the reverse strand, counting down.
ACTGGACAGACATATCGTTGGTCTGCTGCTCCCTGGAAGCCATAGTTTGGCTAGCCTTGCCAAGTACTGCCAAGAGACCTTGTTTCTTCCAAGAACCTTGGATTGCCTTGTTTTCTTCATGGACTAAGTTTGCTTTTGATCAATTCGCTTTGTTTTTATGGACCATGCTTTGAGAGATTCCTCATTTTGGATTGTTTTTTAACCAATTGCTTTTTTACCTTGGACTTATTGATTCTACTTCTTATTTGAACATTCTATCCTTTTCACCTGCTATCCCTTTGATTCAATAAATAGTTAATTGACATTGTCTGTGTGTGTGTGATTACGGGGTGGAGCTAGGGCCCGCGTTGTGACATCACTTCCCTCTCTCCCCTTCTTTATTTTCTTCTTTTCCCTTCATTATTTTACTTTTTCCTCACTCCCTTTCCTTTCTTTTCCCCACCCTTTCCTTTCCTTCCTTCCCATTTCCTTCCTTCTTTTCCCCTCCTTGTCTCGCTCCTGCTTTTCTTTTCTTCTTTTATTTTCTCTTTTCTTTCTTTCTTTCTTTCTTTCCCCTTCCCTCTGTCTTCTCTTCCTTCCCAGAGTCCCGAGCATGCCTTTTGCAGAGCCAGGTCTGAAGTGTCACATCATTTTGCCGGGGGAATCCTTTTCTCATAGTATGTACGTATATATTCACATTTAGTTGAATTCAGTCTTAAACTATATAGTATATATCTCTCACTGAAATAAATTGCCAAATATTTTGCTTTTATGGCTCTCTGAGTCAAAAAGGTTCCTGACCCCTGATCTAAAGAGTTCGTTGGACTGGGGGCCTTGAGGTTTTCGTAATCTTGAGAGCCATTGAAGGGGAAAGGGACGGTTTGGCAACCTCCAAAGGACTACAGCTTCACAAACAGCATTGAGGCGAGTAACCAGCTGTTTAAGAGATTTTAAACCAATCTTTATTGTTCAAAGAAGAAAATAGCCACCAGGAAACTGGTTGTATTACAATAAAACTGTTTGCATTCTACAACATGAAGTCTTTACAATTTATACCAATCCCCTTTCTCAAAGGAAGACATCCCGTAATCCCTGAGACCAATAGCGACCACACGTCCCTCTTTAAATTACTCAAAGGGTCTCAGCATGATGGCATAAGTCCAATTGCATACTTTTTTATATGCCAACTCAGAAATCAGTCCCACTGAATTGACGATGATAATAGTAATAATAATGATAATAATAATAATTTTATTTTTATACCCTGTGAGTGCTGCTTGTTGATCCAATCAGAACAGAAGAAAGCCATGGTGTTTCTTTTATTTATTTATTTATTTATTACTTAGGCTTCTATGCCGCCACTCCTGGAAGGGGGGGCTCGGGGCGGCTCAGAAGCGCCGTACAAACACAGTAAAAACACAGTAACAATTAAAAACAATGGCAGATTAAAACACAATATCACATAATGGATTAAAAAACTAGTGTACAGATACGACACAACAGGTGGCGGATGGTGGGTTGCTCGCGGGCAAGACCTATAGGTTAAAAGCCTGCTGGAAAAGGTAGGTCTTGCAGGCCCGTCTAAAGGGGAGCAAGTCCCAAATAGCGCGTGTTTCCGCCGGGAGGGCGTTCCATAGCGTGGGCGCAATAACGGAGAACGCCCTCCTGCGGGTTGCTGTCAGTCTCGCGAGCTTCGCCGAGGGAACGTCCAGGAAGTTGGCACCCTCCGACCGCAGTGATCTCGTTGGGCAATATGGGGAGAGACGGTCCAAGCTGGGCTTCCATTTTTCTGTTGCAAGCAGGCTTCTGAGAAAGACAGATTGGTGATATAAACTCAGTGCCGCTCGCAGGTCTGCATGGCTTGGCTTGCTTTTTGACTCAAATAGCAATAAATAAGCAGTTTACTTTCTACACACTTAAGAAACTACCACTAATGGTGCCCTTCAAATGAGGCAAGCTTCAAATGTGGGGTAGAGGTACAATCTTACCATTTCTAAAGCCACCATAAAATGGGGAGGTAATTTATATCTTTTTTTAAAAGAATGGCTAATGCTCCTTCAGGTGGTGTGACTCCCATTGGAATAAGTAGTTAAAAAGGGTGCCTCCCCTAACTCAGCTTCTTTATTTACTTACTAGCTGAGGACCCGGCGGTGCCCGGGTTATTTGAGAAAGGCATTGTGTGCCAAGGTTGGTTCCTATTAGATGTGTATGTGGCTTGCAGTGGTCTCAGGAAGTTAGTGAAGGTACTGCAAGTCCCATTGGCCATGGTCCATCCCCCTCCCAACAGCACAGGATGTAGAGTGGGTCATGAGGGCTTTGTGTGCCAAGTTTGGTCTTCATTAGTCATTGAATGAGGGTCGCAGCAGTCTTGGGAAGTGAGGGGAGTCCCATCATTCGTGGTCCATCCTCCTCAATACTGCACCAGAATGTAGAATGAGTCATGGGGGCTCTGTGTGCCAAGTTTGGTCTTGATCAGTGTTTGGATGAGGTTGGCAATGCTCTGGTGAAATGAGTGGAGGTACTTCAAGTCCCATCATCCGTGGTCCGCCCTCCGAACTGCATCAGGACGTCCATTGGGTCATGGGGGCTTTTGTGCCAAGTGTGGTCATGATTATGCACTGGATGAGGGTCGCAGCGGGCTTGGGAAGTGAATGGAGGTACTTGAATTCCCATCCTTCATGGTCCATCCTCCTCTAAACTGCAGTAGGATGGAGTGTGGGACATGGGGGTACCGTGTGCCAAGTTTGGTCTTGTGGTTCAGGGCCGCCTTGGTCTGTGGGGAATGAAGAGTTTGAAAGTACTACAAATCTCATAACCTGTAATGGTACTTCAAGTCCCATCATCCATTGTCCTCCCTACTCCAAACTGCAGTAGAATGAATCATGGGTCATAGGGGCTCAGTGTGCCAAGGTTGGTTACTGTTAATTCAGGCCATACACAATGTCCCATTAACTGAGGCCTAGTCAGGGAAATCAAGTTAATGAAGCCGTACTGTAAATTTTGGGCCTGGTTTGTGATTTGTAGGGGCTAAAGTGTTTTCTGGGAAGTGAAGTGGGATGCAAATCCCATCATTCGTGGCCCATCCTGCCCTAAACTCTCTTTTGGGGCCTGGCTATACACAATGTCCTATTAACTGAGGCCTAGTCAGGAAAATCAAGTTAATGAAGCCTTACTGTAAATTTTGGGCCTGGTCTGTGATTTGTAGGGGCTACAGTGTTTTCTGGGAAGTTAATTGGGATGCAAATCCCATCATTCGTGGCCCATCCTGCCCTAAACTCTCTTTTGGGGCCTGTAATGTTCTGGCCTGCTCTGCTGGTAATTGGTAACTTTAAAAGGCGGAATGGCAGGCAGCCATTTTCTAAAAGCTGAGGGGAGGAGAAAACAGGATTCCATTTTGTTTTCACAGAGCCAAGTGGGGAGGAATGTTGATGGTGCATTTTTCCCCTCAGTGGGAAGAAATGCTGTTGTTTGAATGTAGAGGCCTGGATTCTGGGATGCTGGCTAATCTGTGGCTATCAATGCCCTCTGTCTGGTGCCTTAGAATTTTGGAGTGCCAAGGCTGGCCAATCAAAGGACTTTATGCAAATAGCTGGCACTTAGAATTTTGGAGTGCCAAGGCTGGCCAATCAAAGGACTTTATGCAAATAGCTGGCACTTAGAATTTTGGAGTGGCGAGGCTGGCCAATCAAAGGACTTTATGCAAATAGCTACCACATATCGCTGTGGCCTGTGAAAGTGGCTGCCACATATCCGCCCTCCCGCCCTCCCGCCCTCCCGCCCTCCCGCCCTCCGCACACATACATACAGACATTCCACTTTATAAAGGTATACAGATTTATTTATTTCGGACATTTGTATCCCATCGTTCTCACCTTCGGGGCGGGGGGGGGGAAGGGGGATGGGACGGACAGATGGACGGACTCAGGGTGGCTTCACAACAAGCACTAATTTGAATGCTAACCACAGTCATAGACACATTTAAAACAAATAATTAAAATACATTACATTAAAAACATTTAATTAAAATCATGCAAGTTTAAAGATAATTCTCTGAGACAATGATTAAAGGGGTGTTGAGGGCAAATGATCCCAGAAAGTGTACTTTCTTAAGTCTGATGCCTTAAACCCAGGTTTTATTGATGGATATAAGGAGAAAGGATCCCGGAAAGGATGGTTTCTTAAGTCTGATGCCTTTAACCCAGGTCTTCTTGAAGGATATAAGGAGAAAGGATCCTAGAAAGCGTGGTTTCTTAAGAACAATGCCCTAAAAATAACAGAAAGTGGAGCCTTGTAAGTTTCCCATTGCTGCCAATGGGCCGGATCAGTTGTAAGGCCGAACAGGGCATAGGGTTACAGCCTGTGCTTGACGGGGTTACACTCCCCCTGAAGGCACAGGTTCGCTGTTTGGGAGTGATCCTGGACTCATCGCTGAGCCTGGAACCCCAGGTCTCGGCGGTGGCCGGGAGAGCTTTTGCACAGTTAAAGCTTGTGTGCCAGCTGCGCCCATACCTTGGGAAGTCTGACTTGGCCACGGTAGTCCATGCTCTGGTTACATCTTGAATAGACTACTGTAATGCTCTCTATGCGGGTTTGCCTCTGAAGACTGCTCGGAAGTTGCAATCAGTCCAACGCTTGGCAGCTAGATTACAAACAGGAGCGGGGTACAGGGAGCATACAAACCCCTTGCTGCGCCATCTCCACTGGCTACCAATGAGCTTCTGAGCACAATTCAGTGCTGGTTTTAACCTATAAAACCCTATACGGTTCCGGCCCTATTTACCTGTCTGAACAGATTCTCCCCTATGAACCATCAAGGACATTAAGATCCTCCGGAGAGGCCCTGCTCTCGGTCCCACCTTCTTCGCAAGCACGTCTGGTAGGGACGAGGGACAGGGCCTTCTCTGTGGTGGCCTCTCGGCTGTGGAACTCTCTCCCAAGTGATGTTAGATCTGCCCCCTCCCTGCTGTCCTTCAGGAGGCGGGTGAAGACTTGGATGTGGAACGAACCTTTCCCAGAATAGGCTGTGATCGATTATAGTATGAATTGAGTGACCACGTTTTCAGATTGAGTTGAATTTGTTTTAAATGGCAATGTATTTGTATGTATGTATTTTGGTGTTTAAGTTTTTAAAAATGTTGCTGTAACATGTTTTAATTTGTATAGCATTGAATTTTTGCTGTAAGCCGGCCTGAGTCCCTCTATAGAGGTGAGACGGTCGGGGTACAAAAAATTAAAATAAATAAATAAATAAAATCTTCCCAGATCTTTCGGTTGCTGGATTGAAAAACGTTTCCTCGAGCAAATGTGGGAGATTCCCAAAAACTAATATTGGGTCTACCGAAATCTAAACACTGAAAGCAGAACAGAATTGCAGACCCCTAATACAGAACAGTATTTCAGATAAATAACCACAAAAAGTGTAGAATTGAGTTGATGGGTGAAAGTGGGGTTAAAATTCTCCTAATCCAATTTTGCTTGGAATATTTCAGAGTTCTCCCAATGAAACAATTTAATAGCATTTTGTGCTGTTTTCACTTTCCCATTACAGTGAATGAGCTGGTTTTCCCTAAAGTATGTTCAGATGGATTTAGCAACTTGACAGAAGAACCTCAGGCTGCTCCAATCCGACTCATGCTAATAAATATTCATAGCATGTTTCAGTCAATTTTCCATTTGTAATGACAGTTTATGTTTCCCTAAATTGACAAGTCATCTGCTGAGGTGGGTTCTAAATCAATTATGGGGCAGACTCGAGAGTTGGCCATTTGGGAAAGGTACATGCAGAAAGACAGAAAATGAAGGAGAGAGGAAAAAAATGTAATATGGCCAAAAGTACGTTGGGAATAGAGTGCCTGTTGGCGATCATTTGATGTGGGGTAATGGAATGTGGTTTATGTCATGTGCCTTCACTTATGCTCAGCATGCTATCATGGCTCCCTAAGTTAAGTGTGGGTCCCTCTCAGGTCCTGCTGAAGCTCACGCCAACCCTCATAGGGTTGAATGCCTCTTTTCTTGTCTCTTTTCTTGCCTTTGTTTCATTTTAAGGACATGAATACAATTTTGCACTGCAAACGCAAGCTAAAGAATATCACTATCGATGTAGCAAAATATATTTTATCTATACAGTCAAACAACAATGGGGGATTACCTCCATGGCATCAAACTCACAGCATAACACAATATAGTGGCATACATATAATCGCAATATGATACATATACATACAGTCTCCCACGTATAACAAAATGATGGGTCGCTCCCACGGATACAGTGTTGGCTAAATACAGTAAAACAATGTAGTGCTTTTAGTATCACCAGCTAAATGCCGAGTCCATATATGCCAACAAGTCCCAGATGGTATTACTCACTGTCCTGGTGTCCGTATAACGTCAAAAGGATCAAGTATAGAAGATATGGGGGAGAGGCGTCGCCGTACTTCAGGGCAAATGCAGCCAAACTCCCGCGGCCGAACCAAAACACATTACACCGGACCGTATTCCAAGCTGTTGCTAGGGCGCGCCGCAAAGCTATCAACGCCGTCTCGTAGGAAAACTTTTGCGACGTAGCGGCTTGTGTTTGGCGGCGGTTTAAATCACAATGGTGGCAAATGCACAAGACAGGAGAACAGGAGAACGATGAGGGAGAAAGGTGTAGATGGGAAGCTTAGGAAAGCAGTTCAGGAGTGAGACCACGGGGGGATCCGAGAAGGCAAGGAGAAGGCTCCAGAATCATCTTCCATGGAGCCCATGGGCTGCAGTTGCCCGATTTTTGCCTAAGTCATCAGTGCCCTTCATTCACAAAGGAACTAATTTCCCACTGACTTGAACTTCCAAGGCCGGTCCTATCATTGCACACGGATGCAATTACTTCAGGCATTCGAAGGGGCAGGGTGTGAAGTATGGTTCTGATGGACTTGTGTGAGTTACATGATCCAACTCAAGCCCCATAAGTTGGTGGCCTATGTTCTTGAAATGGAACTCAGGATGTTATCTCATCACCAGTGCCAAAGTAAGATTCAAGCAGAGACTATGCCCCTGTGGGTCTGGTGATGTGGAAACAACTGAGCACGTGCTTCTTCAATGCATGTTCTACAGAGATCTTAGACCCAATCTCATTGGACCATGGCTTTTAAAGTACCCGGGGCGCAGTGAAACATGTTATTCCACCCTGCTGCTTTCGGACTCTAACACTGCAATGACTTACAGTGTTGCTAAGTTCTGTGCTGCTGCCCTTAATATCAGACGGGTGATGATTGACACCGTAAGGCAACAATATCCTGTCTTTTAAAATATATTTTTATACTGATTTTTAGTCTGATTTTAAATAACTGTTTAAATAACTGTTCTCCTCTTGGGGCGCTTGTGCCCGCTTTGTGCTGGTCTGTGACCGTAATAAAGTTTTGATTGATTGATTCAAGTGGCACAACTTCACCCAAATGTGGACTTGAAAAGTTTTCTCATTATACTCTGAATAATTTTTGTTGTTTTCATTGTCATTGTGTGCTTCCAAGTCATTTCAGACTTATGGCAAACCCATCTCATGATTTTCTGGGGCGGAGAATATATGAGGCCCCTCTTTCCAGATTATCTGCTTTGAACTGGATTATTTGGTAGTGTAGACTCATATAATCCAGTGTAAATCACATAATGTGGATTATCTGCTTTGATAATCTGAATTATATGGCAGTGTAGAAGGAACCTATCTCACTTAGAGATCACCCAGTGGTTTTTCACAACAGAATGGGGAATTGCACCCTGGTCTCCGGAGTCATAATACAACATTCAAATCACTAAACCATGCTGGCTGTCCTGAAAGAACTGGAAATGGGAGTTCTGAACTACAGTTCATAGTACAGGAACATAGTCCTTCTTCTGTCCCCAGGGTCTAAAAAAGGCTTTAAAGGTTGGACAAAACAAGCTTTGACCCTAGGGATAGAGTTAAGGTCTTCCCATGTGCAAGAAAACCCAGGATCTCTATAAGAATGAGTGCAGGACTCAAAAATAGGGTGAACCAAATAGGATTTATTGAAATACAACCTATTTCAAGGGGCTGGTGGCTCAAAAATGCTTAGTTGGTTGCAAGAGTCCTTATAAGAAAGGGAGTCTATCACGATGCCTATTTGTGCAAAGCGACGGTACCTCTATTAGATCCCAGGTGTCCCGTTGTCCTCTGGCTTGCAGGCACACGAAGTCCTGTAGCAGGCCCCAAAATCCACAGCCTCTGGTGAGAGCAGACCCTCCTATACACTGAAGATCTGGTTGAAGACGTAGGTAGACCAGTAGGTGAAATAAGATTGCCTTTTCCCAGCAACTCGATTCCAGCCTTGCATGTCCTTGTGTCCTTTGGAATGAAGGAGGAGGGGACGTCCGGCCCATTAAGTAAACTCCAGTAAAGGGAGGAGTTGAGGGCGGAGACACCAGGTTTGGAGCCAGGAAGCAGCTCCATCCAAGTGACCGCATGGCCAAACAAAGAAGCACATGGCCAAACAAAGAAACAAAGACCTTTGCTGGTAAGGGCAGCAAAATACAAACTGCAGATGAATTTTTCAGCCCCATGGGGGCGTCACAGTCCTTATTTATTAGTTACAGTTAAAATCCCATAATGCATATTGCTCAGCTGCAATGGTTATCTGAAAAAATCAGTAGCTGTGGTGGGGAAGTACAGAATTTGCATACAAGTCTCACATTTTGCATTGGTCTTCTTTAAATTATGACTGAGGAATCCAAGTGCTGTACATAAATGCAGTTCACATAATTCCTTTGAAGAAAGGGTTAATAAATGAAGTGTACGGAGCTTTCTAAAGCAAGCACACAAAAGATGGGTTGTTGTTTTTTTTTCATGTCAGGAGTGACTTGAGAAACTGCAAGTCACTTCTGATGTGAGAGAATTTGCCATCTGCAAGGACCTTGCCCAGGGGACACCCAGATGTTTTGTTACTTTACTATTCTTGTGGGAGGCTTCTCTCATGTCACCGCATGGGGAGCTGGAGCTAACAGAGGGAACTCATCCGTGCTCTCCACGGAATCGAACCTCCGACCTGTCGGTCTTCAGTTCTGCCAGCACAAGGGTTTAACCCATTGTGCCACCAGGGGGTTACACAGCCAATATATATTTGCTTTTTCTGATTTGGTTTAAGAAAACTATGATATTTTTTCACAAGCAAATTGTTTTGACTTACAACAGAACCTTTATTTTCTGTTCTTTTAAAAATAATAGTAAATAAAATGGGACATGCAATTATCTCAATTTTGGATGGAGAGTATATATTTCAGAATGTGACTGAATAGTGTATTGTTCGGATCCCCTTACTTGAAGCTAGAGTTGTTGACATCCTTCTGGGAAGTATAAATGAATGGAAATTGAAAGCACTTGAATGAAACTTGAGAGAAAAGAAAGAATTCTGTACCTGTATGAGGCAGAAAGAGAGGAAATGCAGTGGTTTAGGGGTGGTTCAATAATGCTTGCGAATCTTTGTCACAGAAAGCTATCCACTTCTGGAATGCTGATTTGGCAACACCTAAAAAGAAAATATTTAGCATTCCCATTGGCTAAACCCCCATTGATTCCAAAGTGAATGAATGACTGGCTGGCTTGCCTGCAGAACACATAATTTGCTTATTAGACTTGAATAAATATGAAAGCCAGAACTTGAGAAGTAGAAGAGAGAATGGCTGCGGGTCTTTAGCTAACCAAAGATGCATGAGTGCTCTGAGAGGGATCTAAACCTCCCTCTTTGAAAGGTGAGATGATGTGGGCATCTATGGGACTCAATTCCTTGTAACACTTGTAGCAACGTGTCTGTGTTCCCAGTAGGGAGAGTTGCTGGTATAAAGGAATATAAAAAGAATACTAATGGGTCAAAGGTATAACTAGCATAGGCCCCTTCCACCCAGCTATATAAAATCCACATTGAACTCAATTATCAGGCAATGTGGACTCCGACAATCCAATTCAAATCAGATCTTGTGGATTATCTGCCTTGATATTCTGGATTATATGGCTGTGTGGAAGGGCCCATCATAGTCATTTCATCAATAGGTACAGAAACTTCTTTCACACATGCATAAAGGAGGTGAATAGTATTTGCCAAGTTCCCATCCTTAGCAAGAGTGTCATGACACATTGAAACAGTTGTCAGGCTCCAACATCTTTAAGTGGTTGGTACTTTGTTGTTGTAGGTTTTTCGGGTTGTATGGCCATGTTCTAGAAGCATTCTCTCCTGACATTTTGCCTGCATCTATGGCAGGAATCCTCAGAGGTTATGAAGTTGTGAGGACCTCTCAACCTCTGAGGATGCCTGCCATAGATGCAGGTGAAACATCAGGAGAGAATGCTTCTAGACAGGCATGTAGCCGGGGGGGGGGGGCTTGGGGGCTTCAGCCCCCCCTCCGAAATTCTCAGGTGGTCTGCGATAAGGCCTTACTGGGACATTATTTAAACTGTTATGTGTATTTATATCATGATCTGATCACCATGCTCAATACATCCCATAGAATATAGAACTCGTCAACTGGACAATAAGAGATGGCTGACCTATAAGGACTCTCTGAGATGGAATGGTAGTAGCTATGAGCTACGGACCAAAGAACAGATTGAAGACGGTGGAGAAATCGATTGGTTCTCTTACCTGCAGCTAAGAGAAAAATATAGGGAAGATATAAAAATTGGATTTGAGGACACCCTAAATGAAATCGAAGAGATAATCTTCGATGAAAAAAAGAAAAAAGTCGGACGGATATACAAAATCTTACTAATTTGGAATCAATTAGGGAAAAATGGGGAGAACTACAAAATACAATGGTCCAGGAACGTAGGTTTTAAGATAAAAGATGAGACTTGGAGAGCCATATGGAAAAACAATGTCAACATCTCTTACTGTCATAAGTATAGGGAAAATTGGATTAAACTAATATATAGGTGGTACCTCACACCAAACAAATTAGCAAAAATATATAAAAACCAAAAACCGGACTGTTGGAATTGCAAAAAAAAGAATACAGGCACATACTTCCATTTATGGTGGATGTGCCCCAGAGCAGAAAGATTTTGGTGTGAGATACATACGAATTGGAGAAAATACTTAAAAGGTCGATCGAGAAAAGTCCAGAATCATTCCTCCTAGGAATAGTGGACTCCTCCTGGGAGAAGAAGGATAGAGATATATTCATTCTGACCACTACGGCGGCCAAGATGGTTATGGCCAAATACTGGAAATCCCAGGAGGTATCCACAAGGGAGGAATGGCAGATGAAAATTATTGAGACAGTCCAGATGGAAGCTATGACAGAAGCCCTCAGAGAAGAACGAAAGACAAATAAGCCAGAGGAAAGAAACAACAAATGGGATTGGTCAGACTTGATAGATTATTATAAGACAGAGAAAGACATAGAACTTAAGGTGAAAAGCCTGTAAAGGGGGGTGGGAGGAAAGGGGGGAGTGTAAAGAGGTAATTGAGGGTCAACAAGGGGGAATGTATTCGGGGTTAATGGAGGGAAAGGGATATGTTTGTAATCTCTGACTTTCATACATAGAGAACAACATTCAAATATTCCGAAAGAGCCAGCAGAAAAAAAAGAAAAAGGCCAACCAGCCACAGAAGTCGAGAGGAATAGAATCTTTGTCAAGCCTTCAAGCGTCTAACACTCTGTAGAAGCAAGGGGGTCATTAACCCCTGGCTTCTCTCACACTCTAATGCACATACTTTTTCTTTGCTCTTTCTATTCTTAATGGACTTTCCGTTTCTATTTCAGCCACCCAGAGCGACGAGCTTTGGGGGTCCAATTTTTTTCACTACTTCATGGTTTTAATCTTTATGTTATATGTCTGAAATATTCAATAAAGACTTTTTATACAAAAAAAATATACATCCCATATCCATGGGGGTATTGGGATAACAATACAAAAGGTTTGCTAGGGTAGACCCTCTCCCACTCAGATTCAGCCCCCCCCAATCAAACTCAGCCTCTCCCGAATCAAAATCCTGGCTACGACCCTGCTTCTAGAACATGGCCATACAGCCCAAAAAACCTACAACAACCCTGCGACTCTGGCCATGACAGCCTTTGACAATACGGTTGGTACTTTGTTTTCTTGTAGGCCTTTCCATCTTCCATTGTCCTCTCTCAGGGCGCTTCCAGACACCAACAAAGTCCAGGTTTAAATGGGATGGGATGAGGGGGGAATCCTGAGACCTGACAAGATATATCCACACAGACCTGTTAGTCCTGGGACGGGTCCCCCGCTGTCCTCACAGGCTTCCTCTGTATCAGAACAAGATGGAGAGTGAACAAGGTAGATTCAGCAGAATTTTTTTTTAAAAAAAACTGTTATGCACTGAAATGTATGTGTTCACATGCAAATATTTTAATATAAATATAAGCAGATTCATATGTTCGCATATGAGGTCCAATTTTTAAAAAAATCTGAGGACCCTCTCTTCCCTCAATTGTTAACTCAAACTCTGTTTAATATTTTAAAGTTTAAAATAAAGAGTTTCAGAGAGTTCCAATTGCTCTTTGTTTGTGCTTTCTTTAAACCAGCTGTGTGTCCATTTTACAACCCAATCAGCTGACCAGCTGTTTGGGCTTTAAAAAAATACACAATGATGCAAATATGCACATTTTCCAGCTGAAATCGGGATATAAACGGCCGTTTTTAACATGTGTTTTCGTCTCTTGCAGTGAATCATTGTGGATTTACTGATAGTGTAACTTAGCCGGGGCCCCTTTTATAACCCAGTAACTTCTGAATTTTGGGTGCTGTGTTCTTCAGGCTAAACATGCCCAGCTCTTCAAGATGCTCCTCATAGAGCTTGTTCTCCAGACCTTTGTGAAATTTCACCCTGAATGAAACTTGCTTCCAGTTAACTATGGATGTTATGAAGCTGTTATAAACAGTTCCTTGGGGGGGGGGGGGAGGCAACTCTCAAAAAATCCAGTAAAATAGTTTTTAAAAACCATTTCCAAGTGGAGAGGCTCAATTTGTTTTTTGGAAACCTGTGAGGGGCTGCCAGGAGGGGGGAGAGTGCCAATTTCCCACGGCACACCTGATGATCACTCACGGCACCCTAGTGTGCCACGGCACACTGGTTGGGAAACACTGGTCTAAGGGCCCTTCCACACAGGCATATAACCCAGAATAAAGGCAGAAAATCCCACAATATCTGCTTTGAACTGGGATATCTGAGTCGACACTGCCATTCCAGTTCAAAGCATATAATGTGGGCTTTTATTCAGCGGTGAGGAAGGGGCCTTAGATTGTATGCTGCATGGAGCAGAGGGCTCCTTTCTTTGTTCCCTTGTTTTGCTAAACATTGTGTGCATAGATATGAAAATATTGCGGATTTTCTCAACTTAATACATTTTAAAATAGCAGAATTTTATTGAATTTTTTTTTTTTTGCCATCCATAACTTTTTGTCGAAAATCCATCCATGTAAAAACACTGGCTCAAAATACATGTTTGAACAAACTGTACTGTAGTTATGCTACAGCATGTTTGTTTTGTGAAAATGGTTTCTTGTACAAAATACCGTATTTTGCATGAATGAAATTTTCAACAAAAAGTTCAGAAATGTGAAAAGAGGTCGAAAAATGCACAAAAACTTTCATGATCTTATCCAGAGTTTCTTTTGGAAAGTTTTGAGCTTCTGTCTGAGAATGAAATAAGTGAAGATTTGCATCCCTCCTGCCACTTAAAATGCAAGCGATATGGAAACACATGTGCGCCAATGCTGCTGTCAACAAGAGACACCCTACAAAGCTCAGGCACCTCTGTCAGCATTAAACCAGCTAGTCATATGCTCTCGCAGGGTTTTTCAGACCAATCTATAATTTAATCTATATACCTCCTGTACCAAATCAATTATATTTTAAAATGTAGCATTCTTTGTCCTTTCCTTCCATCGTTTTCTGCTGCTTTCAGCACTTACAAAAACACTTTAGCAAAAATTGCCATCTAATAGTTTTTAAAGAAAGCACAGACAAATTTTCCTATTGCAATTTAAGAGGTATGCTGACAGTCTGATATGTATTGCATTTGTATAAATTTGTATTTTCAGAAGACCTTCCAAATCTGCTTCTTATGGTTGTTTACAAAATGAGTTAGGTAGATCAGTGTTTCCCAATCAGTGTGCCATGGCACACTAGTATGCCGTGAGAGATCATCAGCTGTGCCGTGGGAAATTAGATTCTTATCTATCTGATGTCATGTATAAAGTTTGCTACTCTGTCTCCGGATCCTCCGCGCACGGGTCCCTGTTTCTGGGAGGTCTGTGCAGTAGGGCGGACCTGTTTGGGCCCGTTCCCTTCCATTCCGCTCCGGCGGGGAGCACTTCCGGTCCGGTCCAGCCCTGTTGGCGCTGTGCGAGGTGTGAGTCAGAGAGCAGTAGAGCCCAAGCGCTGAAGGCAGTCAGGTAGGCAAGCGGCCGGAGGGGCAGGTAGGCAGGCAGGCAGGCAGGCATGGAGTCAGCCAGCTAATGGGGGAAAGGAGGGAAGGGAACTGGTGGGAGAAATATGGGTCCCCCAAAGGCCATCCAGCCTGACCCCCTTCAGCCAACCAGGAAGGCACCACCCAAGCCCTCCCGACAGATGGGCATGGAGACTCTGGCTATACATTAAGGCAGGCAGCATCTTTATTAAGGGCTTGGAAGAAGGTTTAGACTAGATATGGTCAAACTTGGGCCTTCCTCCAGGTGTTTTGGACTTCAACTAATATTGCAATATAATTGTTATAATACAATGTGGTATGTAATTGTTGTACTGTGACAATGACATAGTATGTTGTATTTGATATTATAGTAATATACGTATATTGTGCATACATATAATATTGATAATGTTGTAATGTAATGCAATATAATAATAATATACTATATAACTATATATTGTGTGTTCATCGAAACAGGCCCAGGTTTCACACTAAGTGAGTGTATAAATACATTTAAAAACATATTAACTATATGTATTACTGTGTTAGAGTGTCATTTTTTTGTCATTTTGGTTGGTGGTGTGCCCCAGGATTTTGTAAATGTAAAAAATGTGCTGCGGCTCAAAAAAGGTTGAAAAACACTGGTGTAGATAATCACATAAGAAGATACTGAATTTATCATAAGATACTACAGATTGAACATCCCTTATCCAGAATTCTGAAATATTCCAAAGTTCTAAATTATGGCTGAAATAGTAACACATTTGAAGTCAATGTACAAATCACAAAAGTTTTTAAAAATCCATAACATTAATTTTAACCTATGTGCATAAGCATACCTGTATATGAAATATAAAGGAATTCTGTGTTTAGGCTTGGGTTCCATGCCTAAGATTTTTCATTATGTACATCTATGCAAATACATGTATATCCCAAATAATAAAACGAAACCCAAAGCACTTCTGGTCTCAAACATCTCATAGAAGGAATACCAAACCTGCATAACCAAAACTGCATTGAATGGACTGAAAGTGTGAATCTCAAAAAAGGGGGGGGGGGCATCATCATCCCAACTCTTTTATCATAGAGGAAGAAGTCTCCAAAAAAAGTCTTGTAATGACATAAGGAGAGAGAACACTGTTTTATATTACATTTCCTTTTAAAGAGTATTTTAATTTATTTAAAGAGGTTTTATGTATTATTATTTTTAAATGTTTTTCTCCAGAGGAGTCCTGGTAGAAAGACACAAGACTCCATGAGGCATGTAATTTTGCCATGAGATTTCCTGAAATAGTCCTTCTCAGATATCTCCCTTTCAGCTGAAAGGAAATTGCCCACTATACAAAACAAAACCAAAAGCCCAAGGTCTACCATCTCCAAAGCTCTAGAGCAGTGGTTCTCAACCTGCAAGTCCCCAGATGTTTTGCCCTTCAACTCCCAGAAATCCTAAGAGCTGGTGAACTGACTGGGATTTTTAGGAGTTGTAGGCCAAAACTCCTGTAGACAGGTTGAGAACCACTTCTCTAGACCAGTGTTTCCCAACCAGTGTGCCAGGGCACACTAGTGTGCCATGAGTGATCATCAGGTGTGCCGTGGGAAATTGGAACCTCCAGGAAGGGGGGGGGGGGGGGAGAGTCTAGTGTGTTGAAGTATAAAAGCCCTAAGAAACCTACCTCGATAAAGACACAAAATTACAAACACACACCCCTCCCCACCCGTTGTCTACTTGGTCTCTCCCTCTCCATGCATTGGGAAGGCCCGCCGCCCTTTCCCCAAGTAGAGACCTCCTCTTGCCTCCTGGGGCTTCTGTGTGGGAAGTTTGGCCCAGTTCTATCATTGGTGGGGTTCAGAATGCTCTTTGATTGTAGGGGAACTATAAATCCCAGCAACTACAACTCCCAAATGTCAAGGTCTATTTCCCCTGAACTCCATCTGCATTCATATTTGGGCATATTGAGTAGTCATGCCAAGTTTGGTCCTGATCCAACATTGTTTGAGTCCACAGTGCTCTTTTAATATAGGTGAACTACAACTCCAAAACTCAAGGTCAATGCCCACCAAACTCTTATAGCATTTTCTCTTGGTTATGGGAGTTCTGTGTGGGAAGTTTGTGTCTTTCTGCCATTCCTGCCAGGATATCTATGTTGAGTTCATCGAAACAGGCCCAGGTTTCACACTGAGTGTATAAATACATTTTAAAAACACATTAACTATATGTATTACTGTGTTAGAGTGTCATTTTGTGTCATTTTGGTTGGTGGTGTGCCCCAGGATTTTGCAAATGTAAAAAGTGTGCCGCAGCTCAAAAAAGGTTGGGAAACACTGCTCTAGACCAAATTAAAGAGGAATGTATCCTCTCCTGTCATTCTCACCTCCTGATGTCTGAACTGTGTAGAAAATGTAAAGTGCGTCTAAGGCCCCTTCCACACAGCTGTATAAAATCCACATTGAACTGGATTATATGGCAGTGTGGACTCTGATAACTTAGTTCAAAGCATATATTGTGGATTATAAAGGTCCTTAAAAATCTGAGAGCACCAATAAGCTTTTCCCCCCGATCTCATTCAATGGGGGGAATGATTGGCAACACAAAGTGTCAACATCTCATCTACTTTGTGATTTACAGTCTTGCTACAACATCCAATCCAACATTGTGTGTTTGCTTTGGCTGGTTTTCAGAGGTATTACCATTCCACAGCTAGACCCTACTGTGAAATAGTGTTATGATAGTAAGATAAGGAAAACAGAGAAATACCAGAATGGTCGATTTATTATTTTTCCTGCATTTCAATAAGGCTCGTGCAGTATTAATGTTTTATTGTTGCTCCTCTGGTGAAGGTCAAAGGGAGTATTACATAAATGAGGCCAGAATTTGGCCAAAGTTGCTTTGGGTGAGAGGATTTTTTATATATATATATATATATATATATATATATATATATATATATATATAGAGCAAATTGAAACTTTTGACCTAAATGGCAATAACATGCCCCCCAAATAATATATGGAAGTAGGCTTCATCCTCCTCATCCTCCTACTACTACTACTTTGCCATCCAGTCTAATGTGCTATACAAAAGTGAACATATCACCTTGGACTTGCCTTCCTCTGAGAAAATTTGTCTTGCCCAAGATCACACCCAATGAGTTTCCTTGGCCAAACAGTGGAACCTAATCTCCAGAGTCATAGTTCAGTGCTCAAACCACTACACTGTGCTGGCTTTCATACAACTCTCATACTGTACAATTATAGTGCTATGCTTCAACTGTAATGGCCATGGCAACATCCTATAGAATCCTGGGATGTATGGTTTAGGAGTGTTCTTAAAGCTATGCCAGAAAGCTCTCATGCCTCACAGAACTTAGTCATCTGGGTGAGCTCTAAAAACAATCCCTATTCTCAACTACAGTAAAAAAACATTATATCAATAGGCTTACAAAAGTGTTGATTTACAATTCAGCTGTCAAGCCAATGGATATATATATATATATTTATTTATTTCAAATTATATATGTGTGTGTGTGTGTGTATGTGTGTGTGTGAAATAAAGTATTGGGTTTGGCCATGGATCTCTAGATCAGTGTTTTTCATCCTTTTTTGAGCCACAGCACATTTTTTACATTTACAAAATCCTGGGGCACACCACCAACCAAAATGACACAAAATTGCACTCTAACACAGTAATACATATAGTTAATATGTTTTTAAATGTATTTATACACTCAGTGTGAAACCTGGGCCTGTTTCGATGAACACAACATATATATGACTTCCGCTCACATATTTATACATGGCTATCATGTCTTCTCTCAGCCTTCTCTTCTTCAGGCTAAACATGCCCAGCTCTTCAAGCCACTCCTCATAGAAATTGTTCTCAAGACCTTTGTGAAATTTCACCCTGAGCGAAACTTGCTTCCAGTTAAGTATGGATGTTATGATGCTGTTATAAACAGTTCCTTGGGGGAGGCAACTCTCAAAAAATCCAGTAAAATAGTTTTTAAAAACCATTTCCAAGTGGAGAGGCTCAATTTCTTTCTTGGAAACCTGTGAGGGGGCTGCTAGGAGGAGGGAGAGTGCCAATTTCCCATGGCACACCTGATGATCGCCCACGGCACACTGGTTGGGAAACACTGCTTCATGTCAATTGATGAAAGCAATCTAGGTGCTTGTTTTTCAATACTCGAATAGCTGTTGTATTGCTAGTAGAATGATTTCAGCACACTGACAAAATGTGTATAATCCTCAGGAGAGGAGAAAAAGAGAAATTTCCTTTGTGTCTTACAATAGCTGAAGAAATATTTTGTATCAGACCCCCCATTTTAATTTTTTTTACAATAGATATATGTGCAATTCCAACAAAGTGGAATGATGTCAGAATGGTGTGTTCTGGGAGAAATAAAAGTGCATCAAAATGCATGGCATACTGCAAGATCCAAGATTTGCAGATGTCTTGTTTATTACCCCATTTCATTGATCGTGCTGCAGACAGCCTTGTAAACCATGTATTACACTGTAAGATTATCTTACCATATGTCATCATGAGAGAAGTTGTCCCTTGTGTTATGTGTCTGCTGTTTCAGATGAATGGCTTGGAAATCTCAGACCCAAGGAAATCACAAGTCCAGTTCATAGGGCACAGTGAGGCAACTGCTTCACATGACAGATGTTGAGAGGAGCAACACTAGACTCACTATTAGAATACCAAAAGAAAGTATGTTTAGACCAATGTTGAAGATGCAGAGAAATTCTTAGTGTAATATGTAAATTGAAAATAATGGAGAGTTTTCAGGGAATGTATGGATAGAAGCAGTATAGAAAATATGTTGAGCATTGTGTTTTGGAGGGGAATTGTGAGAGAGCTTGTGTCATTTGTCCTGCCTGGTGCAAGGAAGTGGGTATCTCCACTAGCTGTCAACATTCAACCCTACCATCTTCTGAGCAATGATTGTCAATGAAGTATGACTTCCACGATTAATTTGGGTTAATAAGGAGAAGGCACAATGGTTCATTGAAAAAAAGAAGTAGGGTATATCAAAGGACACATTTACTAAACCAGGCAGCTTCAAGACCTTTCTCTAATATAGCAAATGGTTGTTAGATGGTCTGTGTCTCTTTGGATTGAAATAGCTCATTCATTTATCTTTAATAACAATATTAATATCCTCCTCTGGTGTTTCATTTCCAGCAAGATCCCTCCCAGTTATAACAGAAAGCATAGAAATCATCCTCCATTTAGCCTGTTTCGATGAGAGAGGATGGGGTGGGGGGTGGAGGTATGATGCAAGTAGGTCAGGATCTTAATGTATTGTTCACATTTATATTAGCTGTCTAAAGTTGGGTTTTCTAGTTAATTTGAAGAGTTTTATATTGTTTTAGGCTTCTCATTGCTCACGCTATAAGACTTTTGACACTGGCAACCTGCAGTGTTTCATCCAGATTTATATTTAGGTGTCACATTGTCAAAGAGTTAAGATTTTGGGAGATTTTCATGATATCGGAGGTGACCCCCTTTTTTCTTAGGATCTGTAGACGATAGTTTAAAACCAAGGGATTCCTAGTTATCCCAAGAACACCAGGCTGGAAGTGATCCCATAATCCCCTAACTCTCCCCACGTGGGAACCTAAGACTCTTCCTAAACTTTTTGAAGTAAAATCAGTAGCACAAATGCTGTATGGAGCCCAGTTTGGACCCTTCTCAAATTATGCCCCACTAGAGCGTGTCCAATCGAAATTCCTAAGAGCGGCTCTACAGATGTGTCCCTAACGCTACCCTGCGATTGGAGACAGGCTTCGTGAAAGTGGAAGCGAGAATATGGACAGCTATTCTCAATTACTGGCTACACCTATGCTTCTCCCCATGTGGTCTTGCCCCTAATCATGAGAGACGACTTCCAGTCCACATGGATTAAAACAGTAGCAGCAAAGATCGCAACGCTAGGTTTCTCCCAAGGACAATTGCTAAGCATGAGATGGGACCAAGCCAAGGATCTTATTAAGCAACGGATCCTGGACATAGAGCGCCAATCCGACCTAGCCTGTTCCCCAGCCTTCATTGTTAGAGAAGCCACTCGATACCTCACTGTCCCCATGGCATACCTAACAGACCTGAGGTGCCCAAACACCGAAGGGCTTTTACCCTGGCAAGATGCCATGCCCTCCCATCGGCTGTATTGGAGGGAGGTATCAGAAGACCCCCCTTCAAGCAGAGACTATGCCCTGTGGGTCTGGTGATGTGGAAACAACTGAGCACATGCTTCTTCAATGCATGTTCTACAGAGATCTTAGATCCAATCTCATTGGACCATGGCTTTTAAAGTACCCGGGGCGCAGTGAAAGATGTTATTCCACCCTGTTGCTTTCGGACTCTAACACTGCAATGACTTACAGTGTTGCTAAGTTTTGTGCTGCTGCTCTTAAAATCAGACGGGTGATGATTGACATTGTAAGGCAACAATATCCTGTCTTTTAAAATATATTTTTATACTGATTTCTAGTCTGATTTTAAATAACTGTTTACTGGGGAGTTGTCCTTCTCCTCTTAGGGCGCTTGTGCCCGCTTTGTGCTGGTCTGTGACCGTAATAAAGTATTGATTGACTCTTCCTATGGCCCCGTAGTCCCACATGACAATGCCCCTGTAACCCACACTTTATGAATACACCCAGTTATTTTCCTTTTGCATTACTCTTATGGACTTTTGCTCATTCCCAAAGACGTTTTCCTTTATGTCTAGGACCCCTTGGGCTATCTTTTATGAATCTAATAAACTGTGTATCTTTCTGGTGGGTAGGCAGGGGTGATCAGGATGGTATATTTCCCCCCATAAACCTCAATGTATCTCCCCTCTCATGTTTTCCCCATGTGTGTAATTTTAAAAATATGAAAGTGCCACTGTTTACCTTTAGCCAGCCACCTTCGGTGAGGCTTGCCAGCTTCAAGCTTGTGATTCAATCACACACACACACACACACCCCACTAGCCTCATTTGCACAACAATAGCAAGAGCCAGCTCTTTCCAAAAGGGTCTTTCCCCTTGGACCAAATCTGGCTTCTGCTAATCAATAGACAAAGGCTTCTGAGTTTAGTCTACCTTTGTGCCATTGATTAATAGGCAAAACTATTTCTCTATTTCATAAACAGCCATCTCTATCAGCCTCGGAAACTGGTACATGGCTACAGCTTCATTTGTTTACCACCCAAAGAACTGAGACCCTGGAACAATATATTAATCTGTGTCTGTCAAACAGAGAAAAACACAGATGAGGACATTTGATCATCAACCAAAAGACAATAGAATTGCTCAGCTTGAATAAGAGGGTTCTTGCTGAACACTTGGCCACTTGATCTACATATTTAATCCCATCAAAATGTTTTTCTTCCTTCATTGTTCTACTCATTGCCCACCTCTTCGCCCCCATTGGCTGGAAACCGGAAGGAAATGCAGCCAGCCAGTCTCCAGTCCTGCCGGCACAAGAGCTTAACCCATTGCACCACCCTCTGCCCTCTCTCATTGCCCTAGATGTTTACCATTTGAGCCAGGCTTTTAAATATTTTTGTGACCTTTCTACCAAGTATGCACAGACTATGCTACGAAAAGAACCAAATCAAAATTGTGTATGTAGAGAAAATCTGGAATAATATGCCTTGTCCAAGGTATTGAATGCTTGATGGTGACCTACAGCAAGCAAACACTGCCAGGCATAGGAAGGGATTTCTGTGGTTCATACACAATGCTTTCTGAATGCAGTTCTCTTTGTTATGTGCCTTGCATGAGTGCTATACAGATATATCCATGGAAGGAATGACTCCACATGCAGAAGGTGAATTCCCACAAAATTGGTGCATGGTGGGACATGGCTCATGTCCTTCTGTCCTCTCTGTAATATTTTCAGAGTATTCTTTGCACCCAGTTGGAGATGACTTGATTTGGCATAATATTGCAGGTCAATGTTTATCTTATAGCTTTTTTGGTGTCAGGAACAATTTGTGAAACTCCAAGTTGCGTCTGGTGTGAGAGAATTGGCCGTCTGCAAGGACATTCCCAGGGGGGACACAGATGTTTGATGTTTTATCATCCTTGTGGGAGGCTTCTCTCATGTTCCTGCATGGGGAGCTGGAGCTGACAAAGGGAGCTCAACCCGTTCTCCCCAGATTCAAACTACTGATCTGTCAGTCAGCAGTGCTGCTGGCACAAGGCACAAGGATTTAACCCCTTGCGCGACTGGGGGCTCCTATCTTATAGTTGTTTCCCTGCAAACACACACAAGCAGAAATTAGACATTTTGTTCCACTTCTTCCACTTTCTTCAGCTCCATTTCAAGTGTCATGCTAAAACTTAGTTTTCAAATGTTTTAAAATTATTTTTAAAGCTTTTCAGTGAACAGCAGTGACACTTGGGCTCATGTATTTCTCCTCCGCTCTGTTGACCAGAAAGAGCAGATTGGGAATCACATACTTTATGTTTCAAAGCAATATGTTTTCAAAGTAATACAGACATTAGAAAAGAAGACATTGGGAAAGAAAAGATCAGATTAATATTTCTGGGCCGTGATTATGTGGAAACTATAAAAGTTCCTTTTGAATCTTCCAATGTGGCAAGGACAGATAAGGAACTTGTTCGAATCAACCATAGTTGTCAATTAAGTTGGGATCTTTCTAATAGAGGAGAACAATTTTATTATATTTTTCAAAAACAAATGTCACACTGGAGTAAAGGCATGCTAAAAATGAAGATAACAACAATGACTACAATTTAAATTTGCATCTCAATGTCAATAAACTGTATTTCTTCTGTTTTAAGACACGCCTTTCCCCATATAAACATCTCTAAAAATGGGGTGCATCTTAGAATTGTGGGTGTTTTTTTAATGTACGTATTAGGCATGAGAAAAAAGTTATGAAAATGAAATGATTCGTAAGAAATTCGTAAGAAATGCTACTTTTGAGTATTTCCGCACCTGGAACGCCAACCAGGAAGTGGGCTTTCTTTATAGAACTTCAGGGGCCAGGATTTTCTTAAGGGTCGTGATTAGGTCGTAAGGGGGCACCCTCCTTCTCTCTCACCACCCTCCCGCCTCCCTTGCCAATAAGTATTATGGCAAGGCAAGCCCTAAACTCGCTCCTTCTTTCGGCTGGAAGCCCGAAAAAATGTAAACAGTGAGGTTTACTCAGAAGTATCTGCAAAGGAGGGCACTTTGGATGAAGGGCCCTCCTTTGTGGATTTACTTTGAGTAAACCTCTCTGTTTACATTTTTCCAGGCTTCCTGCCTCCTGCCTGCCAGGATCTAAAGCATCAAAGAGTATTGGGGTGAGAAACCAACCTAATGTATAATAGAATGAATGCTACTGTAAGTGCCTAATATTATAAGTAATCCAACTGGTCATACCTACATTCCATGCACATGCAATAATACAGCAGTAATAACAATAACAAGAGGTAAAATTCAAACCGAAGTATTCTGACTGGTCCCTGCCTCATGCGGTGCAAACGGGCTCGTCTCTGTGAGCCCGGGAAAAGCCAGCGTTTTATGCTTGGGTGCACACACATACAAATTATTTGGGGGGGGTTTGCTGCAGAATCCGGGCTCATAGAGAAGATTCTGCAGCAAATCCCCCCCCCCCAATGAATTTGTATGTGTGTGCACCCAAGCAGAAACCGCTGGCTTTTCCCGGGCTCACAGAGAAGAGCCCATTTGCACCGCATGAGGAGGGACCAGTCAGAATACTTTCGGTTTGAATTTTACCTCTTCTTATGCCCATTGTTATTACTGCTGTATTATTGCATGTGCATGGAATGTAGGTATATGACCAGCCTGGGCAAACTTGGGCCCTCGCTCCCTCGGGATCGGGGTGAGAGAGGCAGCGAGGAGCGAGGGGGGCTCCTCCTCCTTTTCTTTTGCTGCTTCCAAGAATAGAATACCCGCTCCCTCCCTCCCTCCTTCCCTCCCTCCTTCCTATTTGGAGAGTCCCATCTAGAATTCAGTGTGATTTATTCAAGTTTTGGCCTACAACTCCCAGAAATCCCAGCCAATTTACCAGCTGTTAGGATTTCTGGGAGTTGTAGGCCAAAACCATCTGGAATGCGCATGCGCTGGCATACGAACTACTAACGAATTCCGTTAGTAATTAAGTTACATTTTAGAAATTTTTGGAAATTTTTTTGTAAGTCTTCCTTTTAGTAATTAACCCCCCCCCATTTGATTTTAGAATCGCAATTTTTGGGTTCGAAACCATGCCTAGTACGTATATAAATAATGTTCTTCTTTGTTGGTGATACTGAAACTAATGTGTGTTTTACAATCGATGGCACCATAGAATCCAGAATTGAGTTATTCATTAAAAATCAATAGCGAACCATGTTAAATGGCCATCAATTTTGACATTTCCCCCACTGGTTCAACAACAGCAATAATAACAATAACAATAATATTTTTATTTCTTACCCACCTCTTCTCTTCACTTGAGGCAAGTTTCAGAATAATTAAAAGACATAAACATTGTAAAAAAATACCAGAAATACATATATTAAATAGAAATAGAATATATAATGAATATTAAAATAGAAAGAAGTCCTAGTATAGCTTTATTATCATTATATAATAGTAAACAATTGGGGGGGGAAAGGATAAAGATGCGATAACAAACCTATTAACAATAGCAAGACTGCTTATAGCAAGGAATTGGAAAAAAGAAATAAATATACAAATAGAGGAATGGTACAAGGAAGTATGGAAACTGGCAATAAATGATAAGTTAACATGTATATTAAAAGTAAAAAGAGGTATATGGAAACAAAGTGATTTTGATGAGGTATGGAGAAAATTTATTGAAAAAGGATTAGAAAAGGAAGAAGGAAAGTTGCCTCCCCAAGAAGAAATGAAATTTTGGACGAATGATATGTAAAAGCAATGGCTTGGGGAGGGGGGAGGGGAGCACAGTGGTGAGGGATATAAAAATGTATAAGAAAAACATAATGGCAGATGCTAAAGATTGAAGTATTGTAGTGTCGCGATGCACGGACTTGACCGGCCCCTTAATCACACACACAGAGACGGACTGAAGGCTAACTACTTTATTGAATATAAAAACAGTTCAAAAGGAATATTGTCCATAAAATAGCAAAAGCAAATCCAAAGGCAAAAGGCAATCAAATGTCCAAAGCAGCTTGGTAAGGAATCCAAAGGACTTGGCAAGGCTCCGCACAGCAATGCGGATTCAGGAAACAAGGCAAGGTACAAAATGCAAGGCAAGACTTGGTAGGCCACTAGCCAACTTGACTCCGTGGACCAGCTTCGCTTCACGTCTGCTCAGAAGAGACGTGGCCGAAGTACTGGGGATTCGTTCCCACGGATCCTATACTTAATCTTTCGGCCGAGGTCCCCGACGCTCTAGGCTTCGTAGTCTCCAATCTCTGCTGACGGACCTCGGCCTGTCTAGGCTATGGTACCATCCCCTCCTGCTAGTCTCGATGCTTCGTCTCCTATCAAAGGTTCGGCCTTGCCTCCCAGCACCTGGGTCTCTATCTCCATGAGAGCTCTCCTCCCTAGATTCTTCCCAGCCGCTCTCTTCCATGTTTTCACTCAAAGGATCCTGTGAACCTCCCCCCCGGCCGTTCATAAGTTTTGCTATCACTGCTTTCCATTTGCACCTGGTTAACTGTCTCGCCGTAAGGGTCAAGCCAACCTTCCTCCCATGCCAGGATTTCTGTGGGAGAAGGAGGCCCAGTGATGGGAAACTCTCCTTCTGCTAACCCTTCTAAATCCTCTTCAGAATCCAACTCTGCTGCTGCAGGCCCCAATGCCAATGGGACCCCCGGTCCTGGCCCCTGCCCCCCAGGCACAAACGAGAACTGCTGTGCTACATGTAGCTAGAAATGAATAACATGAATCTGCTGTAAATAGACATTGTATAATATTGTGTTAACAATGATAAAACAATAAAAATATTTTTTTTAAATGTATTTCTATAAAAATGGGTCAAGGGAGTGTGTGTCATCCAAGACTGCCTGGAATTGGAGGGCAACTGTCTTCTCAATCACCTTGCAAAAAAGAAAAAAGAAAAAGAAAAAAGAAAGAAAAGAAAAAAAGGGCAAGGTGATTTAGTTCTAATTTAGTTAAAACCCTAGCCCTAGCCAAAGCCCAGTTCCCTTAGTTTTGTTTTTTACAAAATTAGGTATTCTTTTTTGTTAGTCTCTCAGAATTGGGGAATTATGAATTTTGATCACAGCAGTGAAGTATATAAATCTTAAAAGGAGTAAGGAATGAAGACTTCAGGTTATAAAAGAAAAAGGAAGAACAAAACGAGAGGAGGATGAATGAAAGATGGGTTTTCAAAAAAATCATGTAACTGTTTCCTTCTCCCTCGAGAACACAGCTGAGGCAAGAAAGAAGCAGAAATTAAACTATGGATGGAATCTTTCAGCTTCATTCAGTTTGGGCTCCTAATGAAATAATGTATCTTATGGCAATTTAATATAAATGTAACAATTCTATTTCATCAGTTCTGATCATAAACGTATTTGAAATAGATTTTTTAGATTGCTAATGATCAACTAAACATGTAACCTTTTCATATTAACCCCTTTCTCTGTGGAAGGTCTTTTTTTAATCTGTTAGTTCCATGATAATCCCACCAAATGTAAATGTTTACCCTAAATTTTCCCATCTTTTCACCCTAAACCAGTGTTTTTCAACCTTTTTTGAGCTGCGGCATGTTTTTTACATGTACAAAATCCTGGGGCACACCACCAACCAAAATGACACAAAAGCACACTCTAACACTGTAATACCTATAGTTAATATGTTTTTAAATGTATTTATACACTCAGTGTGTAACCTGGGCCTGTTTCGATAAACAAAACATATATATGACTTCCTCTCACATATTTATACATGGCTATCATGTCTTCTCTCAGCCTTCTCTTCTTCAGGCTAAACATGCCCAGCTCTTCAAGCCGCTCCTCAGAGAGCTTGTTCTCCAGACCTTTGTGAAATTTCACCCTGAGTAAAACTTGCTTCCAGTTAACTATGGATGCCATGAAGCTGTTATAAACAGTTCCTTGGGGGGCTCTCAAAAATCCAGTAAAATAGGAGGGGAGAGAGTGCCAATTTCCCACGGCACACCTGATGATCGCTCATGGCACACTAGTGTGCCACGGCACACTGGTTGAGAAACACTGCCCTAAACTAATAATTGTCTCCAGAGTTTTAAAGCTCTACAAAGTGCAAAGAACCCTAATTGCAATGAAGCTCATTTATGACTTGAGAAATGTCAGTTTACTTCTTTTCTCACGTTTACCTACCTATTTTTCTTTGTGACATTAGCATGTGGCTCTGCTAGATGTGAATGGTAAACATTGTTTCTTTATCCATGTGTGGCTTAATAAGAGGTCTTAAATTGCTTTCAGTTTCTATTTTCTTCATATGATACTTCTCGAAAGAGGTGTGAATGTGCAAAGAATACATGTCCCTTAAGGAATGTAGCTGGAATATTTTTTCTACGATTTTAATGCTTTGTGTAGAAGAAAATGAACAGGCCAGAGGTCATCCTTCCTGTTTAAAAGACTATCTCTGGATTGTAGACAGTTCAGATAACACTAAGGACCGTTTCTATATACAAAACCATTTTTTAAAAGAAAGCTAGTGTAATGTAGTAGCTGAGAACATGAGACATATTTCAGGACGTCAAAGGTTAAAATATCATCTCGGGGCCAAGTGATACGTATTCCGTAATAATGTATAGTGCAGTTTTGCTGTCCATTGTAAAATAAAAAATATAGTTAATTATATTTTAAGAGGCACAATGATTATTTCAGTACATGAGAAATAAAAGTTTATACATAACCTCTCCAACTATCCTCTTCTCATTCTGACATGCCAACCACCCAAAAACTATTGACATCAAAGGGAATCTGCTCAACTACTAACTTCATTGGTGGTGGCACTTTTGTGGGTTATGGCTAGGAAGGAAAGGGGTGACTCTTACCTTTCTGCAAGCTGGTCATGCTTGCCCCCATCCATATCACACTCACTATGTTTATCTCAGGAAATCTGTGAAGCACACTTTGGTTGGGTGACCTCGTACATAGGGTAATTCCACCGTGCATCTGTATGTCTTTTTGTTTTTGGTTGACAAAGAGGGTGTTATTTTCTTTCTTTCTTCAACAGTAACTGAGCCTCTCCTCCCATAGATACAATACCATTTGATCCCTGACCCCGAAAGACATAGCCAGATGTTCTTCCAATTCCCACCCATTTCCACTCCACCGAACATGGAATTATGATCACCATCATCCCACCCAGCATGGAATGACTATAGAATGGCCAGTGAAGGGCTTGAGATGCCTTGTAGTAAATCTAAGTAAAGGGTAAAGGCTAGCAAATTGAAACTAAATCCAGACAAGACAGAGGTCCTCCTGGTCAGTCGCAAGGCCCGAACAGGGCATAGGGTTACAGCCTGTGTTTGATGGGGTTACACTCCCTGAAGACGAGGTTCGCAGCTTGGGAGTGATCCTGGATTCATCGCTGAGCCTGGAACCCCAGGTCTCAGCGGTGGCCGGGGGAGCTTTTGCACAGTTAAGACTCGCGCGCCAGCTGCACCCGTACCTTGGGAAGTCTGATCTGGCTACGGTCGTCCACGCTCTGGTCACATCCCGAATAGACTACTGCAACGCACTCTACGTGGGGCTGCCTTTGAAGACAGTTCGGAATTGCAATTAGTCCAGCGAGCGGCAGCCAGATTGCTAACGGGAGCTACATACAGGAGCATACCATCCCCTGTTGTGTCAGCTCCACTGGCTGCCTGTCCACCGGGCTCAATTCAAAGTGCTGGTTTTGACCTATAAAGCTCTATGCGGTTCTGGCCCAGCTTACTTGTCCGAACGCATCAGCCGCTATATCCCACCTCGTAATCTAAGATCATCCGGGGAGGCCCTGCTCTCGCTCCTGCCTACGTCTCAGATGAGGCTGGTGGGGACGAGGGATAGGGCTTTCTCGGTGGTGGCTGCCCGCCTGTGGAATGCGCTTCCTATTGATGCACGATCCACCACATCCCTCCTGGCCTTCAGGAAAAAAGTAAAATCCTGGCTGTGGGACCAGGCATTTGTACACCAGCACAAGGCAGCATTTTAGATTGGTTTTTAATGAAAGTGGGTGATTATAGCCAATGTTTTTATGGACTGAACATTGTTTTAATCCAGAGTGAATGTGTATGGTGCTAATGTAGTTGTATTTTAATGTATTTTAATGTATTTTAATTGTTGAAGGGTTTTGGGGTTTTATATTGTTATTATGTGGGCATCGAATCGTGCCATACTGTAAGCCGCTCTGATTCCCCCCTTGGGGGTTGAGAAGAGTGGGGTAAAATCCCAAAATAAATTTGTCCTGATGTTGCCGAACGATTTAGGATAGCCTGGCCCATAGGGGGCAGAGGTCCAGAACTACCCCTAAAGCAAGGACTTCAGCAAAACCTCTGGTGAAGTTTTAAAAACAAACTAAAAATCCCTTTCCCAAATGATCTCACCAAAGAAGTCTGGAAGAAGATGCCACTGAAGTTTGTATTCTTGTCAGCTGAGAAGGATGACCACTGCAGATTCCTTGTCGCAAAGCAGTCATAAAGTTACAATGAAACATATGCCATTTTTATACACTTTACAGAACTGTCAAATTCAAACTTTCCTGCCCCTGCATGCTGTAGGCTTCATGATGATTGGTTGGAACCTTGGAAGCCAGCTGTAGCGGGAACCAATCGTGAAACAGCGCTGCTTTTGCCCTGGCGAATGGGAAGCGAGGAACAGGAATGTGTTCAAAACAAAGAGCAGCTGAAGTTTTCTTGATTAGATCATGTCCATATGTTAATGAAGATCTGAGGCTTTGACCTTTCAGGCCAAAGCAAGTTCTTTGTTCTTGGTGAAAAACAGGTATTTCTCCTTAACTACCCTTCCTTGTTGACAAAGGGCCAATATGTAGATTTCCCATGAGAGTTTTCAGTCTTCTGGATGGTAAACAAATGAAATAACTGTAGCTGTGTGCTGGTTTCCAAGGCCAGTAGTGACAGCCAGTTATGTAATATGAAATATAGTTATGCCATACGTTCTATAAACGCGGGAGGAGGCTAATCTCAGAGGTTCCAGTGTTTATGAAACAAAGGGAGTCTTTCAAAAATGGGGAGAAGGGAGAGAACCTTCTCTAAAACCAGAAAGAGTCCTCTGTCATGCAAATTGTTTCAATGATTGGATTAAAATGTGCAGCCAGGAATGTAGTCACCCTAATCTCAAAACAAACAGCTGGGTCACGTAGCATTCCTTCATATTATTTTACACATGGTGAGGGGGAAAAACATGCAGGAAAATTACATAGGAGGGTTTCAGGGGAACATCACCAATATCTCATAATTATTTCATATGAAAGGGGTGGAAAGAAAGTCCATATGATCTTGAAAAGCATCAAATCCATATGCTTTGGGGAAAGTCCATCTGTGTCCTTGGGAAAACTATAAGAGAAAAGCCCTTTTTGCTAATAGCCAAAGGAGAGTCGAAACACACAGAAGTCCTTGGAAAACTATGTCTCTCAAACCGCTCAGGGCTTGCCCCTGTTGGCCTGTCCGCATGCACAAAGAGTCCATGGTTTCAGGTTAAGTGAGGCAAGAAAACAGAGAGGTAGAAATGGCTGGAGGTCTTTTGATGCCATCTCTAGCCTTCGATGCTAGAGATGCCAGACCACATGTGCAAGAACATTGTAACTCCCTGCTGCAGGTCAAACCAATTAGGAAGCAGATGGGCTCTTTCTGGGGCTTGCCTTCACTGACATTAAGTCCAGTCATGTCCGACTCTGGAGGTTGGTGCTCATCTCCATTTCTAAGCCTAAGAGCCAGTGTTGTCTGTAGATACCTCCAAAATCGTGATTGCATGGAGTGCCGTTACTTTCCCGCTGGAGCGGTACCTATTAATCTACTTACATTTGCATGTTTTCAAACTGTAAGGTTGGCAGAAGCTGGGGGTAACAGCAGGAGCTCACCCTGCTCCCTGGATTCAAACCTGCAACCTTTCGGTCAGCAAGTTCAGCAGCTCAGGGCTTTACCCCACTGCGCCACCGGGTGTTCCCAGTAAGTCTAGACTCTAGTGGGATATGGCCCTCTAAGGCATAATTCAGCATGTTTTTCCCCAAAGATTTTTTATTTTAAAAAAATAAAAGAAAAGAGTATTTTCAGGGAAAGAGGGGGAACAATAGTCATAATAAGTAGGAAAATTTAGGGGGGGGGGAGAGAAGAGGCATAATTCAGCCTGTTGAATTGCTCTCTCTCTCTTTCCCTCTCCCTCCCCCCCCCCCCTCTATGTACTATAGATTCCAACCTTTGTGGGCTATCTACTGTCCCAGTGTCATTTTTTTCAACCCCAAATTGCTGATATTTGGAAGCAAATTACTAAGGTCATTGAAAACAATATTTCTGCTTTTGCTAATTGCCTTTTTTGGTTTATTGAGTAAATTGAGTGGCAGGATTTCTTAGCATAATGAATGGCTCTGTGCACAGATGGCCCACAGTGAGCCACTGGGGAACTGCAACATTGTCACCCAAATTGTCAATGTCGCCTACTTCTACATTAGGTGGGCTATATGTCTTCCCCCATAAAATGATCCATGTGTTTTAATGTGTTCCTTTCTGGGGTGCAGGCTGGGCGAGGAAAATTCCACCCTTGTCCTGTTTTTGATGTACATATGCATTATGGTTGTCCCAACATTACTTAAGCTTTACTGTTTCGTATCATTTTGTTTCAGATTGTGAGATGAAAGGAAGACCATGATCCAATTCTTAGACCTCTTGGAGATGTACGTATGAGCCTTGCAATCTTAATATGTTGCTCCTCACAGGCATAGCAATATTTCTTCATTCAATTGTATTAATTTCATAGAAAAACAAGGGGGATAATAAAACCAGTCAGGCTGATAGAAACTGTGTTATTAGCTTGCTTTATAGTGCAATTAAATGCCTTACTTGCTTGTCTGTTAGTTTTCAAGACAATCTGAAGTGCCAAAATCAGTCAGTACTAACTTAGTACATTTGTGGCAAGAATGTTATTACATTCCCCCCTCTGCCAGAGTTATGGTAGCTTGCCAATAGAAATAACCATGTCTCCGTGGCATACCTCTCGCCTGTATCATCCAAGTCACAAAGAATCTTTGTTTTCCTTGGAGATCATAACAATTTCACTGTATGCCCAGGCAAATGGAACTTTGCAACTTTCCCCTTGTTCTGATTTATTAGCATACTTTGCCTTTCCTCACTCCCTGGGCCCAGATAATTCCACTTCGAAGCACGTGTATGACACAAAGACTCATAAATCACTTGAAGAATCTAGCTTTGGATATATCTTCCAGACACTGGCTTGGAAAATGGCAGCTAGGTTCTCACTTAAGAACCAATTGGTGACGGATGTGGGTGCTTTCGTTTTCATGGAATCTCTTACATTGTTGCCTATGAGACTATCACCAGGTGGCTGT
Source organism: Anolis apletophallus (assembly GCA_030556195.1). NCBI lineage: Eukaryota > Metazoa > Chordata > Lepidosauria > Squamata > Anolidae > Anolis > Anolis apletophallus. Next base: position 115,003,083 of record JARBWK010000006.1, on the reverse strand, counting down.
GTTTAACAGCTGGAAGTTTGCTACTCCTTCTCTTTTTTAAACACAACGAGGAACAATAAAATTGCATTCCTTTTCTGTGTTCCATTAACTTTCATGCTTGTGGGAATTACTGCATAAAGGACCACAAAGACATGAGGTAAGCTGTGCTGAAAAGCTGAAATGATCAAATGCTGACCAATGGTCTCGAATGCATTAGCAGGCCCGGATTAGCGGACTGTGCCGCCCAAGGCCGCCTGTCTAAATGCCGCCCCGGGGGCGGGGGGCCTCTTGTGGGGATGGGGATGGTGAGAGGGAGAAGGCGCCACCGGAGTCCCACCCCTAGGACGACTCGCGCGGCTTCCCCGTTGCCGCCGCACTGGCCGGGCACCCCTCCTCCCTTCCGGGAGGAGGGGCGCCGGTGCGAGCGCAGCGGCAGCGGGGGAAGCCGCACGAGTTGCCCTAGGGGTGGGACTTCCAGCGACGCCTTCTCCTTTTCGGCGGCAGCGGCTCCGCCCCTCCTCCCTTCAGTGAAGGGAGGAGGCGGAACCGCGTGAGGGGAGGAGGCACTGCTGGAAGTCCCGCCCCTAGGGCGACTCACGCAGTTTTCGCTGCCACCGCCCTGCTTGCCCGTGCCCCAAACACGAGCGGGGGGTGGCGGCAAAAACCATGTCAGTCGCCCTAGGGGCGGGACTTCCAGCGGCGCCTTCTTCCCTCACGCCGGTTCCGCCTCCTCCCTTCACTGAAGGGAGGAGGGGCGGAGCCGCTGCCAGCGAGAAGGAGAAGGCGCCGCCGGAAGTCCTGCCCCTAGGGCAACTCACGCGGTTTCCCCGCCGCCGCCCGCTGTGTTTGGGGCACGGGTGAGCGGGGCGGTGGTGGCAGCGAAAGCCGCGTGAGTCGCTCTAGGGGCGGGACTTCCAGCGGCGCCTTCTCCCCTCACGCCGGTTCCGCCTCCTCCCTTCACTGAAGGGAGGAGGGGCGGAGCCGCTGCCGGCAAAAAGGCGCTGCAGGAAGTCCCGCCCCTAGGGTGACTCACGCGGCTTCCCCCGCCGCCGCCGCGCTCGCACCGGCGCCCCTCCTCCACTGAAGGAAGGAGTGGCGCCCACCGCGAGCGAGGCGGCGGCGGGGGAAGCCGCGTTAATTGCCCTAGGGGTGGCGGGACTTCTCCTCACCCCTTCCTTCAGGCCCGGAAATGCCGCCCCCCAAAATCTACCGCCATGGCCTCGGATGGCCTTATGGGTAATCCGGGCCTGTGCATTGGGTGTATTAGAGATAAACTGGCGTAGGAAATCCAGACCTTCAGAGTAACATTCTTTTTGTATGGCACAACTACCCTGGTCTCTGGTCTGTAGAGACAAAGCAATGTGTCACCGGTGACCTTATCACACACTCCTCCCTGTGTCGTTTCACCAGCAAGCATGACAAAATGGCAGGTGTGGTGACGCTTCCACCATCACACAGGGGAAGCATCATCCAAATGAGGAAGAAGTGTGTCGGCTCCACTATTGATGAGGAAATGTCCTAGGATGCTCCCACGCTGGTTGGGGGTGGGGCTTCTGCTGGAAGTTGAGGGATGTCATGTGATGAGCTGCATGCCCATCCATCCTTCAACTGGGGCAGAAACATCCTAGGATGCTAAAATTCCTCATGTGATGAAGTCTATAGTTTACCTGAAATAGACCCTCTTCTTGAAAGTGAATGGATAGCTTGCCAAGTATTAGGAGCTAAAATAAACATGTAAAGAATTTCAAAGTTAGAGTTGTGGCATATTTGAGCTTTGAATGAATTTTTCCTGCTTCTGGGCAGGGGGTTGGACTGGATGGCCCATGAGGTCTCTTCCAATTCTATGATTCTATATGCCCGAACCTGGCTATTACATGCTTGGACTTACCACTCCACCCTAATTCTGTGATAGGAGAAGACTTTTCCTAGGCCAGCTGTTCTAAAGCTGCCGGACAAGTATAACCTTGCTGCCTCAACATGTGCTTGGAGGTCATGCTTTTAGAGAATCTTGGTGCCACTACTGTAATATAAAGGGGATGTTTGTGAGATTGTTGCTTTTTATTCAGTGCCCACTGCCCAAGTAAGAACCAAGGGGAAAGAAGTCCTAAGCCAGCCCCAAGGTGACTATTCCTGCTGATCAGTTATACCATGTGAGTTTATTCTCAGGGTGGCACTATGGGAAAATGAGTGGTGGGGTATGAATAAAGATTACTACTACTACTACTACTACACCAATAAGGCAATGTGCAGCAAACAGTACTGAAATCTCGGATTGTTTGTTTGCTAGTCTTCGTAAACTACGGTATGAGATGGCGTTAGTTGTGGATCACCTTATTTCACTCCTCTCCTCCTTTCCCAGTTTAAGCACTGATATGTCTGATTACCTGAAAACCTAGTGGCTCATTCACCTATACCAAGGATAGTCCTGCCCACAAAATAATCTTGTGCATATGGGAAAGTATATTTTACTGTAGACATAACCTCTTCAAACCATGGTCTTAGGCAATTCTCTCATTTTTCATTTCATCCAGAGAAAGGAGGTTGAGAGAGCGAGAGCATAAAACTAGGAAGTATCTTGGAAAAATTTAGGAACATTTCTTTTTTGCGATCACATCATTAGAGGCGATGATCAACCTGCATATTGTGCCTGGAGACTGCTGGGGGGTATAGTAAGTGCCATCCTGTGTTCTCAGACCCCTTGAGCCCAGGCAACAAAGGATGTCCATGCAAATGGTTGTGACCAGTTCTATCTCAGACCAAACTTAACTGTTTACATGAGTCCAAAGTTGGGAGTTGCTTGACATTCTGGAGCAGTGATTTTCAACCTAGGGTCCCCAGATGTTTTTGGCCTTCAACTCCCAGAAATCCTAACAGCTGCTAAACTGGCTGGGATTTCTGGGAGTTGTAGGCCAAAAACATCTGGGGACCCCACATTGAGAACCACTGTTCTGGAGCAATCCACAACTTTACTTAATGCAGGCCAAGGCCATGAATGGTCTGGCTGGCATAGAGTTGACCTGAGTGTCCCTTGTGGTACGTAGTTAATTCAGATGTACTTGAGGTAAGGATGGATTATTTAGTTGGTGTGGATTCCACCTGGGTAAGGATTGAACTGATTACATGTTAAGGCCTCAATCCAATTGTTGTTCCCACCAAAATAGAGTTGTTGACTTGTTACCTCTCCACCCTAATTAAGTGGAAATTGTTGATTCACTAAGTCTCCATCAATTCAGTGGATCTACCATAGCTAAATCTATAAGTTAGATTAAAACCTATTTTTTATTTTAAAATGAGTTTATGCTAAGTTTATTAAGTAGTTTTGGTTTAATTTTAATCTATTGTGTTTTTTTAGCACATCAACACAACATTTCTCCCTTCCAATATAATGTTGTAGTTTGATAATAATTTGAATCTTATTGTCAGTTGCTTTGGGAAAAGTGGCACATAAGTAAATTAGCTGTACATATACATAAATTAACAGCACATAGACATTATGAAATCAAATTAGACATAAAAATGTTGAGAGAAGAGTGTATGGTTTCAGCCCACCCTAAAGCAAATGTGGTAGTTTAGACCGCCTTTTAAAATGTCTCTGAAAGAAAAACTTTGGGGAAATTGGGAAATATTAGTTATTTCCTTTCATTGACTCTCTGTATTGTAAAATAATAATAATATTCCTTTCCTGCTGTGATTATGAAGACTGTTTCCATCCTCGAGGATATTTTAATAGTTGAATTCCTCATCTAGAGCAACCATAATGGAAACTCAACATATGTAGAGCCAAAGTATAATCAGCCTGTAAATGGAAGTGTGGGGCTAAGGAAAAATCCACACATACTGTAAATTGATGCAACAGGAGCTACTGGGACAAGGCCCAATGTAAATTGACATTAAATTATTGTTTCAGGGTTACTGTAGTTACCCACTGGATAGAAATAGAAAGGAAATCTATGAATGGAATATCAATCAGAGTTATGTTAAGAAAAAAGCCAGCAGAGAAGTTCTAAGTCAGGATAGTGGCATACAATATCTCATGTTACTCTGACATCAATGGCGCCGGCTGTCAGATCCTTCCTGAATGAAATGAATAGTCCAAGAGTAACTTTTAAATCCATACATGGTCTTGTGCTTAGATCAGGTTATCTAAAAGACCCTCAGTGCATATATGAAGTGTATGGCCTCTAGAAGAGATTTGTTAATTAAAAAGGTAACATTTATGGTTACAAATGTCTTGCTATTGGTGACCCTCCAACTGAAGAATGGACAACTCAAAATGTTGTAGTTTGAACTTCAAAGATATTACTTTTTCTCTCTTTAAATCCCATTAGGCACTCTTGGTCCAAACTTACTCTAGTTCCATTAGAACAGTGGTTCTCAGATTGTGTTCCTTGAAGCCCTTAGGGCTCTGTGAAGCACAGTCAAGGGCTCCATGCTTTCTCCCCCCCCCCCCCCCAATCCCTTCAAGTGTGCAGTAGCAGGTAAAGTCGCACCGGTCAGCTGGTTGCACTCCCACAGCCAAAGCTCGATAAGTGCCACCAGCGAAAGTGGGGCAGCAAAGAAGAGCAGGGTTCCGTTGACAGTGGTGGTGGAAGGGAGTATGGGGCAGACCTAGGAAGGTGAGGGCAGTGCCAGTGACACTCTCCACAAAGACAAGACAAGGCAGTCCCCAAGCCTTGCAGGGGGTATCCCAGGGCCAGCTGCAGGGAGCAAGTCCTTGCGCACCAAGGACTCAATGGAGAAGTAGTTCTTGAACCATGCCACTGCCACAGCCATCACCATTGAGGGCTGGAACATGCGGAGGCTGACGATATGATCCGTGAAGGGCTCCCTTCCCCTTTCCTTCCCTCCCTCCGTACCTTCCCCTTCCTTCCCCCCTTCCCCTTTTCATGAATCCCGTTCCTTTCATTCACTCCCTCCCCTCCCTTCCATCCTTTCCCTTCCCTTCTTTCCTTCATTCCTTCCTCACTTCTCTTCCTTCCTTCTTTTCTTCCCTCCTTCCCCTCCTTGCCACACTGGCCTTTTCCTCCATGCCTTCCTTGCTTCCAGAACCCTTTCCCTGCATGGTAGAAGGGGTTGGATTGGATGGCCCCTGGGGTTTCTATTATTATTATTATTACTATTTCTACTTTTACTTCTACCATCTGTCCGCAACCCGCCGCCGGGCTTTCACAGTTGTAGCCCCTATCATGTGGAACGCACTGCCCGCCGGCATCCGTGCCACCCAGGGCCTCCTCCCGTTCAGGAGAGCAGTTAAGACATTGCTGTTCCAACAAGCCTTCGGAGTTAGCTAAACTGTAGCTCGCACCGCCTAGCTGTCAGCCCACTGCGACTCCATTTGTTGCTTCAACTGTTCTAATTGTAATTCCATCTTAATGGTATTACTGTGGTTTATGAGTTATCTGACAATTGTATTTTACGAACTGTTGTAAGTCGCCCCGAGCCGTTGGGGGGGGGGGGCGACAAATGCGAAATAATAATAAATAATAATAATACGACTACTACTACTGCAAAGGCTGAATGGCAATCTGTTGGGGTGCTTTGATTTGTGCTTTTCCTGCATGGTAGAAGGAGGTTGGACTGGATGCGCCTTGAAATACAGTTAAGTGTGTTGGTTAAAATTGTTCTTAATTTTAAATATTGTTGTGTTCTTTCTTTCTTTTTTTGCACTGCAAATGAGAGAGGTGTAGTGTGCATAGGAATTTGTTCATTTTTTTCAATTAGTTCATACAAACAATCTCCACCCATCTGCCACTGGCCCAGCCCATCTATCAAATTTTAAAATGCAGTGCAGCCCCTGTGTCCAAAAGTTTGTCCATGCCATACACACACACACACTACTATATATATACAATATACAATATATAATATAATATATAAACATTTATTGAGACTCCACGAAAACCTTTTCCTTCAAAAAAACCTCCTCGGCTGAAAAAAGTTTGAGAATCCCTGTGTTAGAGGGTGGTGGTGGTGGTGGTGCTTTAAATCTCATTTTTGGGGAAAGGGTAAGACTTGAGTAGCGATAATGATGATAATGATGATATTATTATTTATATTTCTTCTGAGGTCAATTGGGAGATTTTTGTCTTCAAAAGCAAAAAAGAAAAGGAAGGGGTGTGTGAGATACTGATGCGCTATCACTCCTTATCCAAAGGAATTGCTTACCTAAAGAGAAAGGGGTGGGGGCATCTTTTGCTTTGAAGGTGGGGACACTATTCTGACTGTTTTCAATTGGAAATATATTCCTCAGTCATAACATTTGTATAATTTCCTTGCTGGTCTGTGCCACATTGTAATTAGTACAATTTAACAGACTGGCAAAAATAAAAGGATAATAGTAGTCCAGTTCACAAAAGGTGGTAACCACTATTAGATGAAATGGGATGATGTGTGTTCTTCTTACCTACCCTGGAGATGAACGACCTCATCAAACAGAGGCAAATTTGGTGGCATATGCTGGCGTGCCGATCCTTTTACAACAGAGCCCATTGCTCCCCATCCCATGGCATACTACAACTTCCTGAGGGGGTCCATCATAAAAAGGAAGGCGACACTTACCTCCACCACGATCCGTGGCGATTACGGCAGCATGTTTGATGAGGATTCAGAGCAATGGGTTCCAATTACAGGAAAGGAGATTCCACCTCAACATTAGGAAGAATTTCCTGACTGTAATTGCTGTTTACAGGAAATTGTCAGGAACCCATTTACTTAATTGCTGTTCAACAGTGCAACTTTCTGCCTTGGAGAGTGGTGGAGGCTCCTTCTTTGGAGACTTTCAAACAGAATCTGGATGGTCATCTGCCAGGAATACTTTGTGCTTTTCCTGCATGGCAAGGGGTTGGACTAGATCAGTGTTTTTCAACCTTTTTTGAACCGCGGCACATTTTTTACTTTTACAAAATCCTGGGGCACACCACCAACCAAAATGACACAAAATGACACTCTAACACAGTAATACATATAGTTAATATGTTTTAAAATGTATTTATACACTCAGTGTGAAACCTGGGCCTGTTTCGATGAACACAACATATATTTGACTTCCTCTCACATATTTATACATGGCTATCATGTCTTCTCTCAGCCTTCTCTTCTTCAGGCTAAACATGCCCAGCTCTTCAAGCCGCTCCTCATAGATCTTGTTCTCCAGACCTTTGTGAAAGTTCACCCTGGGTGAAACTTGCTTCCAGTTAACTATAGATATCATGAAGCCGTTACAATGATGATAATGACTGGCACCCTACCTGTCCAGGGAGGACCTGGCTACGGTGATCCAAGCGACAGTCATCTCCAGGCTGGACTACTGTAACGCCCTCTACGTTGGCCTTCCCTTGTCGACAATCCGGAAGCTCAAGCTAGTGCAGAATGCCGCCGCTCGCTTACTGGTGGGTGCACCGGTGAGAGAGCACATTACTCCCATCCTGCGACAACTGCACTGGCTTCCCATTGAGTACCGAATTGTCTTCAAGGTGTTGGTTTTAACCTTTAAGGCCTTGCACGGTCTAGGGCCTGTGTACCTGAAGGACCGCCTTACCCCGTACGTTCCCCCGAGATCGCTATGCTCAGAAGGGCAAAACTTGCTAGTTATAACATCGACCCGCTCCTGCCACTTGTCCACAACTAGGCAACGAGTTTTCTCTGCCCCTGTGCTATGGAATTCACTTCCATCCGACACCCGTGAGATCTCGAAACTCGTCCCTTTCCGGATGGCATGTAAGACCACCCTTTTTAGATCCGCTTTTAGCTAAATCAGACGTGTATTTGTATGATCGTTGTCCATGTGTTTTTAAGGAATTTGTAAATTCCTGATATTTTATATTATATTGTTGTATTCTCGATGTTTAATTATATGTTGTAATCCGCCCCGAGCCTGCAGGGAGGAGCGGAATATAAAACCAAATAAATAAAATAATAAATAAATAAATAAATAAACAGTTCCTTGGGGGGGAGGAAAACTTTTGAAAAATCCAGTAAAATAGTAAAAAAAATAAATTTCCAAGCGGAGAGGCTCAATTTGTTTTTTGGAAAGCTGTGAGGGGGCTGCTAGGAGAGGGGAAAGTGCCAATTTCCCACGGCACACCTGATGATCGCTCATGGCACACTAGTGTGCCACGGCACACTGGTTGGGAAACACTGGACTAGATGACCCATGTGGTCTCTTCCAACTCTATGAGTCTACCTGTGCAGCCACATGTTTGACGGTCTAATAAGATTTGGGGTTTTCATGCCATTTGGTTGCCAATCTATAACCTGCTCAGAGAGTTAAACTAAACTCTACATGGGTGATGTTTCATCAAGATCTCCTATGGTGTTTTTTAAAGTTTATTTTTTTACATCAGTAGCAATTGCATGAATTCCTCAGTCAATGAGCCCTAGAAGAGGGAAGGATGAGTCGCTTCCTTATACTTACTCTTAAATTGTCCTTCTCTCTTCACTTCTAGGCAAAGTCTTTGGAGCAAATTACGATGTCACAGCATTCCTTTATTATTATTATTAAAAACATGGATGTAAATCATTTAAAAAATATTATTCCTGGCTTTTTCTTTCACAAAGGCCCATGACACTTCAAGCTCTGTTGCTTTAAGTACTTTATTAGAAGAGATCTGAAGCCTTGTGAAAATAATTGAAAATGGCCTTTATGCCTCTTTGCCTGAGCTAGGAATCTGTCCAGGGGATATTACTTTGTAACTTAGTGGCTAATTAGAATATTGGTGATAGCTTCTAAAACAGTGTTTCTCAACCTTCCCAATGCCACGACCCCTTAATACAGTTCCTCATGTTGTGGTGACCCCCAATTATAAAATTATTTTTGTTACTACTTCATAACTGTAATTTTGCTACTGTTATGAATCATAATGTAAATATCTGATATACTGGATGTATTTTCATTCACTGGACCAAATTTGGCACAAATACCTGATATGCCCAAATTTGAATACTGGTGGGGTTGGAGCATATTGATTTTATCATTTGGGAGTTGCAGTTGCTGGGACTTATAATTCACCTACAATCAAAGGGCATTCTGAACTCCACCAATGATGGAATTGAACCAATCTTAGTATACAGAACGCCCATGACCAACAGAACATACTTGGAAGGGTTTGGTGGGTATTGACCTTGAGTTTTGGAGTTGTAGTCCACCTACATCCAGAGAGCTCTCAAACAGTGATGGAGCTGGACCTACAGCACCTACATCCAGAGAGCTCTCAAACAGTGATGGAGCTGGACCAAAATTGGCATAAATACTTAATATGCCTAAATGTGAACACTGGTGGAGTTTGGGGAAAACAGACCTTGACATTTGGGAGTTCTAGTTGCTGGGATGTATAGTTCACCTACACTCAAAGAGCATTCTGAACCCCATCAACGACAGAATTGGGCCAAACTTTCCACAGAGAATCCCCATGACCAACAGAAAATACTGTGTTTTCTGTTGGTCTTAGGCGACCCCTCTGACACACTTTCATGACTCTCCTAGGGGTCCCGACCCCCAGGTTGAGAAACGCTGTTCTAAAACCCTTTTATCTTTAACTAAACTTTTCTAGTTTAGTAGTCTTTTTTTGTGTGCACAGGAAACAATATTGCATGTGCAGGATACAGAAAGAAGATAATATAGCAGCAAATTAAAGTCATTTTTGTGCACAAAATGTTGTTTTCTGCACACACACACACACACAACACAAGAGGAGTTTCACATACCAAAAGAAAAACCAAAGTATTTTATCCTGAACTGTGAATATTTTGGTCAGTTCAGGTTTCTCCTCATTAAGGTTTCCTGACATGATTTTTAATGGCATTTGGGGAAATATTTTCAAATAGTCACTGGAATTTTACACATGAATTGCAACTTTGTAAGTGTACAGTAGGCTTGGTTGATCCAAAACAAAATGGTTCAAAACTCGTTTCGGATGTAAGGGGTGCTGGTGGTTCAATCCTAAAGTCACTTCTGATTTTTTTTTTTAAAAAAATTCAAAACTTTCTGAAACCTCCGAAATTTCCGAATCACTTTGTTAATGGCAGACCTTAGACACTATAAAATGCTTGATAGAACAAGAGTCATAACATACATTGATTGAATCATTGCAATTGTGGTTTTGGAGCTCCCCCTTGTGTGATGTGATAGATATGAACTGAAATAGGAGTTGTTATTTATTTTGTAAGACCATTTTAATATCACTTTAAGGATCTTTAAGTACCTTCCATTCAAAGTGAACATGGAACCATTTTTTAAACTGTCTGTTAAAAACCAGATCTAAATGGCTATGTTCAGGAAAAGAAATGGGGAAATGTCTGGGCAAAAAAAAGAAGTATTTGGCATGCTGTTAGGAAAAAGAGCCATTTCGCTAGATTTATTACTATCAAAGCAATAATAATAATAATAATTTATTTCTAAACCACCCTCTCTCCCCAAAGGGACTCATGGTTTACATACATGTAAAAAGGCAAACATTCAATGCCATAATTAAATCACACAATATCAAAAGATGAGAAATAAACATGAACAGACTTATTCCAATAAAAGTATTAAAATAATAAGAGATACAAATACTAAGGAAAACATAATTTTACCAATAAAACATAGTTGCACAAAGCATATACCCAAAACAATTAAATGACCAGACTGCAAAAGGTGCCAAGCATCGGTTGTAATTCAAATATAGACTGTAGCAGCCACAAAGTGCTGGTTGTGCTAGCCTTCCTCCTCTCCTTATGTTAAGGTACATAGGTGTGTTTTCAGAAGTTTCTTAAAGGAGAGGAAGGTGGGGGCCATTTTTATTTCTTAGGGGAGGGAGTTCCAGAGGTGGGGAGAGATTGCCGAGAATGCCCCCCCCCCCTCTCGTTCCCACTTGTGATGGGGTGGGACTGAGAACAGGGCCTCCTCTATTGACCCAAAGTGCACAAGGTGGCCTATATAGGGAGATGTGGTTAGAGAAATAGCCTGGACCCGAAGCATTTAGGGCTTTATAGGTAATGACCAGCACTTTGTATTTAGGTTAGAAACGGACCAGCAGCCAGTGGTGCTGGCATAACATGGGAGTGGATTCCCATGAGAATAAAATGTGAATAAAATACAGGAAAAAATACCTGGAGCAGAACCATTTCCTCTGTGTTGGCTCACAGTTCAACAACTGGTTTCTTGGGTATACTCTAACGTGAGACAATCAAAGTGATTCAGAGTCCCTTTCACACAATACAGTTATAACACTTTGATTCCACTTTAACCACCACCATGTCTTTCCATGGAAACCTGGGCTTTGTAGTTTTACTTATGCCACTAGAAGAGCCCTCTGCTTGGAAAGTTGAAACGATTATTCCTAAACTGCAAATCCCAGGATTCCATGATAGCTAAAACTGTGTAGTGTAAAAGGCCCCATGAACACTGAACACGGAACAATATGCCAAAGGCTGAAAGCAAATAATAACGTATGAGACAAGTAATCAAAACGTTCCAGAGAGGTTGCAACATTAGATTGCAGCACATTAGATTAATTTAAAATATTATTGTGGCACGTACCCAAGAATGTAAATCTGTATTTACATTATTGGTTTGCTTGCTTGCTTGTGTTTTTAAATGTTCAATGCCAGAGAAAGTGAAAGAGACAGATATTTCCTCTCCTCTAAAAGAGATATATGGCTTTATTTAGGGAACTATTCAGATCCATGCAAGTGATTTGCTGCAAATGTCAACATATGAAAAAGCTATTTCCAGTTTGCACTTCAGCCTTTTCTGTGAAACAAGAGTGGCACCTAGTGGGTATCCTAACCAGTCCAAGCAGTACGATTTCATTCATTTTAATGAACAAAAATGTATTAAAATTTTGTGGGACATAACATTGAAGCACTGGAGAATATTTAACATCAGAAACTCATCAAGCAAGTTAGTTAGATTGTGTTGGCTCTCTGGTAGTTTCTAGCATACACGTAGCAGATTCAGCTCGAACTCCAATGGTGTTTTTTTTTTTAATGACACATTTCAGCCATAATTTTGAGGCAGCCTACACTGCCTTGTGCCTTGAACCAGAATTTGGTTGTGAGAGGTGCAGATGTGGAGAGAACTCAGGGATTCCATGATTAATTGGATCATTATATAATACATTTTACTTGTTTCATTTTCTGCAACTCTGACAAATTGTTTTCATTTGTGTTGTATTAAAAAAACCTCTAAAATCAGGACAGTAAATTAAAAAACCCTCAAATACAGGGGAATTCCAGACAAGAAACAATCAGGGCCAGCTAATCACCTCCCAACAAAGGATTCCCCGGGCAGGAAGCAGCCAAGCTTTGAAGCTGCAAGGCTATTCAATGCTAATCAAGGTGATCAATTGCAACATTCACACTTGCCTCAAACAGGCAAGAGTTCTTTCTCCCACTATGGACATTCCACAAATATATAAACCCCACTTGTCTAGTTTCCAACAGACCTCACAACCTCTGAGGATGCCTACTAGGGCTGTTTGATCCCAAAAAAAAGTTTCAAAACTCACTTCAGCTCTAGGGGGCGCTGGTGTTTCATATCTGATAGACTTCCGCATATTTCCATTAAAATTTCGAAATTTATTTGGATGAATTCCGAAATTTCGGAATGACTTTTAAAATGGCGGACACGCATCTCTTTAACCCAATTAAGACTGGGGGACGGGGAGGGAAGAAATCGGCGCTGAGCAAGAGGAAGGGCCGAGATTCGGAGGAGATTTCCTCCTGTTCCCGAAGGCTCTCCCTCCGCTTGTGCGGGAGAGCCTGGAAAACTGGAGGAAATTTCAGCTCCTGGTTGCTTCCAAAGCGCGATAGCTCATTGGCTGGAGGAAATCAGGTGGCTGCTTGGAAACCGCCGGAGCGCAACCAGCCAATGACGGAAGGCTCCAGAGAAAGGGTGAAAATGACATCCGACTCCCTTTCCGACAACGCAAGATGGAGCTTCGGTACAGTGACGCCACTTTTGGGCAACTTTAATTCTTTGAATACGACATATTCCGAAATTCTGTTAGAATCCGACAAACCTACCCATCCCTAATGCCTACCATAGATGTGGGTGAAACATCAGGAGAGAATGCTTCTGGAACATGGCCATACAGCCCGGAAAAGTCACAGCAATTGTGTTTTCATTTAAGATTGGGAAGCACCAATACACTCGAATCCACTGTCAAAAATTTTAAAATTGTGAAACTCCCTACTCATCAAGAAGGGCAGCATCTTGAGACACAAGAACCTGTATCTGTATTAAGGTGGCTACTCTTCTGGAGATTACACACACACACACACACACACACACACACACATCCAGATAGATATATATCCTGGAATTCCACAGCATTAACTCTGTCAGTTAAAGTGTCATCAAACTGCAGTCATTCTACCATGTATCAGATGTTTCCTGAGATGGCATAATTTGAATAATATCATTAAGCAATTGCGATTGATTTTTAATTTCTTATGTTCAATGGTATCATCTGGGCTGAGTCCTCAGGTTTAAACTCTGGCCACATCTACACTGTCATATAAAATCCAGATTATCTGGTTTGAACTGGATTATATGGTAGTGTAGACTCATATAATCCAGTTCAAAGCAGATAATGTGGGTTATCTGATTTGATAATCTGGATTATATGGCAGTGTAGAAGAGGCCTAGAAAGCCACCTTGATTAGCATTTGATGGCCTGACAGGGTTTTTTGGTGTGGCTCGTTACTGCCTGGGGAAATCCTTTGTTGAGAGGTGATTAGCTGTCCCTGATTGTTTCTTGTCGGGAGTTCCCCTGTGTTTGAGTGTTGTTCTTTATTTATTGTTATAATTTTAGAGTTTTTTAAAAAATACTGGTAGCCAGTCCAGCCATCTTGCATGGCAGGGGGTTGGACTGGATGGCCCTTGGGGGTCTCTCCCAGCTCTAGGATTTTGCATCAGGAGTAGGCAAGATGGGGTCTAATAGATACACTTTTTCTCTCCTATCACCATCTCATCCTGACCAAGGTCAACCCTTTTGGGATCCAAATGTTTCCCATCTTTCCTTCACTTTCTGCCTCTGAAAGAGAAGAGGAAGGGGAGGAAAGGGCAAGGAACTCCTCCCTCCCGGCATGCGACCCCCAAGTTAGAAAGTTATAGAGACACATATGTGTGCGTGCTTGTATATTTATTTATTTATTTATTTGCAGTATTTATATTTTACTCTTTTCACCCCACAGGGGACTCAGGGCGGATTACAATGTACATGTACATGGCAAACGTTCAATGCCATAGATACACAACATATATAGACAGACACTCAGAGGCCATTTAACATTCCAGCTTCTGGCCACCAGGGGAGCTGTCGCTTCCTCATTCTTTGTATACTTCCTGGAGATTGATATGGCCTCATAAATCAGTTAAATTAGCCTCCCCACAAAGTGGTACCTACATTTCCTACATGACAGATGCAACTGTCTCTCGGGCTGCAAAGATCAACAACAAGCTACATAATTTTGGTCGTGAGCTCACTTCAACCCGGGCTGGCTTCGAACTCATGACCTTTGCATACTTCCTGGAGATTGTTATGGCCTCATAAATCAGTTAAATTAGCCTCACCACAAAGTGGTACCTAAATTTCCTCCTTGACAGATGCAACTGTCTTTTGGGCTGCAAAGGTTGACAACAAGCTACACAATTTTGGTCAGGAGCTCACTCCGACCCGGGCTGGCTTCGAACTCATGACCTTTCAGTCAGTAGTGATCTTAATGCAGCTGACTCCCAGCCAGCTGCGCCACAGTCCCGGTGCATATATACTTACAACTTTCTGGATGTCATACAAACCAAATATTTACCAGATTCATTTGATTTTTGAAATTAATGCAAGCAATGATATGCTTTTGTGCGTTTTCAAACAACCAGGTGAATGTCTTTATATTAAGATAGAAAAGATAGAGGAATGGACATCTTTATATTTTCCTGGATTATGCATACATTACATGCCTATCTACTGTATTTCTTCACTTCTAAGATATGCTTTCCTCCTCATTGAAACATCTATAAAACAGGATGCTCTCTCTCTATATATATATATATATTTCTATAGATTATTTGATTGTATTTCTAAAATAAATATGCATATCAGTGCACCAACCAAATCTATTTTGGTTTTAATATTTTGTAAGCTGCCTTCAGTTTCTGTAGTGGGAAAACCTGGGATATAAACGAATGCTAATGAAAATGATAATGAGAGCCATAAATATTGCTGTACAGATACAGTAAGGAATCAGTGCTTATGGTGATAGTATGGGGAGTCTCATTGACATTCATGTTCTATTACTCTTGCGCTCTCTTTTGTTTTCAGAGTGACAAATGGCTTCTCTCTCCCCCTCCTTTTCCAGCAAATCTCATTAAGGAGTAAAGCAATGAAGCTTCAACCACCTCATGATCCGTTCTTGCCCTCCAGGGATCGAAAGCAAACCCAATGCAGGGTTGAGGTTGGCTTATTTTATCCATTCCTAGCACAGCACAAGAAGGTGTGTACATTGCCAAGGGCATTGCGTGAAGTGGTAGAACATTTACTGCTGGGAATGTAGCGACACAGTCAGCATTGTTTTCAAATGGCATGGAAGACTGAGTACCCTCCTTACTGAGAGCCATCTGTTTTGAAAATTTTGGAGAAATGAACTGTTTCAAAAACCCAAAGTTCTCGTTTTTCACATTTGGAGGACAGAGGATGATATATCGCTGAGAACTGGTATCAACCCCAGTTGGTAACCTGTCTCTGGCTCATCATTCATGTTGTGATACCATCATGGAAGGAGTTTCTCTTCCACTAATGGTACAGCTGGGGAAACACCAGTTGTTGCTATTTGGAGTAATCGGGAGAATGTGGCAGAGCATGGCTATGTTGGGCAGGAATCTCTACCAAGCTCTCCATCTCTATCAAGCAGTGGGACAATGGGCTAAGCCCTTGTGCTGCTGAACTGCCCTAAAGGTCGGCAGTTCAAATCTGTGAGACGGGGTGAGCTCCCATCTGTCAGCTCCAGCTCCTGCCAACCTAGCAGTTTGAAAACATACAAATGTGGGCAGATAAATAGACACTGCTTTGGCAAGAAAAAGCAAAGAGGCGCCCCAAGCAATCTTGCCGGTCACACAACCAGGAGGTGAAAATGCAGGCTCCTCGACTTGAAAATGGAGAAAGCACCTCCCCACAACCAGAGATGAGAACTGCCTCCAGATGCCAGAAATGAAAGGAGAAGCCTCAGCCTTTGTTCATTTTTGTGTGTCTCGTTGTATATGATTGTAAAGGCATTGAATGTTTGCCTATGTATGTAAATGCTGTAATCTGCTCTGAGAAGGGTGAAATATAAATAAAGGGTATTATTAATGTCAAGAGCAAGAGATTCTTTGAGTATTTGGAAACAAATAAGCACTCCTATTGGTAAAAAGATGAACAGATTTATTAATACGAGGGTTGAATGAAAAGTAATGCCTCCACCTTCATTACTTGGGTTTGAATGGGAATATTTTAATAAATTAAACACAGAAATGATCCTTAGAATGTGCTCTTTAACTACCACTATTCACTCTTCCACATAATCACCAAACAATGGGATACATTTCTGCCAACAATGAACAAGTTTTCCGAAACCGTCATGGAAGAAGTCGACACTCCGTTTCCGCAACCAGCGTCTCACAGTTCTCTCAATGTCTACATCAGGAGCATAATGACGTCCCCGCAGATCTTCTTTTATTGTCGGGAACAGATGGAAGTCAAACGATGCTAAATCTGGACTCTATGGAGGATGCCGTACGGTGGTGAGATCCAGTCTCTGAAGTTCTGCTGTGTACCCGCCATGCACAGATCTTCCGATATCCAAGCAAAGTAATAATGTGACCCACACATTCTTGTGAAATGCTGATTATGCTTGAAATTTCTCTCTGAGTGATACCATGATCGTCCTGAATCAATCTGTCAACCTTTTGCTTGTGAAACTCAGTGGTTGCTGTCACAGATGTTCCCACCTCAACATCTTTAAACTTACTCACCCAACGACGCACAGTACTCACATCAACACAATCACCATAAACAGCTTACATTCTCTGATGAATCTCCTTTGGTGGTGACACCTCCTGATGTCAAGAATTCAATGGCTGCATGTTGCTTAAGTCACATTGACCTACCTTCTATGCAGGATTCCATACTTTGCATTTTAACAACACAACCATTCAATAGTAAGGCTTCCTGCCAAAATGGAACTGTAGAGGAGAGTCTACTGAACAAACCAGTACCTGCTGCATACCAATACCGCCATCTTTTGAGGAATTACGAATGTGGAGGCATTATTTTTCATTCAACCCTCGTACAACTGGCACAGTCTTTAAGATTTATGATAGTGAAGATGGGACACTTGCAAAACCCTAAAAGGCACACTTGTTTTTTCAGCTCCTGGGAGCTCTAGGAAACTCCAGGCTTTTCCTGTAGAGGAAAAGCAGAGCCTTCTGGACTATGTGCTATCTTGCAACTCTAGCCTTGTACTGGTCCTGTGCCTTAATTAATTAAATCTGCAGTTTCCATTTATTTTGCTAAATGACCTTGTTAAACAGATAACTGTTTAATATATCCATCCTTATCACTTAGGGATGTGCCCTCAAAGGTGTCAAGTATAAATGCCTCCCTTCATTCCAAGGCTACATTAAGCTCCCAAGGTCATATAAGTATGAACAAAGACAGACAATATTAAAAGTGCAAAGGCTTGTGAGCAAACAATCTTCTCTTTTTGGCTTTTCTTTGCAAATGAAGATTCATGAAGGACTCATCCCACGCTTTCTACAAGCCCGTTAATGATTCGGAGGTTGGATATGTCCTTCGAGTCTATGCAATGGACCTTTCTGGTGGAGCGCAGCGTGCACAGAACTGGCCTCACCCTTTAAACCAAAGGCTCGTCTACCGGGGCCTAGCAAGCTGGGACGGTGACAGCGAGGTCCTCAGGTTGTAGGTTTGGTTTGAGTTTCCTTCTCTTAGATGAGCACCATCTGCCCAGGTTTGAAATTAGAGCTTTCCTTGCGTGTGCAAGGGTGATACACCTCGCGCCCAATGATGACACTGACACGAAGGTTGGACAAAACTGGCCACAACTCATTTATTAAACATAACAAAGGGTTGGCGGCCACGCAAGGGTCCAGGATCAGGGTAGTACAGGCCCCCGCGAATGTCCAAAGGCACTTGCAAGCCTGGGTGCGAGCGGCCCAATGCCTCTCCACGGAACTCGTCACCCCAGGGGGCCAGGGCGTTATCCCCCTACCAACCAAGGGGCGATAAGCCATCCTGATCCAGGGCCCTGCCACCTGCCAACACGGAGTTGCGACAAAGCATGAGGTAACACATAACATAACACAATAACTTAACCGGTAACAACCATTAGAGTAATTGCACAATAACAAGAACAAGCCCAGTGCCATGTAGGGAGGGAGGGGGGAAAACCGAAATGGCCCCAGCGAGTGCTGGGGGCAGTCCCAGGCAGCCTTAAGTATGCTGCCTGGGCGAAGAGGAGGGCCAGCTAGCCACGTGGAGGGGAGAGGCGTGGCCAGCTCCCCTCATTGGCTATCAGGCCCTGGCGGCGGGAAACTGGGTGCCGCCCCAGGGGTCTCTGGGAAGGAGAAGACCCCTGACCTCCCCAAGATGGCGACGAGGACAGCCCTACCCCGCAAAGGGGTTGGCCGGTAAGTCGGCCATGCCCATTGCGTGTGCAAGGGTGATACACCTCGCGCCCAATGATGACACTGACAAGAAGGTTGGACAAAACTGGCCACAACTCATTTATTAAACATAACAAAGGGTTGGCGGCCACGCAAGGGTCCAGGATCAGGGTAGTACAGGCCCCCGCGAATGTCCAAAGGCACTTGCAAGCCTGGGTGCGAGCGGCCCAATGCCTCTCCACGGAACCCGTCACCCCAGGGGGCCAGGGCGTTATCCCCTACCAACCAAGGGCGATAAGCCATCCTGATCAGGGCCCTGCCACCTGCCACAAAAAGGGGGAGGGGTAAGGAGGCAGCCTTACCCCCCCCCCTTTTCCGCCAACCCATAAAAACTCCAACCCCTAACTGAACTGGTGACAGGCAGTCACCCCCGTGCCTCGTGCCTCTCTCTCTCTCTCTCTCGGGATATCCACCATTGCTGGTCTGCAGCTGCTCCATGGCCCCAGCCACTCCTGCCCAACCGCTGCAGTGTGTGGCGGCCACACCCGCTGGAGGCACATCCGTATCCGCGGCTCATGTTGCAGATCGGTGCCGCTTCCCTGAGGAAGGGCCATGCTTGCGCCGTGCACCAATTCTCCGGCTTGCTGCTGCCCTGCATGAGAGAGAGGAGGAAGAACCAGCAGCCTGGGTGCCTTCAAGGAGGAGGCCTGGTCTGATGTACGAGGTGTACGCCGACGACTTCCACCGCCCCATGGCCTTGATGACATCAACTGGAACGCTGCCAGCTGCTGCGGTGGTCGCTGCCCCGATCCTGAAGGAGTGTCCACCATACTCCTGCTGCAGGAGGCCCAATGCCTGTAGCGACCTGCGAAAAACTGCCATGAACTGATACCTGGTCAGGGGGGTCCCATCTCGGTGAACAAAGAGGTAGCCTGGAATTGCATCCCTGGAGCGAAGGTACCTGGACATCGCTCGCACCGGGCACAAATGCCCCCTCTCGAGGCCCTGAATGGACAGGGTGGCACCCTTACCCGCTTGATCAGTCTTGGACTTCCGTATCCGGATAGACATAGACTTGCCCCGGATGGTAACATCACTGCACTGGAGGGCTCTACCAGAGGGGTCAGCCTTCGCGTTTGCCACTACCTCGCCAAGCCGCAGTGCCCCAAAGAAGGCGGTAGTGAATGCGGCAGTGAATAGCTTGACCTCATGGCGTGATGAGCAGATCCCTCGGAGGCCAGAGGAAATCAAATTGAGGGCTCGGAAAGAAAGGGGGCGCCTGGCGTCACTGTGCTTGGGGGACTGTCTGCTCCAACTCTTAAGGAGTTTCCTGACCCTGTAAGACTGGCACGGGTCTGGGCAGCCTGCTACCTTGCAGAAGAAGGCAATACCAGCCAATTGGAGCCTCATGGCATGGGCCGTCACCTTGCCCTTTCGTTGATGGATCAAGAAGTGAAGGACTTCCTCCTCTCCCACCGGCCATCCGCTGCCGTAACCAGCGAATACTCGGAACCTGGTAAACTTTGCCATGGCAGCCCGGTATGCCTTGAAGGTGGCTGGGGCGATGGCGTGCATCAGCTCGTGCCATGCCTCTCGTCTCCAAGGGTCCACAGCTCCGTCGGAAACTCGGTGGGCATGAGGTCTGCATCCGGCGCCAAGGACCGAAACCTGTCCTCCTGGAACCGGGACAGAGCATCTGCGATGTCGTTGCACACGCCTGGAACGTGCGCGCTGAGAAAGTGATGTTGGCCTGCAAACACACCAAGACAAAACACCTGACAAGTTTCATGACCCTGGCAGACTTGGAAGACTGCCTGTTGACCACCCTGACAACTGCCTGGTTGTCGCACCAAAAGAGCACCCTCTTGTTGCTGAATAGGTCCTTCCAAATATGTACAGCCACCAGGATGGGAAAGAACTCCAAGAAGGTGAGGTCCCTGAGCAGGTTGCCCTCCCTCCATCCAGGAGGCCACCTGGCAGCGCACCAGTGGCCCGCTAGAAAAACCCCGAAGCCTATGCTACCTGCCGCGTCGGAGTGCACCTGCAGCTCTGTCCCCACCTCCCAGCTGCTCTGCCACATGGACACCCCATTGAAACCCTCAAGGAAGTGGAGCCAGACCTGCAAATCCTCCCTCATGCCGCTGTTGACCCGAATTCTGTGGTGTGGAGCTCGCGCCCCGGCGGTGGCCCGGGCCAAGCGGGAACAGAAGGGTCTGCCCGGTGACACCACCTTGCATGCGAAGTTGAGGTGGCCCAGTAGTACCTGGAGGTCTCGTAATGGCACCTTCTTGCTGGCCACCGTCTCGGAGATGCGTGACCGGAGGGAGGTGAGCTTGTCAGCCGACAGGCACGACACGCCCTTGATGGAGTCCATCTGGATCCCCAGATAGACAATGCATGTGGTGGGCCCCTCAGTTTTTTCCTTGGCCAGCGGGATGCCAAAAACCCTGGACAAGGCGATGAAAGTGTGAAGCAAATGGATGCACTCATCGCTGCCTGCTCCGCCCACGAACAAAAAGTCATCTAAGTAATGCATGATGAATTTGGAGTGTGACAAGGTGCTGGCCACCCATTCCAGGAAGGTGCTGAAAGCCTCGAAGGCCGCACAGCTGATTGCGCACCCCATGGGCATGGCCTTGTCGAAGTACCAGCGGTCCTGAAACTTGAAACCCAGGAGGTTGAAATCATCTGGGTGGACGGGGAGAAGCCTGAAAGCCGACTGGATGTCGCATTTTGCTAAGAGTGCACCCGGGCCTTTCTTTTGGACCAAACTGACGGCCTGATCGAAGGAGGCGTACCTGACAGAGCAGAGTTCGGGTGGGATGGCGTCGTTAACAGATGCACCCTTAGGGTATGAAAGGTGGTGGATCAAGCGAAATTCGCCCGGGGCCTTCTTAGGGACTACACCGAGCGGGGACACCCGAAAATTGTCCAACCGAAATGGCCCCTGCGAGTGCTGGGGGCAGTCCCAGGCAGTCCCAGGCAGCCTTAAGTATGCTGCCTGGGCGAAGAGGAGGGCCAGCTAGCCACGTGGAGGGGAGAGGCGTGGCCAGCTCCCCTCATTGGCTATCAGGCCCTGGCGGCGGGAAACTGGGAAGGAGAAGACCCCTGACCTCCCCAAGATGGCGACGAGGACAGCCCTACCCCGCAAAGGGGTTGGCCGGTAAGTCGGCCATGCCCATTCTCTTAGGATGGTTGCCAAAAGGCTAGAGAGCCCATCCTGCCCGTTGACGCTCTTTGTCAGACCCTTCGGTTGTGATCTGTCTGGCATGGGAGGCCCTACCAGTGGCTATTATGCCACCGCCAGCATAGCTCACTTCATTAGGGTACGCAAGCCTCTCCCCCACAACAAGGGGGCGCCAATGGAGAAGGATCAAACAATACCAAGAATATAAATACCATGGGAAAATGTGCACTTAGGATACATGTACACTGTAGAATAAATCCAGTTCGATACCACATTATCTGTCATAATTCAGTGCTAAGAAATCCTGGAAATTATAGCATGGTGAGATAACAACATTCTTTGGCAAAGAATGCTAACGACCTTGTAAAGCTACAACTCCCATCGTCCCATAGCATTGAGCCATGCAGTTAAAAAGGTGTCACACTGGATTAAGACTGCAGTGTAGATGTACTGATGATAACTATTTCATACAATGTTCCTTCGGGTGAATTCAACTACACAAGCATATGTGATTGTGTCACCTATTTCCCCCCTTATTATTTACTTATGTTTACTTTCAAAAGACACTGGAAATAATAGTCTAGTGTTGAAAACTACTGCAGTATTTATTTGTGTATAAGTCATTCGTTCTCAGCCTGTGGATCCCCAAGTGTTTTGGCCTACAACTCCCAGAAATCCTAGCCAGTTTACCAACTGTTAGGATTTCTGGGAGTTGATGGCCAAAACATCTGGGGACCTACAGGTTGAGAACCACTGGTATAAGTCAACCTCATGTTTAAGTCCAGGCAAGGATTTGGGGCAAAATTATACATTTTGATATGAGCTGTGGATAAGTTGAGGGTAAAACCTAGAGGCATGTAACAAAGGCTATGAAAGTCCATGGGCTTTCATTTAATTTTTTGGTTTTGCCTTATTTTAATCCAGAAAATATATAAAAATGAGCTCCCAGAGTCTATCCCAGGCATAGGCAAACTTCAGCCCTCCAGGTGTTTTGGACTCCAACTCCCACAATTCCTAAAAGCTTACCAGCTGTGAGATATGTTGTCCAAAACACTTGGAGGGCTGAAGTTTGATCATGCCTGGTCTAGCTAATGGTCTTTTGCAATGCCTGGGCAGAAAAATGTTGGTAACAATGGCTTCCCTGTTGCAGCAGAAAAGTGACCTTTGTCTGCTAAGGAAGGGAAACCCAAAAGAAGCCTTGACGGGCATGAGAGCAAAGGCAGCTATGCTTCCTTAGAAATAGGGAGAACAAGGCAGGATGTTTCTTTTGGAGCTTGCACAGTTTTATTTTAAATATATGGTTTCTCTTATAGTAGTGGTTCTCAACTTGTGCGTCCCCAGGTGTTTTGGCCTACAACTCCCAGAAATCCAAGCCAGTTTACCAGCTGTTAGGATTTCTGGGAGTTGAAGGCCAAAACATCTGGGGAGCCACAGGTTGAGAACCACTCAGGGTGGCTTTCAGTCGGCAACCATTAAATGCCAACGAAAATAATAAAAACATAGTTAAACGTTAATTAAAACATCATCATAAGTTTAAACGACCATTTAAAAGAGACAAGTCCAAGTCCAGAGTCATAATTCAAAATCCATCCATTGTCAATCACATGTCAATTTTAAAGTTAGCATCTGCATGTTTTTCATTCAGCAGCTGAAAGCATAGCATGAGCCAGCATTTGAATCAAATGCTGGGTCTCTAGGGGGAGTGTGACACTATCCAGCACAGGCTGAACCCTTATTCCCTGGTCTGCCTTCCAACTGACTATGAGTACTTCTGTCTTGTTTGGATTAAGTTTCAATTTGTTTGCCCTTATCTCGTCCATTACTGATGACACGCACTAGTTTAGGGTCAGGACAGCTTCCGTGACATTAGGTGCAAAGGAGCAAGCCCAGATTACCCATAAGGCCACGCTAGGCCATGGCCTAGGGCGGCAGCCATGGGATGGCAGCAGATCCGGAGCCCCCAAAATTGGAAAAAAAATTTAAAAATTTAAAGCCCGATCTTCGGGTGCTTGCTTCTGTGCCTGCGCAGTGAAGGAAGGAGGGGCGGGGCCGACGTGAGCGAGGAGGAGGCGGGAGGAAGCCACATCAGACACCCTAGGAGCGGGACTTCACCCTGCTCCTTCTCCCTCACGCCGGCTCCACCCCTCCTTCCTTCACTGAAGGAAGGAGCGGCGCCCGCCCGCGCGAGCGAGAAGGAGCCAGGGGGGCCGTCCCGCCGCCCCTAGGGCATCTGACGTGGCTTCCCCCCGCCGCCTTGAGCCCGGTGAGCAAGGAGGCAGCAGGGGGAAGCCACGTCAGAGGCCCTAGGGGCGGGACTTCCCCCTGGCTCCTTCTCCCTCATGCTGGCTCTACCCCTCCTTCCTTCAGTGAAGGAAGGAGCGGCGCCCGCCCGAGCGACCAAAAAGGAGCCGGGGAGAAGTCCTGCTGCCCCTAGGGGGTCTGACATGGCTTCCCCCCGCCGCCTTCTTGCTCGCGAGGGCGGGTGCCGCTCCTTCCATCAGTGAAGTAAGGAGGGGCGCCCGTGCAAGCGAGGAGCCGGCGGGGGGGAGCAACGTCAGATGCCCTAGGGGCAGGACTTCCCCCCGGCTCCTTCTCCTGTGCGGACCCACCCCCGCAAGCACCCCGCCCGCAAGTGGCCCCGCCCCCTCAAGTGGCCCCGCCCATGGGGGGCGGCACTTACAGAGTGTGGCCTAGGGCGCCACAAAACATTAATCCGGGCCTGCAAAGGAGTAGAAGAGCTGGGTATCTTCTGCACCTATAGGTGGTAGTTAGGATAGTATAATAGCAAACAAACAAAATGAGAAGAGGGGTTTGATAAAAAGTTAAGCAATATGAGCAGTGTAGTTACTATCTATGTTTCTACAACACAACAACACACTGTGGGGTTCTGTATATAACCAATATATTCAGGCTTGCACATAAGCTCAATCTTATTACTTTCCAATAACACAAAAGTATATCTATTACATATAAACGGCGCACAAACCAAAGGAAAATACCAGAGTCACTCACGATACAGTAAGTCCCTCTTCACAGAGTCTAATAGACTCAATAACATAGTCCCATTCTTCTGTGATGTATTCTTTGAGACCCAATGGTCAACTCAAAAATATATTTTATAATCCGCGGCCCGTTGGCCTCCGTTGTGAGTTCCAATGCGTATTAATCCACTAGTTCGTGGTTATCGCTGGGTAGTCCACCTACGGGTAATCCTTCTCCGGTTACCGACCCGTTTCGTCTCAATCTCGTCAGGGTGGCCCCAATTATACAGAGATGCACAAAAGACTATATGTCTGAAATACAAACAATATACAATAGTATCCCATCTAAAAACAAGATAGTAACAAAGGGTAGGAGTATAATCTCAACACTTACCACCATAAATCATAAGTATGCTTAATAGCAATGCTGATGTCTCAGCTATGTATGAATCGCCCTCATGGCGCAGACCACAATCAGGTACATGCTATGGTTGAAAAGCTGCTTAAGTGCCTGAGCAGTGCAAGCAAATTAACATACAATAGAATGTGGCTTCCTAGGTTATTTAAAGCAGCAGGTCTGTTAGGCTTAGATTTTCATTGAGGCCTAATGGTTGCTCGCATTTACTGCGAATTATCCAGGTACGTTCACATTTAAGTAATGTAGTTTGGATGTCTGCATGTGGTGGTACTGTCACAAATTCCAGTATTCTACATAAATCCTAAAACACACAAAAAGGAGTTTCCCTTTAAAGGGAGACCAATCATAGCTGCCAACAATGGAATTTTAGAACCACTTGCTAAGTACTTAGACAATATTTTACAGCCATTCGTACAACAAACTCCGTCCTATATCAAAGATACTACGGACCTAATCAAGAAAGTAGAGAACATTATAATATCAGAAGGTACCATCATAGCTACCTCAGATATTTCTTCATTATATACTAATGTACCTTTGCAGGAAGCAAGAACAGCGATTGAGGAACTATTAAATAATAGAATTAGGCCTCTGCATCCACCAACTGGTTTTCTGTTAGAGTTATTTGACTGTATAACAGACTATAATTATTTTAAATTTGAAGAGGACTTCAATATACAAAAGGGGCGTAGCCATGGGGTCCCGGCCGCGCCCGTCCATAGCGAACATATTTGTAAGATCTTTGGAAGAGAAATTTATTATCAAAAATAATGCGGAAACGCATTTTTCGACCATATTACGCACTGGTGGCGCTTCATAGATGACGTGCTATTCCTCATACGCCCCAACACTAATTTGAAGGACTGTGACCACTGGCTATCTAGCTGGCATCCTGATATACAATTTAATACAATATACAATGAAAGAGAAGTGAATTTCCTGGACGTAACTGTCTACAAACAACAAGATAAATTAGCAGTAAAACCGTATACTAAACCCACTGCTAAGAATGCGATGTTACATTATAAAAGCTTTCATCCACCTGCACTGAAAAATAATCTCCCATATTCGATGTTAATCAGAGCGAAGAGAAATTCTACATTAGAAATGGATTACCAATGTGAAGCCAACAGGATTATGGAGAACTTTAGAAAAAAATGCTACCCGCAAGATATCATAATGCGAGCTAAAACTAAGGCTGACCAGATAGATAGAACAGATTTATTGATACCTAAAACTAGAACATCCACAGATAGGCTCATATGGCCTTTAACATACACTCCTAAAAGCAAGGAAGTAATTCGAATTGTCAAACAACATTGGCCGCTGATATCTGATATCAAAGGCCTAGAAAAACTACCTATGCCAGCCTTTAAGAGAACTGAAAATATTAGAGACTGTCTTGTTAGGACAGATCACAGCAAAAACAAGGTGACCAAAAGCAGCTTGAGAGCGGGGACTTTTGCATGTGGGCATTGCAGCATGTGTGAATTTGTATCACCATTGAAAACCATAACAATACCCGGCAATGCCACACCCATTAAGCTAGATCAGTTTTTCACCTGCGCTTCTGAGAAATCAATTTATTTACTTTTTTGCTCGTGTCCGAAATATTATGTCGGGATGACGAAAAGATCTTTAAGGAAAAGATTGGGAGAACATAAAAATCGCATTCTATCAGGAAATGAAGACACATTCTTGTATAGACATTTTAAAACAGTGCATGCCTCAGTACCAGACTTCAAATTTGTGGGTTTACAACAAGTGACAGTACCACCACATGCAGACATCCAAACTACATTACTTAAATGTGAACGTACCTGGATAATTCGCAGTAAATGCGAGCAACCATTAGGCCTCAATGAAAATCTAAGCCTAACAGACCTGCTGCTTTAAATAACCTAGGAAGCCACATTCTATTGTATGTTAATTTGCTTGCACTGCTCAGGCACTTAAGCAGCTTTTCAACCATAGCATGTACCTGATTGTGGTCTGCGCCATGAGGGCGATTCATACATAGCTGAGACATCAGCATTGCTATTAAGCATACTTATGATTTATGGTGGTAAGTGTTGAGATTATACTCCTACCCTTTGTTACTATCTTGTTTTTAGATGGGATACTATTGTATATTGTTTGTATTTCAGACATATAGTCTTTTGTGCATCTCTGTATAATTGGGGCCACCCTGACGAGATTGAGACGAAACGGGTCGGTAACCGGAGAAGGATTACCCGTAGGTGGACTACCCAGCGATAACCACGAACTAGTGGATTAATACGCATTGGAACTCACAACGGAGGCCAACGGGCCGCGGATTATAAAATATATTTTTGAGTTGACCATTGGGTCTCAAAGAATACATCACAGAAGAATGGGACTATGTTATTGAGTCTATTAGACTCTGTGAAGAGGGACTTACTGTATCGTGAGTGACTCTGGTATTTTCCTTTGGTTTGTGCGCCGTTTATATGTAATAGATATACTTTTGTGTTATTGGAAAGTAATAAGATTGAGCTTATGTGCAAGCCTGAATATATTGGTTATATACAGAACCCCACAGTGTGTTGTTGTGTTTGATAAAAAGTTGTCTTATGCACTGAAGCACTGCCAGAGATTTCCTTGGGAATTCTTGAAGGAGAGTTAACCCTAGTAGCCACATCTTGCCTCATACTTACTGATGGATCATTCAAGGAAGCAAGCACTATGTGGCACCCATATCCCAACTGGTTACTGAATTGTTGCAGCAAAGGGAGTAATCCATGGATTATTTCCAATGGGGAAAAAAGCCCATGTTTTCAACAGCCTTGCAATACAGCAGTACCTAGAGATTTTGTGCAATAAGGGTGAGGCTAATGCATCACTCTGATACTATAACAGCACGGAAGTAATGTTCACAGTTATACTCTGCAATATGTGATGACATCCCTCACCAAATTATAGCCATAATGTGACTTAGTTAAAATCATAATGTCAAATAGTTATTGTTTCTATAATGGAAAAATATTACTAATGAATTGCATCCAGACTCTGGAGGATCCCATAAGGGATTTGTGCTTGCTTCCACATCATGAGGACTCATTGAAACACATCAAAGCTTTCATGGTAATAAATCTTTTCATATCTACTCATTACGCTCCTAACTGCCCCCTCCATCATAGCAGAATGTCTCTACTTGTTGTCTTCAAGATGGGTTGGAATACAACTGCCACCATCTCCCGTTTTGGGGAGGCTGCTCTATACAATTTGGCTCTCTACACAGAACTTTGGGGAAGGGATGGGGGAGCTTTTACAAACATTTCTAGCAGGAAATAACATGCATCTATGACATGACAGGAGTTTTGAACAAACTGCTTCTATGACAGATGCTCATCATTATTAACGCCCGCAACACCATTTGGTGTAATTATTCCTTAACTGTTTTAGCAATTCCGTGGTGCGGTTTCTTCAGAGGGATAAAAACAACAGCTGCTCATGTTCTGGTTACCAAAATAAATTATTATAATAAGCTCGTTCAGCCCTTGAAATAAAATAAAGGATTGTTGATACTGATGAGAGCAGGCATGTCAACATTCTCCTAGATTCTCACCTTCCAAGATATAGCCCTTGTCGCTTTACAACTAATAGGTGCTAAGAAGGTGCACATCTAGGCACACATTCCAGATTAAAAACTACAGTAAAATTGTTGTAAAAGATTAGTGTAGCAGCATAAATATTTTTCCTCCATAGGGGGCAGCCCAGAATTAGAAATGGAGAAAACTACTGTTCTGGTTATATTTGGTTCCCCTTATTTCCGATTTGATATACTTTTTGTCCCATTTCTGTAACAATCTGATTAAAAACTGTGTAAAAATATGTTTGCAGCATTGTTTCTTAATAGAGACTTTTTTTGCAAGGGATTCCCTCCAATATAATGTTTTTGCAATTTAATCTGGGGTAAAGTTACACATATTGTGTATACATTGCCCTAGCACAGTGTTTTTCAACCTTTTTTGAGCCGCGGCACATTTTTGACATTTACAAAATCCTGGGGCACACCACCAACCAAAATGACACAAAATGACACTCTAACACAGTAATGCATATAGTTAATATGTTTTTAAATGTATTTATACACTCAGTGTGAAACCTGGGCCTGTTTTGATGAACACAACATATATATGACTTCCTCTCACATATTTATACATGGCTATCATGTCTTTTCTCAGCCTTCTCTTCTTCAGGCTAAACATGCCCAGCTCTTCAAGCCGCTCCTCATAGAGCTTGTTCGCCAGACCTTTGTGAAATTTCACCCTGAGTGAAACTTGCTTCCAGTTAACTATGGATGTCATGAAATTGTTATAAACAGTTCCTTTGGGGGGGTTAAACAACATTTCCAAGCAGAGAGGCTCAATTTGTTTCTTGGAAACCTGTGAGGGGGCTGCTAGGAGGGGGGAGAGTGCCAATTTCCCACGGCACAACTGATATCGCTCACGGCACAATAGTGTGCCACGGCACACTGGTTGGGAAACACTGCCCTAGCATACACATTTTTGTATCCACTTATATTGGAAAGTGACGCAACATGATATTTCATTTTATTTTACTGTTGGACTAGAAGAGAAATATGACATATAAATTACTTTGCCTCTGTATGTTGGCATATATCACTGCATATATCATTTTTTGTTGTAGTATTTCCTTGCTTGCCCTGTGACCATGACAAATGTATGTGCATAGCTTTGTTGTGGTTACTGTATTGGTGAGAATTCAATCAACTGACAATTAGGTATATTGCATTAAAAATGCATACTCAAATAAATTTCTTCCTCATATTATTTATACAAGCTGATAATTAGTATAAATGGAGCAGTGGTTCCTAACTTGTGGTTCGTAGACCACAAGTGGTCTGCAAGAATGAAGACATAACCTGCGACTTCATCATTACTACACCGTTTGCCTCAAAACCACATTGCCAAGAGAGGAACTGGTCTCGCAAAATCCTCTTATAGTGCTGAGGCAATGGGGATGTCAGGAGAGGAAAGGCTGACTACCCAGAAAGATTACTACTACCACATCAGCTGTAGATTATTAAATATGGTTTTCTGTGGGCGAGTAGATGGTGACTACTGGATGGCATATGTTCTGTATCAGAAACTAGAGCTGACGTGGTCTATCCAATGCAATTTTCTGAACCAGCTCCCAAATAACCAAACTGACCAACGGAAAATACTGTGTTTTCTGGTGAGCTTTGGCGACCCCTCTGACACCCCCTCACAATGCCCCCCCCCCCCAGGGTCCCAATCCCCAGGTTAAGAAATGCTGACTTAGAGATTTCTAGAAAGTTGTTGTTTCAGGTTAAAAAGTTGTATTATAATATTCATGGTTTTTCCACTTTTGCAGTGGTCCAGTATCCATAACGTTATCAAAAGTGGAGGGTTAACTATTATATTTTTTTAGTCTCTTATAAGGATCTTAATTCCCCGACAAGTTCATATTGGCAATAGGGAGTCTCGCATAATCCAATTGCTGGTAATCCTATGAATACAGAAAAACAATTTTGTCTCTATTGCTACCTGAATAAATAGCCACTCTTTAAGAATGTTATTGCATTTAAGGATCTTTTCATTCCATTTGTCACCTAAGCAAGGCTGTCAGATGAAATAAGGGATAGAGACTTCAATGACCTCCAGAAATGAACTCTTCTATATAATTGTTTAAAATTCAGAGGCCTCTGTTTCTATTTCTCATGGCAATCCTTCTTGGCCGCAGTCATTTCCATCAAAAGATAAGAAAAGAAGGAAGGAAGGAAGGAATTTGCCTAGAGACTGGAATCTCTTTCTCATTTTCAGAGTCACAGCCCCATAATTCATCGCAGGCATGCCGGGCAGAAATGAGAGACAGGTTCTTCTCAGTGGTGGCCCCTCGGCTATGAAACTCCCTTCCCAGTGAAATTAGATCGGCCCCCTCCCTCCTGACTTTCCAAAAAAAGTAAAAACTTTGCTCTTCAAATAAGCTTTTAATAATGCAGCGTATTAGATAAACATGGAACTATGAAAGAGTGAACATGGAATGGCTAGACCAGTGATTTTCAACTAGTGTGCCGTGAGAGATCATCAGGTGTGCCGTGGGAAATTATTTTCGAACTTCATTCATATATAAACTATAAGGTGCATCTGTCCCTTTAAGAAATGGAACCATAGCACTCTCGCGTCACCTAAGAAGTGACGCGAGAGTGCTATGGTCGCGCCATCTTGGATTCGCTCAGACGTGGCTAAGTAAACAAAGTTAGAGTTAGTGCTACAGCTGCGCGTCAAGTGACAGTGGCAATTTGGGATCACAGCAAGACAAGCGAGTGACAGTGATGGAGAAGTTTTTGAAGAGAAGTTGTCATTTTATTTCCATTCAGCCTTCACAGGATGCCTTGACTGGGTTAGGCTCAGCATCCGTTGCTGGAAAGGACACGACTTTAAAGGAGCAAAAGGAACTCATTGAACTGAAACAAGATCGTAGTTTAAAGCTAAAATTTGCTGATCTTCCTTTAGACAGTTTTTGGTTATCTGTTGCCAGAGAGTTCCCCATTCTGGCCAATAAAGCTATTTTGACATTGCTCCCATTTTCAACCACATATCTGTGTGAGATTAGCTTCTCAAGCTTGACTGCGATAAAAACTAAAAACAGAGAGAGACTGACAGCTGTTGAGCAAGAGCTTCGTGTGTGTCTTTTTACCATTCCTGCCAGGATATCTATTTTGTGTTCATCGAAACAGGCCCAGGTTTCATGCTAAGTGAGAGTATAAATACATTTAAAACATATTAACTATATGTATTACTGCGTTAGACTGTCATTTTGTGTCATTTCGGTTGGTGGTCTGCCCCAGGATTTTGTAAATGTAAAAAAATGTGCCACGGCTCAAAAAAGGTTGAAAATCACTGGGCTGGACGGTGCTATTCCGCTACGTCCCACCTCGTAATTTAAGATCATCCGGGGAGGCCCTGCTCTCGCTCCCACCTACTTCTCAAATGCAGTTGGTGGGGATGAGAGACAGGGCCTTCTCGGTGGTGGCTCCCCATCTGTGGAATGCACTCCCTATGGATATACGATCAACCCCATCCCTCCTGGCATTCAGAAAAAAGTGAAATCCTGGTTATGGGACCAAGCGTTTGCACATTAGCACGATGCGGCACTTTAGATTGGATTGAAATGGCAAACTGGTGAACAAGATCCAATGCTTCAATTATGGACGGAATACTGTTTTAACTGATGTGAATATATATGATGTATTTTAATGTTAATTGTATTTTAACGAATTTTAATGCCAGCTGTAATTGAATGTATTTAATTTTAACTGTTTTTGGGTTTTTATTATATGTATGCTGTGTTGGCATCGAATTGTTGCCGTTGTTAGGCCGCTCTGAGTCCCCCCTCGGGGGTTGAGAAGAAGCGGGGTAGAAATGGTGGAAATAAATAAATAAATATTTGAAAATGAGTTTAACAGGAAGACACTGGTGACTATGCGTTTTTCATGGTTTTTCTATGGTTTTTCTAATGTTGTGCTAAATGTTTTTAATTGTATTTTATGACTGTTGTCAATCTGTAAGCTGCCTTGCGTCGCCTATGGGCTGAGAAAGGTGGGTGAGGAATATAGGCAAATAAATAAATAAATAAATAAATCCAACTTAGAAGTGATAGCTTTGTGATATGGAATCATAGGATCTGCAATTTAGAAGGGAGTATTTGGTGTAGTGGTTTGAGCAACTCTGAAGACCAAAGTTTGAATCCTGCTGCTAGACCATGAAAGCCACTGAGTGATCTTAGGGAATTTGCACACTGAAGCAAAGACAATTTAAAGCTATAAGAATGGAAGTGCAACACAGGAACGAACCTCCTATGAATAAATCTTTCCAAGAAGACCCTGTCATAGGTTTGCCTTAGGGATGCCATGGGTCAGAAATTACACAAAGGCACACAACAATGAATTTAAATTATCGGCCTCAAAGCTCTAGTATTTCACCAAACTCCAAATCTCGGATGCTATAGAAATATCATGACAATCAACGTGTAGTCACGGTTTTATATGTGTACAGTGTGAAAGGCCCTTGATGCAGTCTCTTCTCTTATGTCTCATCAATACCAAGCTTCCCAGGTTGTTTCCACCACAATTGATGGTTATAAGAATAGCAACTTTAAAAATTCATGCTGATAGCAAAAATCCAATTGTTGGTCATAACTGGAATGCCTATTAAATTAATAACAACCTATTAAGTCAATACTCAGAAAAATCCCATTTATTCAGTGGCTCTGCTCTAGCTGAAACCAACAATTGGATTTACACTTGCCTTTGCTTTCCCTCTTCTTTTCTCTATCCTTCTTTTGTACTGCAAATCTGAAAGCTAGGATCATCTTGTTTTTTTATTGATCTGTATGACTCTTGGGAAACATCCCAGATGTATTGCAAAGGAAAATGCCTTAAATAAAAAATACTCTTAATAGCTGGCAGCAATAATATCTGTCTACTTGGTCCCTAGGTCTCTTTACTCTGATAAGACATATTTTCTAAGTAGCAGCTTTTAGTCAAGCAATGAGACCCCTGTTGCGCCCCTACTGGGCTTGTTTTATATCTGGATTATGCCCTAGTTTGCCCTTACCTGCAAAGGCCTTTGTTCTGTTTCAACACATGTGGACATTGTTGGGAGGGGCTGTGCTTTGGCACCAAACATGACGTCACCACCTTGACCCCTCCCCTTCCTGAGGTGACCTGAGAGGCAGGACTTCCTCTCTTTGCTCATTCAAGCAAAGCACATGGACGCAGCAAGGTGGAAATCTAAGCCATGCTGGGACAAAGCATCTTTGTTCACGTATACATAGCCAACCTAATTGCTTTCAACCAAAGACTGCGATAATAGGAAGGCTTGCCCTTCACACAAAGACTGTACTTTCTTGGGGACCAGAGCACTTCTCGAGCCAATGGACCATTGAAAGTAACAAGGACCTGGAATCAAAGGACAGTACCTTCACTCTGCAAACCTAAAGGCAAATGACTGCATCTTTTCCCCCCAAAGAACTTTTCCTGCAACCCCCTAGCAACCAACCAAGCGTTGTGGGCCATCAGTTTCACTGATTATAACACAAAAAACCTTGTTTAAGTTCACCATTCTGAGTCTAGTACTCATTCTTCAAAGACTCTCCAGGTCTCCTGTGCATGGGAAGGCTTTTCTCTACCCCAGGGCCTACAAAGCTTGCACGTCCATCTCCTTAAAGCTAATTTTACAGGCCCTGGAGGCAGAACAACCCCAGTAGTGCAGGGGTTAACATGAACAATGAGGTTCTATTAGAAGTAATATTTAACTATGCTGTAGAGCACACATTTGCTATTTCTCAGTCAAAGCAATCATCCCTGTCAAAAGGAATACGATCCAACTGCGAGCCTAAAGATGTTGTTTCCATTCTGCCTTCACAGTGAGAGGTGTCTAAATCCACAGCTTCTCTCCTTGTTAATGCCCACTAGAGTCAAATTAACAAATGCACTCAGTTAATGAGGATTATTTTAATTTCAGGCATAGTGTGCTTTCTGGGTGGTCTTTTCAGTGCTCAGACCATAAAGCTATAGGAATAGATGTGAATACAAAAAAAAATCCCTCTAAAAGCCATTTTGTGTCCTCTCTGCTCCGATATAAAAATTACATTTCATTTTGACAGGCAATGACATTTTTGTGAGTTGCAGTGGTATTACATAGTAAAGCTGGGTTCATCGCATCTGTTTTGACAGTTGAGATGCTTTATATTATGGTACTGTATTCATTTCACATCTATGAAATCCATATGTTAGAGATGGGACAAATCACTTTTCAATGAGTGCTTGTAGTCAAGCCACCAAAATTAGAGATTTTTTGAAACTGTCACCTGATGTTCCTGACACCTGTAGACTTTTTTTCAGTAGATTAAAACTCTACAGATTTCTAACATCTGATGGACTAGTTGATCAGAATGTGCTGTTCCTTTTATTCCAAGTCTTTCTAGGTCAGGGTGTGAAACCCATTTTCATTGAGTGTCACAGCAATCTTACGGTTGCCTTCAAAGGACAATTGAATCCATGGGTGGAGAACACGTGGCTATAGAGGACCAAGTATAATTTTTTTACAAGGTGGTTAGTGCTCTTTAGTTTGTACTTAATTGGGGTCCCCAAATGTTATTGAATGACAACTCCCATCACTTTTGGTTATTCACCATACGGACTAGGAATAATGGGAATTGCAACCCAACAGCCCTTATGGCTCTGAGGTCAGGAGAAGGTTACATGACATTTTAAAGTCAGACATCATATCCACAAGCCTTGTATCTAAATTCAAACCTCACTATTCTGATTAAATGGCTTGGCCCGACTTACCGGGCCGAGCAGATTGCGTCCCTGGGTGTCCTCGCCACCATTTTCGATTGGAAGGGGCAGGGCCGTAGCCAGGATTTTGATTCGGGGCTGAGTTTGGTTCGGGGGGGGGCTGAGACTGGGTGGAAGAGGGTCTACCCTAGCAAACCTTTTGTATTGTTATCCCAATAACCCCGTGAATGTGGGATATAATGAGCATGGTGATCAGATCATGATATGAATAAATATAACAGTTTAAATAATGTACCAGTAAGGCCTTCTTGCGGACCACCTTGAGAATTTGGGGGGGGGGCTGAAGCCCCCTAAGCCCCCCCCCCAGCTACATGCCTGGGAAGGGGGCTTCTTCCTCCCAGAAGCCCCCTGGGTGGCGGGGGATTTTCCCGCCACCAGAGCCAGCTGGCCAATTGTGGGGCTGTCCCCACCCTGGTCTGGCTCGTAGTTTGGGCCAGCCCTCTCTTAAGGCTACCCGAGACCTGCCAGCAGGCACCGGGCCTGCATCAGCTTTTCCACCCACCCTCCCTGCATGTAGCATTGCTTCGCATTTGTTAGCTTATCTTGCTGTTGTTTGGTGTTCATCTTGCTCTGTATTTGGTTAGCTCCTCTTGCTGTTGTGTGTTTATCTTGTCACAACTCTGCGTTGGGTGTGTGGCATGGCCCCTGGATCGGGGTGGTGTATCACCCCTAGTTGGAAGAGGGGATAATGTCTGGCCCCCTGGGGTGCCGAGCTTACAGGAACCAGCAATGTGCCGGTGGCACCTAGTGCTGTAAGTATCTTCGGACAGCAGCGGTTGTCCAACCCCTGATCCAGGACCCATGCATGGCTGCCAACCCTTGTTCCTGTTATCAATAAATGAGTTGTGGCCATATTTTATTCCAACTACTTGTGTTGGTGTCTTCTTGGTAACATGGGGAGTGAGTGTATCCCCCCTACGCATGCAAAAAAACCTACAACCTTCCAGATGTTCCTGTATGACAACTCCAATCAGCTCTAGTTATGATATCCAAGGATGAGGAATACAGCCCAGCATGTGGAGGGCTACATAACATGACAAGGCAGGTTGATTTCAGCCTACGGGCCTTGAGTTCTAGATGGTAAGGATACACCAAGATCAGCCTTTCCACTGGTGGCAGGTTTCTGGTGGAGAGTTTCTTCCTGTGACAGAACACACCTTGTTTTTTTGCTGTTGGGTGAGTGGTGGAACAGATCCCCTTTCTAGGCTGTACTTGCAGTTCTAGACCTTGCAATCCTGTCACTCACAGTGCCCTTGTTCCTCACTTAAACTCTTTCTGGACTGGGAACTTGGGTCTCAGGGTGACTCCTTATATGTGGACCTGTGGCTGTGTTGCTGTTGTGGGTTTGCAGTCATTAGTGTGACCAGGCTCCATCAATCTTAATATGAACAGACAGAAACAGTGGCAAAAATAAACAAACAAGTAGACGTTTAGTAAGCCAAATGTAATTAATATATTAACCCTTGAAATCTCAGTCAATCACAACTCCTAAACCGTCTGTTCTCCAATTCCGCTGACTGACCTATCTCTGTACCATCTGTTATATTTCTTAGATATAACCACAAAATATTTTTCATAAGTCCAGTTTGCACGTATTGTGTCAATATACTTAATGAGGCTAAAACTATGCTGATTGATTTTCTGAAAATGCAAAGTATAGGCTGTAGCTACAGCAATCGTTATTATCCAGACATTGACACATTGAATCACATGGTTTTGTTGGCATACACTATTGTTTTCACTGATGCTGGTTTTTATAATTGCCAATTTTGTCCAATTTTCTGGTATTTTACCTACAATATTGTGGCATGGTCTTATATGGGAGGATATCCATATGCATGACATCAAGCCTGGTAATGCAACTGGCTATGGAGCCTGCCATTCCTCATAGTTTACCATACGGGGACATGAGAAAAGCCTACCACACAAGGATGGTAAAACACCAAAAACATCAGGGCGTCCCCTGGCAACGTCCTTTCAGACAGCCAATTCTCTCACAGCAGAAGCGACTTGTAGTTTCTCAAGCCGCTCACGACATGACAACCCCTCCTCCAAATATCTGTGGGGAAGGAAACAGTCTGGGCAATGGCTTAAATGCAGAGCGTTTATGAAGTGTATGTATAGCTATAATGTGACTGTGAAATTGACACAATGAAAATCCTCATATCTACTATTGCATCCTTGACATTGCATTCAGTAAGGTTATTCCATGTGGTGAGGAGTCTGTTAGGATCACGGAAATTAACAGTATAAGCCTCTGTAACTTTTGGATCCAGAGCATCACTACAGCATTGTTGAGTTATATATAGATTCAGTATGTCATTGTATTCCTCCTTCTTAAAATAACCTTCTGAGATCATTCAAAGATTAGTAGAAATATAAAAAAGCCAGACAACCCAAACAACCCCATAAGGATGAAACATATTTAATAGTTCTGAAATATACACTCTTTGTGGGGGCCCTGGTGGCAAAGCGGGTTAGACTGCTGAGTTGTTGAACTTGTTGACCGAAAGGTTGGCGGTTCAAATCTAGGGAGTGGGGTGAGCTCCCGCTGTTAGCGCAACCTTCCTCCAACCTAGCAGTTCAAAAATATGCAAATATGTGTAGATGAATAGGTACTGCTTCTGCTGGAAGGTAATGACACTCCATGCAGTCATGCTTGTCACATGACCTTGGAGGTGTCTACGGATGATGCCGGCTCTTTGGCTTAGAAATGGAGATGAGCACCACAGTCCCAAGTTGGACATGACTAGACTTAATATCAGGGGAAACCTTTACCTTTACTATACACTCTTTGTACAGAGGATGGAAATATGGAGAGAAATGGTATACTCTGGAGCAGGGGTGGGCAACCCACGGCCTGCGGGCCGGATCTGGCCCGGCAACCGATTCTGTCCGGCCCGGGGAGAAGAGTGTCGGGGGCGGGGCCAAGTGGAAGGGGTGCCGCTGCCGCCATCCCATCGCAGGCTCTGTGGGGCCTGTGTCGGCAGACAGGCCAGAGGAGCGGCGGCTTTGGAGTGCCTGACATCCCTGGATGATCCCTGGATGGAGTGCCTGACATCACCGGGTTGCAGGGGCTTATCGCCCTGGCGACCTGGAAGACTTGATCGTCTTCCGGGTCTCCAGGTCGAATAAGCCACCTCAGATCGCCGACTGCTCCCCCTGCAGGCCCGGGGATGGCAGGCACTCCATAGCAGGGCGATCAGCTGGGGAATGGCTGGGGGCAAGAGCGGGCAGAGGCCTGCAGCCTCCGATCGCCTGCTGCTCTGCTCTCCTCTGCTGCGGCAGCGGCTGGGTCCGCTTTGCCATCCTCTGGGCTGGGTCCATTGGGCCATTCCATCTTGGTTCGCACCTTGTCTTCTTGAATTTAATTTAATTTTAGTGGTTTTTATTATTATTTTATAATAATTTTGTAATAATATAATATAATAAATAATGTAATAATGTTATATATTATAATTTCAATATATTATAATGTCTATATATATATATACTATAATATAATAATGATATTAATACTAATAATATATGAATATTTCTTGATATATTAATATGTTAATATTAATGATGTATAATATATAGTAAATATAGTAAATAAATAAATAATGTAGATTAGAATGTAGTTCAGCCTTTAGGTGCGGCCCTCCATAATATTTTTGGCCCTCGTGTGGCCCCTTGGAAAAAAATAATTGCCCACCCCTGCTCTGGAGAAATGTCATGGATAGCTATCTGGTCCTCAAGTGAGAATGCTTCACATTATAACAGGATCCTTTCAAAATCAGTGTGTTTCAAAACTACAGTAACCTCTCCATATTGAATCCATAGTGGTTGAATTAAAATGCTTGCTTTACCCTGAAAAAAGAGTCAACCTATTTCATACATACTTTTGTCTGCATACATTGAGATGAACCATTGTAACTATGACACAACAGGCCATATAGTATTGTGAATTTTTTTTTTTTAGATTGTCAACCACATAGAATGCACATATATTTTGACTCCATGGGATAAACACCCTTCCATAGAGTCACTGAATCCTTTCTCTCCAGGAAGAAAAGCAAAATGGGGATAGAAAGCCTTTGAGGAGAAGACCTATCCTGACAGCATATAGTATTTTGTCTTGTTGGAAGCAATACAGGTTGAGTATTCTAAATGCTTAGGACCAGAAGTGTCAACT
Source organism: Anolis apletophallus (assembly GCA_030556195.1). Lineage (NCBI taxonomy): Eukaryota > Metazoa > Chordata > Lepidosauria > Squamata > Anolidae > Anolis > Anolis apletophallus. Next base: position 114,963,326 of record JARBWK010000006.1, on the reverse strand, counting down.
ACAACAAGAAGTGTTTTGTATTGTAGAAGTTTTTCAGATTTTTTTTACTATTTTTATCTGTATATACATGCATAAATGAGATATCTTGGAGATGGGACGCAAGTGTGAACACAAAATTCATTTATATTTCATATGCACATAGCCTGAAAATCGTTTTATGCCCTATTTTTATAACTTTGAGCATGAAACAAAATTTGTGTACATTGAACCACCAGAAAGCCATGCATGGATACATTTTTTGGAATATTTCAGATTTCAGAATTCTGGATATGTATGAAATACTGTATGCATGAAATACCCTTATGTATGAAATACTGAACATTATAGTGATATACCTAATCAAATCACAACATAATATAAGCATAAAGTTACGATTATTTCAAAGGGAATTGCCATTTATACTCAGTTATGGGACGGATGGGACTGCAGACTTAAGCAGGGATAAATCATAATTGTGTAGTGTGAAAGGCAGATGGATTGTTGTGCTTTGAATTAAGCTCCTGAGTGGTATAAGGAGTCTATTGAGATGCAAATAGATGTTGTCTTAATTGTTATGGCTCTAATTGTGGTGTATGCTCGTTTAATGAATGTATGAATTAGAAAATAGACAACTTGATTTAAATTGGCCAGGTTTTTTTTTCTTGGTGATTTTAAACAAATGATTTAAATTGCTTTGATTTAGATCAATCTACCCTGTCTTTTGAAGTCTATTTTACCTCCAAGCAGCTTAAAGTTTTCAGATAAATGAAGTCTATAAGAACTTCTTCTCTTCCTCCACTCCACAATCTGGCAGCACCAACTGCAAAAGTCCGTTCCCTCTTCTGGAAACTGGAAGAACTGTTCTACTGGAGTAGTTATTCACTCTTCAGTTTCAGTTGTCATGCCTTTTCTGAACTCCATTGAAAAAATATGGCAATGAAGGGACTTTTCCCCAATGGAATCTGTGATAGATGCTATTTCTTCTGCCTTCAGGGCCTAAAAAATAGGCTTTAAAAGGATGGACATGCAAGCTATGGGCCCTGTAGGCAGAGACAAGCCATCCCACGTACAGGGAGACCTGGAATAGCTTTAAGAATGAGTGCTAGACTCAAAATAGTGAACCAAATAAGATTTATTGAAAAACAACCAGTAAAAATGCTGGTGGCTCAAAATGCTTAGTTGGTTGCAAAAGGAAGTCTTTTAAAAGGGAAGCGATCACTTGCGTCTTCTTTTTTCTTTTTGTGCACCATTCCTGGAGGCACTGCAATACCAGGTCGATGCGTGGAGTGGACGGAGCAAGCCCCTATTCCATCACTTGCTTCTTTGTTTGCAGAGTGATGGTGCATTTCTTCGATTCCAGGTTTCCTGTTGCCCTCTGGCTTTGTAGGCCCACGAAGTCCTGTAAAAGCCACAAAATCCGCAGTCTATGTTGAGGACAGGTCCTCCTTTGCACTGCAGGCTTTAGTTGAGAGCGCAGGGTTGGCTTTGTAGGTGAACTAAGATGCTTTGTCGCAGCAATGGCTTAGATTCCACCTTGCTATGCCCGTGTGCTCTTCTGGAATGAGGCCAGAGAGGAAGTCCTGCCTCTCAGGTAAACTCCGGAAGAGGAGGAGTTAAGGGCGGTGACGTCAGGTTTGGAGCCAAGACACAGCTCCGCCCCTAAATGCCCACATGGCAGAACAATGGAACAAAGGCCTTGCAGGTAAAGGGCAAACAGGTACAAAATACAGATATAAAACCAGCCCTGTGGGGGCGCCACACTATTCTAATGACAATATATTGAGTTGGGGATCGTTGTCCTGAATTGCCCTTCAAAGACAGTCTTTAGACAATATTGAAAGAAAAAGAAACATGCTGTATGTTGCACCTCAGATCGCAGCAGCCCCCTCTAGATCACACACACCAGGCAGATGCAATAAATGTACTTTTATTTAGAATAAAGAATAGTCCAAAGGTATAGAAATGTAATGGCAATCAAAATAAATCCAAAAATAGTCCAAAGAGTTCACGAGCTGGCAAGCCGAACTGGCTTAAGTCCCATGGAAAGCAAACGAGAGTAACAAGGCAAACTGCTCCGGCGGTCACAGGAAATTTAGAATCTTGAGCATGAAAACCCTCCAAGCTGAACGTAGCTTCAGGTCTGACTAGAAAGGCTTGAACACAATCTAATAAAGGGAACTAACTCCTGGGTGCCCAGTGCACCCCCTTCCTCCAATCTCTCCGGGAGGATCTAATGCTGGCCCTCCTGTCGAATTCCGGCTCATTAGCATCCCCAGATGTTTCACTATCAACCTGGAAAACTCGGTCCTCCCTAACCTCAGAATGCTCGCCTGGCGAGGGAGTGTAAAAGCTCTCGTGAGACTCAAGGTCGCTGGGCCTCTCACTGAATTCAGAACTAAATTCCATGGAATCATCATTATCCTCATCTGCAGTCACATACCCATGTAGCCATCCATCATCCCAGGCTAAGTCTTCCTCTGCAGACCCGTATCCATCAGGCCACCCATCATCTCCGATCTGACCCTGATCAGCTGGGACCCCCGGTGCCTGTCTATGACTAGGCTGGAACACCACACTGTACTCCAGCAAACCAAAGGATAAGCAAAATGCAGTTGAAAAGTGCAAAAGAAAACAAGGAAATTCAAGTCTCTTACAAGGTCCTCAAAAGAAACACCAGTCTTCCATCAGACAACAGACAATGAACCTAGTTCTTAGCAGTAGACACAAAGCAGATTCTTCTCTCAATTTCTCTGCGCTGCTGAAACAGAGTCCCATGGAGGCCATCACATGAGATGAGGCCACTTCTGGTAGTTGCCCGTGGGACGCCATTGTGCCAGCTCTGGGAAATGGAGGGAAAACTGTGTTTTTAAGAGTTGCATGCTACTTGACTAAACAACAGAAGACATAGAAAAGCAGGGAAAGGCAGGGAAAGGATATGGGTTGGCGGCCATCTCTGAAGATGGAAATACATGGGATCTTGATGGCAGAGAATGAAAGAAGATTTTTCCCTCTGCTTTTCCTTGCTTTCCCTGCGTTCACATGATGAGGCCTATAGAAGCAAGCTGCATTGATTAAGAAAAGGGGAAGCTAAGAGGGATCTTGTGCATGCACTCACTACAGAGAAAGGGGTAATTCCAAAAGTTCATTCTTACTTGAGAAACAGAAAGCTTGAAGGAAGAGCAAGGAAGTGGGTGAGTGGATTCTGGTGAGGAAAACTAGGAGGCACTATTGCTTCTACATGATGTCTCATGTTGGCTGCAATCATGCACATTGGCCTGAAAATATGACTTCGATAATGAGAGAATGTCACCAATATGGGATAGGATGAAGATCAAGATGATCCCCAAGGAGGGGTTTTTTCGTGTCGGGAGCAATTTGAGAAATTCCAAGTTGCTTCTGGTGTGAGAGAATTGGCCATCTGCAAGGATGTTGTCCAGGGGATGCCCAGATGTTTTGATGTTTTACCATCCTTGTGAGAGGCTTCTCTCATATGGGGAGCTGGAGCTGACAGAGGGAGCTCATCTGCGCTCTCCCCGGATTTGAACCTCCAACTGAATGTGAAGGCAATCTGGTTGCAACATATGTCACCCCATTGATCGCCAGCGTTGATTCGGCTGATCTGGCTGGCTAGGTGAGTGTCCCCTTCCTCACTCACCACTCCATGTGCGTCGCTCCCGAAGCTGCGCACTCGGTGGGAGAGGATGATGTCACAGGCATGGAGGGAGTGTACCGAGGTCTCCAATCTTTGGTCTCAAGTATACGATAGCTGCGCTCCCCTGCTAGAACCCCCAAACAAGCTCAAGATCCCAAAGAAGTGATTGCAGCTAAATTGTCCCTTTTAAAGCATGAAGTGCTGATGTTGGCATTAATAGTAATAGATAACAACAGATGGTTACACTCATCATGTGACTTCCACATTTACATTCTAAGTCAATAGTAAACCACATGCAGATAGAGTTGTCTTCACCTTAAAGTCAGAGAAAGCTTTATTTCCAAATGCACATTTTCATGGTTGTTCAAGGTAAACCGGGAAGTGGTGCAGCTGGCTAAGTGTCAGCTGCATAAGATCTCTCTGACCTGTAGGTCATGAGTTCAAGGCCTGCCCAGGTCAGGGTAGGTGCCTGACCTTAGGTGTAGCCTGCTGTCAACCTTTGCAGCCCGAAAGACAGTTCATTTGTCAAGTAGGAGATAAAGGTACCACATTAAGTGGGGAGGCAAATTTTGACAGATTTATGAGCCCATTAATAACTCCAGGAATCGCTGAAAGGACTGCGGAAGAACAACAAGGGAAGCTGGAAAACGCTGAGAGATAAGAGGAGTGCGTGAGCTCCCCCTGGTGGCCAGAAGTTTGTCACAAGTTTACCAGAAAAATTGACTCTTTGTACGTCTTTGTTCGTATATGTTTGTCAATATATGTACTGTATATATGTTTAAAACTGCAGGGATTGTCTGCAATGTATATGTACTGTAATCCGCTCTGAGTCCCCTTCGGGGTGAGAAGAGCAGAATATAAATGAAGTAAGTAAATAAATAAATAAACACTTGGGGATTAATGAAAAGAATGGATAGAATTGATGTTGAACTGATTGACTAATTGACTCATTCCTGATTGGAGGGATGAATAGTTTGTAAACTTGCAGGCTGCAACTCCCTTCATCCCTTGCCATTGAACATGATGGCTGAGGCTAATGGAAAATGAAATCCAATAATATGGATTGCCAGCTCATTCCTTAAAAGTATTCTGAAAATGTATGATGGGTATTTATTCATCTGCACCAGAAGTGTTCAGGTCCATTAACAGTCCCACTTTATTTCTCCTTCATTGCTTCCAATTGTTCAGGAAAAAGTAGTTTGGAAAATTAAATGTTCAACGAAACCATGTGTCCATTCAAAGAGGAAGCAGGCTCACTTCCGTGTGAATAAACTCTAAGATTTGTATTCATATACTTTAGAAAAGTAGCAATGTTTCTTCAGATTTAAGGGAAATCTCAGGGCAACAACTTTGAACATTAATAAAATCTGACTTTGAATAAAATCAAGTGAATCATGAAATGCTGTACAGCTTTAGCTCCATGATTCCCTTTTAACTGTCATCTTATTGAATCCTTGGGTTTGTCATTTTTGAGTTATATTAAGAATTTTAAATAGTAATCTCTAAGATAAAAACCTCATAAACAGACATAAAATAAAATAAACGTATATATTAAAAAGTTTAAAAAATATCTAAGCATTAAACCCAATTGTTAAAAACCAGACAATCAAATTAGAAAGTAACAAGCAATGGAATGAGCTATATTAAAATAGTATTATAATATTTCAGAAAAAGGCTCAGGGGCAAACCCCTCAGTGAACAAATTCTGCCAATAAATCCCCGTGATAGGGTTGCCCTAAGTCAGAAATTACTTGAAGATACACAGCAACAAGAATAATTGTACTATTATTAGAAATGGGACCTAACCATTGGCACATATAGAAATGATCAGCATTTTGGAGAGATCCAGACGTTAGGGCAGCAATTTGCAAATGGATAGTTAAGGGGGATCTTCCTTCATTTTTCAAAATCTTGCACTGGAAAATAGCTATAAGTGGCTTTCCATTCTGCCACATATTAGAGGATGCCTGCAGATATGTGCACATGAATATGCTTTGCATTCAGATTAGCACACGAATTACCATTAAGTATGGTGGGGACAGGGTGATTCCCTACCCCCACCCATTTCAGCTAGGATAGCTATTATTTTTAATTATGTCCCTGCTGGTATAAATTGATTGTGGTTTATAAATGACAATCCAATTAAGAACCAAGGGGGGGGGATTCAGAGTATGGAAGAAACAAGCAGAACCTGATTTCAAAGTTAAAAAGAAGCATTTGAAGTTTAATTCAGATTGTTTGGTGCAACCAGTGAACTATTGGAGAAAAGCAAGGGTGGAATTCTTAGCATTTTGGAAACGAGTTCCCAAGCTATAGAATTGAGGGAGTTGGTTGACCCTTTCTTGGCTCTCGTTCCACTATCATGCAGGGATTTTGGGGTTTATTTGGTAGTTTTGCCTTGACTGATAACATTTAATTGCAGATTGTTTTAACTGAGGTATGTCATTTTTATTATTATTATTATTATTATTATTATTATACTTTACCTGCTCTCTTAAATGCTTAAAATTAATGGTTTAATATGCCTGTTGATTTTATCACCAGCAATTGTCTATTGTTTTATTTGTGATTTGTTTGAACCTGTACTGTGAGCCACCCACAGTCCCATATTGGGAGCATAGCTATTAGGGTTGGGTAGGTTTGTTGGAATCTAACAGAATTTCGGAATGTGTCGGGAAAAAAAGTTAATTTTTTACAGTATTCGAAGAATTAAAGTTACCCGGAAGTGGCGTTGCTATACCGAAGCTCCGTCCGCCATTGTTGGAAAGGGAGTCGGATGTCACTTCCGCCCTTTCTCTGGAGCCTTCCGTCATTGGCTGGTTGCACTCAGGTGGTTTGCAGCCACCTGATTTCCTCCAGCCAATGAGCTATCGCGCTTTGGAAGCCAGGGGCCGAGATTTCCTCCCAATCGCCAAGGCTCTCCCTCGGCTTGGGAGAGAGAGCCTTGGCGATGAGGAAGAAATCTCTGAATCTCAACCCCTCCTCTTGCTCAGCACCTATTTCTTCCCTCCTCGTTCCCCAGTCCTAACTGGGTTAAAGAGATGTGTGTCTGCCATTTAAAAAGTCATTCCAAAATTTCGGAATTCATCCAAATAAATTTTGAAATTTTAATAGAAAATATTCGGAAGTCTATCAGATACAAAGCGCCAGTGCCTCTTAGAGCCAAAGCATTTTTTTTCTTTTATCAAACAGCCCTAATAACTATCATTTGAATTTTAGTCATTACACAGACCAACCATAGAAAAACTTAGTTTCTTGGTTTTTAGGCCTATAGTTATTTGAGTCCTGATTTGGAAAATTGCATTGGATAAATGACATCACCTCTACTCTCTTAGATATGGTTATCATGGTTTTTCTATGGGCAAGGAGATGGCAACTGGTAGGTGGCATATGTTCTGTATCTCAAAAACTAGAGCTGATCGTGGGAATGCGGTACCATTTTTAGAATCAGGAGGTCAAATATGCTCAGGAATAGGACTAACATTTGAGGCACAAAAATGTGTGTTGGTCTTTTACTATCATTGCTAGATTTGTGTGCTCTATTCTTATATTCTGACATACGTGCAAATATAAGGATTATAGCAGAGGTGAGTTGAAACAACTTTCTAAAACAAATTTCCTCACAAATGCCTTGGGAAAACTCTTGTGCAAAGTAAAACGGTAAGACTGCATGCAATACATCACACATAAATAATTGAGATTCAATATTTACATATTCAAAAATATTTGTAGTATTGCATTAGGGTTGCCTCCTCTGTTTTCACCACCACTCTCCTTTTAATAGAACAGGTCCTCCCCATGTATGATGAACAGCTGCACCTATTGAATTTAGACCAGTGGTTCTCAATCTGTGGGTCCCTGGATGTTTTGGCATTCAACTCCCAGAAATCCTAACAGCTGGTAAACTGGCTGGGATTTCTGGGAGTTATAGACCAGTGCTGTCCAACTTCTGGCGGGTCCAGGGCTGGATAAGAGGTCACTGATGATCTGCGGGGCCGCTCGGCCCCGTCCCCAGGCCCCGCCCTCAGGCCCCGCCCCCAGCCCAGGCCCCGCCCCCTCCTAAAGCCGCCAAAAAAGGAGGAGTAGGGCGGCGCCAAGAGCAGCGCTTCACAGGCCTGGCGTGACGCGCTGCTCTTGGCACCGCCTACTCCTCCTTTTCGGCGCCCCTTCCTAGGCCGGGGCCGCCGAAAAAGGGCAGAAGGCGGCGCCAACGGCAGCGCGTCACAGGCCTGGCGTGACGCGCTGCCCCCTTGGCACCGCCTAGGCGCCCCCTCCTTCCTAGGCCGGGGCCGCCGGAGAGGAGTAGGCGGTGCCAAGAGCAGCGTCACGCCAGGCCTGTGACCGCTGCTCTTGGCGCCGCCTTCTGCCCTTTTCAGCGGCTCCCCCGCCCTAGGTAGGGAGGGGGCACCGAAAGGAGGAGCTAGCTCTCTTCCTCCTCCCTGCCCCGCCTCCCCCTCCCCCGGCCGCCATTTTTTTAAAAAAATCGATTTTTAAAAAAAAATTTAAAAATGGCGGCTGAGGGATAGCTGGGGCCGTGTCCAACAGGCTATGGGGCCGGATCCGGCCCCGGGGCCGCCAGTTGCACAGCCCTGTTATAGACCAATACATCCAGAGACCCACAGGTTGAGAACAATTGATTCAGATAGTGCAGAGAATAGAGAATCTTCAGAAATAGGATGAAAGGTTTAGTTTCCTAAACTTTCCATGCAAACTTACAATCTACAATATTTACTTTTTATTTACTCTTTATTTTACTTTATACCCCTAAAAGGGCCCCTGTATGGAATATTTTAATCTTAATAAAATAATAATAATAATAATAATGAAATAGGATGGAAGGTTTTGGAGAGGTTGAATGGGGAGGAAAAGCCCAATTGACAGATCATTTCATTCCTAGGTCATCCACATTGTTGTTTGTCTTCAAGACATCTCCAACATATACTGACTCTATAGGCAAAACTATTACAGGGTTTTCTCAGCATGATTTGTTCAAAGAGGGTTTGCCATTGCCTTCCTTTTTGGGGGTGACTTTACAGACTGAGCAGAGATGAACCCTGGACTCCAAGAATCCTGGGGCAGCTCTCAGGTTGTCCATCCATTATTTTGTGCCCACAAGTCAAATCTGACTTAGGACCTCATCATATGCAAGACCCCCAATTTCCACGCACTTCTAAAACAGTTCATAGATGAAGCAACACGGATCCCATTATAAGACTGCCTCTAGCTGCCTTGTCTGTAAACTGTCTCTAAAGTGTAGGGAAATTGGTGGGTGGGTGAGGAGGCTGGAGCCAGTTAGCATCTTCTGAACTCCTGATGCATGTAAAAATGGGAGAAAGTGGAAGGAAATACCTGGGACAGAATATGTCAAATTTACCTGTATTGAATCACCTTCTGTCTCCTTGAGAGTCAGGAGATTGAAGGGGGAGAGAAGGAGAGAAGCCCAGAGAAGTGGTGTCTGCCTTAAGAATGCTTTCTGCCTTCTTGAAAGTAAGGAGGTTGGGAGAGAAATGAGAGGGTGGGGTCTACCTTAGGAATGATGCCTTCTGTCTCCTCTACAGATAGTCGAGCTAGAGGCGAGAGGAGGCAATCCTGTGTGATGGGGGTAAGTAAATTCTCTGTCTTCTTTAAAGACAGAATCCCACGTGAAGAAGATGATTCTACATGGAAATACTATTTCCTCTGCTTTTCTCAAATCCATCCATTTTCTCCTGCTCCATCTGATGAAGTCCTTAGAGCAGTGATTTTCAACCAGTGTGCCGCAGAACACTCGTGTGCCATGGGAGATCATCAGGTGTGCCGTGGGAAACTATTTTCGAACTTCATTCATATATAAAGTATAAGGTGCATCTGTCCCTTTAAGAAATGGAACCATAGCACTCTCGTGTCACCTAAGAAAAGATGTGAGAGTGCTATGGTTGTGCCATCTTGGATTCACTCAGACGCGGCTAAGTAAACAAAGTTAGAGTTAGTGCTGCAGCTGCACGTCAGGTGACAGTGGCAATTTGGGATCACAGCAAGACAAGCGAGTGACAGTGATGGAGAAGTTTTGGAGAAGGGAAAATGCAAATGCCGAATAGGGCCCTGGACAAAATTATGACACAGATGAAGGCCTAATATGAGTGGTGGACAAAAGAAAAAAAGAAAAGATGGTGAGCCCAAGGCAATGCAGCGTTTTCAACCACATATCTGTGTGAGATGAGCTTCTCAAGCTTGACTGCGAAAAAAACTAAAAACAGAGAGAGACTGACTGCTGTTGAGCAAGAGCTTCGTGTGTGTGTTTCTACCATTCCTGGCAGGATATGTATTTTGTGTTCATCGAAACAGGCCCAGGTTTCACACTAAGTGAGTGTATAAATACATTTAAAAATGTATTAACTATATGTATTACTGTGTTAGAGTGTCATTTTGTGTCATTTTGGTTGGTGGTGTGCCCCAGGATTTTGTAAATGTAAAAAATGTGCCGCGGCTCAAAAAAGGTTGAAAATCACTGCCTTAAAGAACCAAATTGTTGAATTTTCCAGGAAACAGTTATTCAGACAATGCTGGCCACTTCTGACTTAGAGGACCCTATTGTAGACTTTTCTTTAAAAGATCTATTCAGAAGCGGCTCGGAAAGCATGGCTTGCCCAAGTATCTCTATAGCAGTGGTTCTCAACCTGTGGGTACCTAGGTGTTTTGGCGTACAACTCCCAGAAATCCCATCCAGTTTGCCAGCTGTTAGGATTTCTGGGAGCTGAAAGCCAAAACATCTGGGGATTCCCAGCTTGAGAATCACTGCTCTATAGGATTACATGGCTGAGCAAAGTCTGAATACTGGTCTTCGGAAATCATACCACTGCTATGTGGTTTCTATAGTCATTTATAGACTCTTCATTTATCTGTTGGTACCACTAATTTGATTATCCTTATGTCTTTCACTTGTGCTTATATAGTAACTCATTAGAATTAGATTGGAACCCCATCCCTCTTAAAGAAAGGGAGTTTTAAAACTGACTATAGAAACCACATAGCAGTGGGAGCAATGCTAACCATGGTGTGTGGAATGAGTCCTGAAAACATTCATACACAGTTCCAAATGCAACTGTTAACTGATTAATAGAAGCCAAGGTCCACCTACATTTTTAGTAGACCCCTTCAATTTAGTCAGCTATGTGCAACTGTTTCTGTAATGAAACTTACGAAGGATAAATTATCACTCTATCCTCTTCTCAGTATGCAGAGTCCAATTAATTAGAATTTATTTGGGGAACAAATTGGAGTTGTTTGCAAAAATGATATTAATATTTTCACTTTATATTCTTCCCAGGATGCTGTGATAACTATAAAGACCTTTTGGACTGTCAGCATTAAGCCAGCCAGGCAAACTGCAATCGTAGATGTTCACTGTTGCCAACTGTGAATAAAAATCACTTTCCGTTCCTAAGCCAGCCATTACACAGTATTTGGAGATAGCAAGAGACCTTTTAAAGCAATCGGAATATTAGAAGAGTTAAAATATGTGAAACATCGTCACTCGGTGGTTAGACGACTAGGAAAAGACTAGAAGAGTTTCTCCTCATCACCAACTCTAGCCATGCGGATTGGAAGGACTGGGAAGTAGGCCTGGGTGGGTTTGTTCGGAGTCTTCTTAATTCAGAATAAATTCGGCTCAAATTCCTTTTTGAACCGATTTCAAAGTGATTTGGGAACTGTCATGCCCCAGCCTGACTCTAGCACTCAGCAAGACCCACGCCATGTTAAATCCAAAGCCTCAGAGAGGCCTGAAAGCAAGATGCTGCAGAGGCCTCTAGTTCACCCAGCGTTCAAGGGCAAATGCAGCCTTCCTGTTTCTCAGGCTGATAAGGAGAGAGAGAAAAGCGGTGCCTGGATGCCTCCCTCGTCTCCAGGTGGTAGCCTTAATGAGTTGACATACCATCCTGACTCGAAAGTCCTGAGAAGCTCCAGCCGGGAAACTATCCATGGGAAAGGGAGGTGTAGAAGTCAATGCATCCAAGATCAAAGAAGGGGGGCCTATTTAAGTCCCGTCTCTGAGATGCATGGCATCTCTCGCCAACGTTAAGCCTTCTTTCCAAGCTTCACGGAACCTATGCCTGGGCCATTGGGCCTTCAAGTCTTTGGACTCAATTGCCAAGCCTTTGTTGCCAAGAACTTACCCTGGATTTAGCCCATTGGGGCACCAAGACTCTTCTACATTTATTGATCCTTTTTACCTTTGGACTATTGCATTGCAATACCCTGATGCTTGGAAGCATCCATGGACTATATTCATATCTTCTTTATTCTTCTCATTTATTCTAAATAAAGCATTTAATCACGGCTGGTCTCAAGTGGTTTACTGAGGGATCCTTTAGGTCTAGGGTGCAACAGGAACCTAGAAGTATCCTTGCCATTTCAAAGCTTTTTCCACCATTTATCTTACGAATTAGTAAATGAGTCGGAAATCTTACCTCCTGTGTCAGTCCTTGGGCGAGAGCCGTGTTTAACCCAGTTTGGATGCGGCTCTCGCCCCAGATCTGATGCAGGAGAGAAGGACATCCACATCCAAACTGGGTTAAACATGGTTCTCACCCCAGGTCTGATGCGGGAGGGAAGGACATCTGCATCCAAACTGGGTTAAACACCATTTAACCCAGTTGGGATGTGGATTTCCTTCTCTCCCGCGTCACTCCTGGGCGAGAGCCACGTTTAACCCAGTTTGGGTGCGGATTTCATCCCTTTGCTTCCCCCCCCTTTCTGGAATAAAACAACTACTTTCAAAATAAAGACCACCCAATGAAACAGGAAATAACACTTGGAAACCATTAACGAAGGATTCAGAAGTCTTGGAAGTTTTGAACAGTTATGAACTCTTTTTCTGTGAAAATCGGAATTGACTTTAGATCCGAACTACTAGTGCCCCCTACATCCGAAACGAGTTTTGAACCTTTTTTTGTGTGGATCAAACAGGCCTACTAGGAATCTCTAGCCCAGACCTTATTGAAGCAATGAGTTTAGGATGTGCGAAATGCAGGCTTTATCCTCATTGATCAGATTATCATGATCCAGTCAAAAACTTTCAACCTAATTTACCATCCAGAGTTGCTGTGATAATAGTGGTAGAAGAACAGTGTGTATGTGTGTAATATGAGCACACATGGGTATAAATGTTCAATAAGCAGTAGTAATCATCCACAGTAATGTAAGAACCATAATGGTTTTTCAAAAACAGAATGGAAGTCACAATTTTAATTTTCTTTTACTTTTTGCAACAATGTTCACAAACCAATTTTCTCTTTTCACTGGACTTATAAATGAAAGGAACAGTGTGTTAAAGACATGAATAGGGTACCTATCCATTTTGGATAATTATTCTTAAAAGGGGGAGAGGGACTGAGGAAATCAAAATGTCCATATTACCTGTTGTATCATATGATTATAGATGATATTCACATATGAGTTCACTTACCAGCTGTGCGTATAAGAATGCTGTTAAAGAGTTCAATACGATATGGGCTGGATCAATACTGCTATATAATCCGGTTTCGGAGTGCAGATTAACTGCACTGAACTGGATTATATGACAGTGTAGACTCATATGATCCAGTTCAATACTGTTAATCTGCATTCTGAAACTGGATTATATGGCAGTTAATTGGTATTCTGAAACTGGATTATATGGCAACATAGATCCACTTGTGATCTCTCTTGAAGTGTAAGATAAATATGTGAGACATCTTAATCCAGATCAGCATTTCTCAACCTGGGGGTTGGGACCCCTGGGGGGGGGGTCACAAAAGGTGTTAGAGGGGTCTCAAAGACCATCAGAAAACACAGTATTTTCTGTTGGTCATGGAGGTTCTGTGTGGGATGTTTGGCCCAATTCTATCATCGGTGAAGTTCTGAATGCTTTTTGATTTTAGCTATGAAGTAGCAATCCCAGCAACTACAACTCCCAAATGCCAATGTCTATTTTTCCCAAACTCCACCAGTGTTACCATTTGGGCAGATTGAGTATCTGTGTCAAGTTTGGTCCAGATCCATCATGGTTTGAGTCCACAGTGCTCTCTGGATGTAGGTGAACTACAACTCCAAAACTCAAGGTCAATGCCCACCAAAGCCTTCCAGTATTTTTTGTTGGTCATGGGAGTTCTGTGTGCCAAGTTTGGTTCAATTCCATCATTGGTGGAGTTCAGAATGTTCTTTGATTGTAGGTGAACTATAAATCCCAGGAACTACAACTCCCAAATGACAAAATCAACCCCACCTGTTGTAAATGAGCCTCCAGTTACTACAGGTAGTAGCATGGAGGAAGGTGCTGAGGCAGTAACATCAAGCAGTAGCTCAGTTTGAGGCGCGGCTCTGGATGATCAGGCTCCTACAGCTGGAGTAAAGAGAGTGGCTAGTGCCTCAAGCCTTGACTCAGACAGAGAACAGAGGAGAAAGATTCAGCATCTACTTAGGGATCCTTCTGAGTCTGATACATTTGAAGGGTTTCCAGGGAATGCAGAATTACAGTCAGAAGAAAGTGATACAGACCTAGATTCAGCATTGGTGCAGGAAGTGAGAGATGTATGCAATGCGGACTCGGGGGACAGCACATTTCTGGGGTTTCAGACGGATCAGGACTGGCCATCTTCTCATTCAGAAACTGAGTGGGGCCCTTTAAGTCAAGAAGAGCTTTGGCTGGCTTGGAGATCTGGACATGGTACAACAGCTGCAGGGAATGGGAATGCTGCTGCTTTGGAGCAGGGCGGGTTCTCTGATTACTCTGATTGATAGTGCTATAAAAGAAGTAAGTATTTGGCTTGACCCTCACGATGGTCAAGGAGTTGCTATTCTGGTTCATGTATCCTGTGTTCCTGTGTCTTGGTTCCTGGTTTCCAGATTACTCCTGCTGCCGTGTACCTCTTGACCTTCGCTGTGACTGCTCTCCTGTCGACTCTGGAACGTCTCCTCCTTTTCTGTATGCTTTTCTCCTGTCCTATGACCCCCGGATTGATGTTGGACTACGCCTTATGGACATCCCTTTGACTGAACGCTGCAGAAGGACGTCTGCTGTTTGTTTGTTTTTTAGTTCTTCTCAGCATTTTTGGGTTTGGGTTTCCTGGGATTATTGGGGGGTTTGTACAGCCGAAGATAGGCTATTTTTTGTTATTCCAACTCCCATTTGATGTTTAAATAAACTTTTGTTATCTTTTAACTCCTGGACTCAGCCACTGCCATCTCTGTACCACAACACCACCAGTATTCAAATTTGGGCGTATCAAGTATTTGTGCCAAATTTGGTCCAGTGAATGCAAATACATCCTGCATATCAGATATTTACATTATGATTCATAACAGTAGCAAAATTAGTTATGAAGTAGCAACAAAAATAATTTTATGATTGGGGGTCACCACAACATGAGGAAATGTATTAAGGGGTCAAGTCATTAGGAAGGTTGAGGACCATGGATCCAGATTGTTATAAGAATTAATATATTTCTTTCTGTGCAAACTGTAACAATCTGAATTGTGGATGCTGGATGTCAATCATATATAAATAAAATTTGATAGAACCTTTCAGTATACAATAAGTGCTACAAGAATTGTTTATGCTCAGGGCTCGAAGGCACCCGTTATTTAGTTGTAGTGTGTAATGTGTGGATGTGAGGAACTGATCCCAGTTTCTCTTCTTTTTCAATCAGATAATCCTATCATTCCCTCCAAACTTGTTTTCCAACCACTCAGTCAGTCTAAAGACTCCATCCTTCAACTGAAAGAAGACTCTGTTCTATGCAACCAATTATTCATTTAAAGGCTGCTATAAAATACCTGCATCGGCCCCCAAGTTTACTTTAAAATGAAGCAATTATAAACTTTTAAAGTTTATTAAGAGCAATTCTGGTTACTTTGTAACAAAACCCAGAGAACTCTTCCCTTTAAATCACTTACAGGCTGCTGTAAACTTGGCCTTGATGTACATTTCAAAGCCCTGTGCATTTTTGTAGATGTTGTGTTCATACTGAGAATGGTAGAGCAAATAATCAATACCTGTAACAGGAACCAGTAGACACGTCCTTACATCAAGAAAGAATTTTATAGATAGCTCCATAAGCAACCTATTGACCTTTGGTTGTTGATGAACTGTTTATGAAAGCTTCTATTACACACTTAGTGATTTCTATCACGATTCCATTAATTAAAGAGGCTGACCCTAATCTTAAGAATGGAGAATTGCTTTCATCGCCATCAATATCGGCCTTTTGACCCCTCTGGACCATATATACCTTGGTGTTCATTTCTCCTTTCCTTCGTACTCTCTCCTTTGCTGTCCTTTCCTTGAATAGCTTCCATGTCAGTAAAGAGTCTATTCCATTTTAATACTATTTTTAGAACATTTTTGCAAAGCGAAATCTAACCCACAGAAGTTGAACACATTATTGTGTCCCAATGTTGTAGTTTATGGGAAAGTGGTGGGTTTTGCATGAGTAACAAAGAAAATCTTTTGCACAACAAAAAAGTCAAGACTTATTTAAGCAATGCAGAAACCACTTCTAGCAAGTCATATTATGATACCCTTTTCCTATCAAGAAAAGGGTGCCATAAAAACATTTACAAATATTTCTTGTATCCCCAATAAGAATATTTACTGTGGCTGGTTGATCCATAAAAAAATTCTTTCTAAACTTGGGGGGGGGGGGGAGCCGCTGTTGTTTTGAAATAGAAAGTGTTTCAAAAATTTCCCCAAAACTTCCCAAAACTGATTTGTATTTAATTACGAAATTCGTTATTATTTCGTTATTGGTGCCGCACATGCACAGTATGCAGGGGATGCCCGGCTCCACGCCCCCTCACCAGCTCAGAATCAACCCGCGATATCTCTAATGCGGGTTGATTCTCAGCTGGTGAGGAGGGATGGTGTGCATGCCCTCCAGGCCACCGCCCTGCCAGCTAAGAACCACGTTGGTTGTCAGCTGGCAGGGGAGAGTGGAGGGCAGTGCCTCCACTCTCCCCTCACCAGCTGAGAACCGAGGCGGGTTATCTTTAACCTGCGTTGGTTGTCAGCTGGCCAGAGGAGAGCGGAGGGCAGTGCATCCACTCTCCCCTTGCCAACTGAGAACCAAGGCGGGTTAAAGATTTTAAAAAAGGGTGGAAATAAAAACGACATAATAACACGCCCTTTACGGAAATGGTGGACCCAGTTTCGATTTAGAAACGTCACTTCCGACTTGCTGGCCGTGGGTCGAATGAGGGTCTAAATTGATTTTAATACAAAATAATAACGGTTTTCTAAGGATAAGGACCGGAGATATCCACCCCTAATATTTACATATCAAGAACATTTCCATATACAATTATATCCTTACATTCCTGATATGCCTAAATAACCACATGGCTATTTACATAGCTGATCTTTTGCAAGTAGTTTCGATGCTGGACTAAAGAGCCCAAAAGGCCATGGAAACCCAATTGATAACGTTGGGAAGTAACACTCCTTCGTGCTTGAAGGAAGACAATGGCAAACACCCACTGGACAACTCTGGTCAAGAAAACCGCATGATAGGTTCATTTTAGGGTTGTTATAAGTTGGAAATAACTTGAAGACACAAAATAACAACAAACAATATAGGAGAGGAATTTCAACATATTTCATCATTTGATGAAATTTACTATATAAATTGTGATGTTGAAACAAGCAACAGATTCCCTTTTAAAATAATAACTACGGTAAGTGCAAGAAGGATTTTATAACTTGATTCTCTTGACACACAACTTTCATATAGTCTGATACTTTAAAGCAGTGTTTTTCAACCTTTTTTGAGCCGCGGCACATTTTTTGCATTTACAAAATCCTGGGGGCACACCACCAACCAAAATGACACAAAATTACACTCTTACACAGTAATACGTATAGTTAATATGTTTTTAAATCTATTTATACACTCAGTGTGAAACCTGGGCCTGTTTCGATGAACACAAAATAGATATCCTGGCAGGAATGGCAGAAAGACACACACGAAGGTCTTGCTCAACAGCGGTCAGTCTCTCTCTGTGTTTAGTTTTTATCGCACTCAAGCTAGAGAAGCTCATCTCATACAGATATGTGGTTGAAAACGGGAGCAATGTCAAATTAGACCAACAGAAAATACTGGAAGGGCTTGGTGGGCATTAACCTTGAGTTTTGGAGTTGTAGTTCACCTATATCCAGAGAGCACTGTGGACTCAAACAATGTTGGATCAGGACCAAACTTGGCATGAATACTCAATATGTCCAAATGTGAACACACATGGAGTTCGGGGAAAATAGACCTTGACATTTGGGAGTTACCGTTTCTGGGATTTATAGTTAACACAAAATCAAAGAGCATACTAAACTCTTGCAACAATGGAATTGAATCAAACTTGGCATATTGAACTCTCATTACCAACAGAAAGTACTGAAAGGGTTTGCTTGGGAATTGATCTTGAGTTCGGAAATTGTAGTTCACTTATACCCAGAGAGCACTGTGGACTCAAACAATGTTATGTTATGTTATGTTGTTGTTTGTTTTCTATCCAGAACCACAATGTTGGAAGGAAGCTCACCACTTTAAGGTCCCTAAAAGAGGCATGGGAAAACTTCGGCCCTCTCGGTGCTTTGGACTTCAACTCCCACCATTCCTAACAGCCTGAGACCCTTTCCTGCTTAAATGGCTGAGGGGGAAAAGGGAAAAGGGCCTGAGACTGCTAGGAATGGTGGGAGTTGGAGTCCAAAACACCTGGGAGATCCACGTTTGCCCATGTCAGATTTCGACAGAGACCTCTTCCTCCCCCTTCGTGCCCTTTCTTCCCCCTCCTGCCGAACACTTACTTTTTCTTCTCCACTCGGGCTCCCTTCTTCCCAGCCTCGCTCTGTTCAGGAGGGGAGGGGGGAGGGAGGAAGACATGACCCGTGTGGGCGCTACTGCATAGACTCACTCCACGTCTTCCTCTTTCCCCCCTCTCCTCCTGAACACGCTCATGCTGCCCCCTCAGATCAAAATGGCAGCAGCGTGAGCAAAGCGAGCAGATCGAGGCTGGGAAGAAGGGAGCCCAAGTGGAGAAGAAAAAGTGTTCGGCAGGAGGGGGAAGAAAGGGTATTGGAGGTTCCAATTTCCCAAGGTACACCTGATGATCACTCACGGCACACTGGTTGGGAAACACTGCTTTAAAGGATTGCCTCATTGATTCCCATTTAAAACAAACAAATGATACAAACCAAGCCCCTAGGGTGGTTTTGTTGACCTTCAGTGTAGTGATTGAAAGGCAACCATGTTACAAATCATTTACAACACCCTTTATACTGAGAAATTAATGTTGCAATGAATGCCCACACAAGAGCTGAACCGATTTATCTTGTCTACTGTTCATTTTACATGCATTGCAAGGTCCTCCCTTTTCAGAGCCTTTCAGAACCGGTTGAGAACATGGTCACTTCCTTTCAGTCTTGTTATAAACCTCTTTCTCTTTATTGATAGACCTCAGTCTCATTTCTTTTACAAAGTCCTGTGGATTGTAAGAACCCAAGTAAATTTGATGGTTACTTGCAGAAGCTATACTTATCAGAATTTAGCCGAGCTATTTGAGATCAAGGACTGTGAAGGCAAAAAAGTTAAAGCAAAATGATACCAGTAAGCAGCTGCTACAGTGAAAACTAAAAAAAGCAAAAAAACCTCTCAAAGGCATCAATAATAATAATAATAATCTTTATTTATACCCCGCCACTATCTTCCCAATGGGGACTCGGGGCGGCTTACATGAGGCCAAGCTCAACAGTGCATTACAATAAAGTAATACAACACAAAACAGCAACACGATGAGGTAAATACATCTTAAAACTACACTAAACAATATAAAATAATAAAACAAAATATAATCATTCCGGCACAGTAACAATGAGCGGGCCACGTGTAACACAATGCAAATATTCTACTCCAAGCAAATATCAAAATGAGAGTATTTAACATGCTTCTGCATGTTAGGATGGGCTTTTCACATTTGCAGATTTCATTCTTATCAATCTGATTATTCATTGATTTAATTAATACGTTCTCCTTATAATAATCTCTAGGTCATCCAACACAAATCTACAATTTATTTCTCCTAGAAACTGTTCATAGAGAATCTTGTACTGTTTTGCATTGGGCCCTTCTACACAGGCCCTAAAATCTGAGAGAAACCAGGAAAAAACAGGTGGTGGCTAGATGATGCTTGCTGAAAATCCACACTCAATCACATAATCGACTGAAAAACATGTATTAAAAAAGTGTGCTTAAAATCCGAGATTGGCCAAAATATGTGCATATTCACATCACCTTATATCCCTGGGCTCACAAAAAAAAACATGGGACTTCATTGCAATATGTTGCCTTAGACTGCTCCAGCGCATGTGCTGAAATCCTGAAACAGCTAATGAGGGCTGCAAACAGATGGAGCCACGGACACACAGGTGGCTATATGGAAGCACAAACGGAAAGCAATTTTCATAGGAACTCGCCCCAACCAATTGTCGTCTCATATTTATGAGCTAGAAATTACACAGAGGGTACCAGCATGCCAGGCAAGTGGCCCCAAAGGGAAATGGGTTCTATATGGTAAATATAAAGGCAACAGGAGGGTGAGTAGAGATAATGACAAAAAAATTGCGTGTGTACACATTTGTATATCCGCATCAGCATTTATGAGGTCCAGTACATCTCGGAGCATCAATTAAAAAAATAAAATAAAACTGGTGGCTGTTCCATACCTATTTTGCTGATTCCTAACATCTGCTACAAACAAACCTTTCAAGATACCAGGGGACTATTTGTCAGGGATGACAGCTCCATGTTTGGACTTGCTTTCAGGTACCATAATGTTTACCCCAGTTCTTCGTTCCAGATTATGAAGCTGTCTGAAAGGGCTCATAGAGAAGCTAGAGATTTCTAGTGAGAACACTTTTCTAGGCACCTGTATAACTTCCAGTGCAGTTCTTCCATCAACTTCCAGTGGAAATTTACCATAGAACCATGCTAGGGGGCCTAGAGATTCCTATAGGTAAAGGATTCCCCCTGACTTTAAGTCTAGTCATGTATGGCTCTGGGGGGTGGTGCTCATCTCCATGTCTAAACCAAAGAGCTGGTGTTGTCCGTAAGATTCAAAAAAACACTGACAGGTATCAAAAAGTACTTCAATAGTATATCAATCTGTATTCAACATAGCAGTTCATAAATACACATTCAAAGAGGACAACATCAATAACACTTTCATGTATCAAAAATATATCAAAGAATTCGCAGTTATCTTAATGTTGAGTTGACGCATAATCATATCCATATTGACAAATGTGGATATGTGCATATACTCCGGATTATAATTTGGAACTATTGAGAGATTTATCCTAGGGTGAGAATTTGCATCGACTCAACAACAGACCAACTGTGAACCCCTTGATGGTTTTTTTGATATACGTGGATACTTACTTATACTCCGGATTATACATTGAATTAATTGAAAGTTTGAACCTTCATCAACTCAACATTAAGACAACTGTGGGACAGTATTTCCAGCAACTGTTCGCTAAACCTCCAACTAGCCACAGCAACTCCCAAGATAGGCCGCTCCCACAAGAACTCCCTGAATGGCCCCAAATTTCCCCCGCGGAAATTAAATCCATAATCCAGAGATTAAAACCAGGAAAAGCCCCTGGGGAGGATTTTCTTCCCGGGGAGCTCTTCAAGGACAGGATACAGTGGTGGGCCACTTTACTGGCGGGACTTTGCTCACACATTGTCAAAACTTTGTGCATTCCCACAGGTTGGAAAATGGCAATAATAGTCCCGATACATAAAAAAGGTACCAAAAAAGATCCTAAGAACTACTGTCCTATCAGCCTCATTGATATCACTGCAAAAATATTCTCCCGAATTCTTTTGGACAGGATTGAGACCTGGGTCCTTACTAACAACCTACTGCCGGAAGAGCTTGCAGGCTTCAGGGAAGGAAGATCCCCCATGGACAACTGTTTAGTCCTAAATCACCTAGTGACTCAATCCTTACATAAGGGCAGACCACTCTTCACAGCCTTTATTGACTTCTCAGCTGTGTTCGACAGCATTAACAGAGACATTCACTGGGAAAAATTGGAATCCCGGGGGATCGATCGCAGACTACTAGCCCTGATTCAGAACCTCCACTCCAATAATGTCATCCAGATTAGAACAGGCGCAAAGGCGTGCTCACCAACAAAGTTAAAATAGCTAAGGGAGTCAGACAAGGTTGCATTTTAGCACCTATATTGTTTAACTTATTTATTAGTGACCTTCCTGACTTCCTAAATGAGAATTCCCTCCATAGGCCCAAAATAGGCCCTCGCCCTCTCAATACCCCTCTTTACGCGGATGATCTTTTCATCATTGCTTTCTCCCAGGTAGGCTTGAGAATGGCGTTGAGGAAACTCAACACATACGCCAGTGCAAATGACCTGACAATCAACAAAAACAAATCAAAAGTGATGAGATTTGCTAGGAGAGACAGGAAGCACAAGTGGTCTCTTGGACAGGAGGCAATCGAACAAGTTAAAAAGTATACTTACCTTGGGGTCACCTTCTCTGCTAACGGGTCATGGGTGGATCATATGCATGCACTTTCCATCAAGGCTAACCTCAGGCTTTCTCAGCTTACCAGGTTAATTAACCGCCACTACCCGGGATCCCTTCTGCCAATTCTCAAAGTCTATGCCGCCAAGGTTTTGCCTCCCTTGTTGTATGGCGCAGAAATTTGGGGCCTGACCAATGTCACCCCCATTGAGCGCACCCAGACTAACTTTTTTAGGTGGATTCTGGGGGTGAATAATCGCACCCCCGCAGCGGCAGTCAGGTCCGAATTAGGCAGACACCAAATCTCAGGCCTAGCAAAAATTAGAGCCATTAACTACTGGTGCAAGGTAAACAATCTAGAAGACGCGAGACTGCCCAAGTTGTGCCTGATGGAGCAATTCAGAGTTCCCTCTCAGAAAACATGGGGGGGGGGGGGGTCCATAATGACATATCTCAACCTACAGGGGCTCCAGGTGGATCCGTTGAACATCAAAGTGACTTCAATGATGAACCGGGTGAAGCAGAGGGTACTCAATGTATGTGCCCAAGATGACCTAGCCCATTTGGCTAGGGTTAAATCCATGCACTGGTTAGCCCAACAACCCAACCACTTTGATACTGCTCCGTATCTGGCTCGCCCGCTCCTACCTCACCTTAGGATTGCCCTAACTAGAGCTAGGTTTGAGCAATTCGAGTCTATGGTGAGGGCCGGCAGATATGCTGCCACACCCTATAGGGACAGAGCCTGTGTTTGCGGCCTACCAGAAGTCGAGGATCTAGTCCACATTTTGTTGATCTGTCCCATATATGCAGAGGAGAGGGAGAAATACCTTAGCTATTTACTATCCAAAAGGACATTTTGGCCCTCTACCTTTAAAATTAACTTCCTCCTCTCGGACTCAAACCTTCAAACGGTGCATAAGGTAGCTGCTTACCTATTTAGAGCATATAAAAAGAGACAGCGGTATATGGAGTCTATTGGATTGTACATTTCTTACTCAATAATCCACTAGAGCAGACGTGACTGACTGAGATATATTTTTTGATACATGAAAATGTTATTGATATTGTCCTCTTTGAATGTGTATTTATGAACTGCTATGTTGAATACAGATTGATATACTATTGAAGTACTTTTTGATACCTGTCAGTGTTTTTTGAGGTTTACAAAATGGTGATACACATTGTTGTAATTTGTTGTCCGTAAGATGCCTCCAAAGTCATGTGGCCAGCATGACTGCATGGAGTGCCATTACCTTCCCGCCAGAGCAGTACCTATTGATCTACTCACATTTGCATGCTTTTGAACTGCTAGGTTGGCAGAAGCTGGGGCTGACAGTGGGAGCAAACCACACTCCCTGGATTTGAACCTCTGACCTTTTGGTCAGCAAGTTCAGCAGCTCAGTGGTTTAACCCGCTGGGCCACCAGGGTCTCCCCTCTCAAGTTACAAAAAGCTTCTTTAATTTACCATTTTCCCACATTTATGGGAATCCTGTGCCCCTAACTCCAGGGAATTTAGAGGCTGATTATACACGTTGTCTATCCCTTCTCAGAAATTCTTAGGACCAGAAGTATTTTGTATTTTAAATTTTTCCAACGCATGGAATATCTGTATTTGCATAGATGTACATAATGATATATTTTTGAG
The DNA here is from genome assembly GCA_030556195.1 of Anolis apletophallus. NCBI lineage: Eukaryota > Metazoa > Chordata > Lepidosauria > Squamata > Anolidae > Anolis > Anolis apletophallus. The sequence goes on along the minus strand of JARBWK010000006.1, from coordinate 114,939,489 downwards.
ATGAGGCCCTGGTCTGAACATGAAACTCATCTATGACTTAGATACCCATTAAACAGATATTTACACAATATCTGTAATAATTTTGAGCATGAAATCAAAGTTTGCGTTCAATGAAATCAGCAGGAAGCAAAGGTGTCACTGTTTCATCCACCCATGTGAACCATTTTGAATTCTGGAGTATTTTGGATTGCGGAATTCCAGACATTGGAATAATATATTCAAATTATATAAGAAGCCATTCATTTATTCATGTGAAATGGACTTCATGTGCATGTCATCATTGGGAAGACATTTGTCACATAATGTCCAGACATAATGGACTCATCATCTCAGCACTTTGGTTACTTAAAGAATCGCAGTCCATGTGTATTCAAAATCACCCACTCCTCCTCCGCCGTAAGCATCAAACGTTAATGAATGCAACGAAAACAGAAATGCAAAAGCACACCGTTCAAAGCAATAAATGAAACAAAGGGTCACCCAAATGCCTACATATGGCTACACGGTAGCTATTAATTGGCAATTGCTTTGTTATAAAAGGGTGAAACATGGGAATGAAGGTTGGGCCCCAGAGATGCAAGCGGCACTGGAAACAGTTGCCATGGAAACCAAGAAGAGAGGCCAACCAAAGGAGTTACTAATTCATAGGCGCATAAGCGTGTCTGACATTGAATAATGCCGCCTGACTCCAACGGTCCCGGCACGGTTTTCCGAACCTGAAGAAACGCAACAACACCTTTAACTGCCACAACTTGATGGGAGCGCTGGGCAGCAAAGCTTGCTTTGATTCAAGCGGGCATAAAACAGGAAAGAAGGGCATCTTTCTGCCCTTTAAGAAAAAAACAAACAAGAAGGCTGCTCTTCTTTCAAGCAAGGGTTTAGGCCACTGCAGACGACACTATCTTACCTTGCAATGGAAAAAGGGAGGAAAAAACCAAGATGGGCCTCATTAGTAAACTAAAGCCATTAGTAATTATTGCTGTTCTCATTAACATACATTATAGCCCAGCAAACACATCTGGTTCAACTTTTCTTTCTCTCTTGCATTACTATTGTCTCCCCAGCAAGATAAATGCGTGTGTCCAATATGAAAGAGCTGGAGCCTCTGGTGGTGCAATGGGTTAAACCTTTGTGCTGGCAGGACTGAAGACTGACAGGTCATAGGTTCGAATCCAGGGAGAGCACGGATGAGCTCTCGCTGTCAGCTCCAGTTCCCCATGTGGGACATGAGAGAAGTCTAGAAAATCTATAAACACAAGTTGGTGTCCTATTGAGATCATATAGTATCTATAACACAAACAAAGAGTCCCAAATATCAAAATATATGTTGTTATTGATATCCCATATAGTGGATAATGGGATGCTTAATGCTCATGTGGAATATAAAATGCAAGTGGAGTCAGTTATAAACACAAGTTGGTGTCCTAATTAATCATAAAGCAATCCCTGGTAACAGACTCCTTAATGCAGTGAATCAATTACAAATTATACAGTATGTAAATAGAGCATGCACAAACCCAACATCTAAAAGTAACATCTATACCTATCAAAGACGCCTTATAAACACAAAATACATTCTAATTATAGAAGATGTAAGGCTAATAAGTTCATAAGAGCATGGAGGAGCACTCATGGGATCACAATATAGAGATGTGATGGGAATTCCCATATACCCCATCCCGGTACAATGTACACTCTCAGAGCTTGCAATGTGTGCAATGTGTGTTTTGCACTCTAGAAAACACACAAGGAACCAGAATTATATACACAGTCCAATAAAGAAAAAGTCTCTGCATGCTCTGGGGAGTAGGTTTAAATGCTGGGCGGTGTATCAGGCAGAGGAACTGCGTCCTGGAGTATATCCTAAGGCGCCGAACCCATGGACTATTGTATTATGACCATGGGACTTTAAACACATTGGATTCTTTTGGACTTATTTTCCCCTACTTATCCACGCATCTCTGGAGGTACTGTTCGTCCGGTGGATTGTATGTTACGGCTTCGATGGATTATATGAATTATATGTAAATGTATATTGTTATATCTACATCTTTATACCTATTGCACCTGTGGTAATCTTCCCCTAGAGGAACCGCCTTGGTGGTATATACACTCAGAATATATTTTTATAACAATATATTAGCCTGTGTATCAGGGCCGTAGCCAGGATTTTGTTTCGGATGGGGCTGAGTTTGGCTCGGGGGGCTGAGACTGGGTGGAAGAGGGTCTACCCTAGAAAATCTTTTGTATTGTTATCCCAATAACCCCATTAATGTGATATAATGAGCATGGTGATCAGATTTATAATAAACATAACAGTTTAAATAATGTACCAGTAAGGCCTTTTCGTGGACCACCCTATAATTAGCCCCCCTTCTACATGCCTGCTGTGTATATAATTCCGGTTCCTTGCGTGTTTTCTAGTTGTGCCTCCTACCTACCACTGTTATGTTTTCCACATGAGAGAAGTCTCCCACAAGGATGGCAAAACATCAAAACATCCGGGCGTCCCCTGAGCAACGTCCATGCAGATGGCCAATTCTCTCACACCAGACACAACTTGCAGTTTCTTCAGTGGCTCCTGACATGAAAAAAAAAGAAAGAAGAGTCATCCCTTTACTTTCTCCCATGAATGGAGCTTTGCATAAGTATTAATGCACACATCTTTGTGACTTTCCACACTTGGTGGAAGCACTTTGCAAACAACAAGTGTTGGATTGATCTTGTTCAATAACAATATTTCACATCTTCAGAGTTGACTATCTCAAAGAATCATAGAGTTGGAAGAAACCCCACAAGCCATCCAGTCCAGCCCCCTGCCATGCAGGAAAAGCACAATCAAAGCTCCCATGACAGATGGCCATCCATCTTCTGCTTAAAAACCTTCTCGGATGAAGACTCCACCACTCTGCAAGGCAGCATAGTCCACGGCCAAACAGACCATACCATTTTCCTGGTAAGAGCTATTCCTAATGTTTAGGTGGAATCTCCCCCCCCACCAACATTGATAGTAGCTTCCTGTTACCTGTTATTTTGAATCAACCCATATACTTTGTTCTCACAGCTGTGTCTTTTGAACTGACACAGCCTCTCTGTGCCTGGGACTCATGCCCAAACCATTTTAGGATCAGTGGCCAAATATTCAGACTCCTAAGTCAAAATCCCTGAGAGCATATTATAGGAAATCTAAGAATGAGGAAATACTAACAAATGTATTGATAAAGGATTCTTAGATAGTTCAGTTAGCGAGAGGGAACTAGGATTGCTGTATTTTATTTTATTTATTTATTTCATTTCTAACTTGCCCTTCTCTACCCCCGAAGGGGGACTCAGGGCGGCTAACAAAAGGCAATAATTCAATACTGCATACAAGAACCGAACAACAACATATCAAAAGAATACAACAAAGCAGATTAAAAACAGTTGCGTATCAAAATCCCCCATAATCCCGTTCCATATTCATAGGCTGTCAGCCAATCCAGAGTCTGCCAACACAACCCTATCCTACTCAGATTGTCCATTCGCTGTTCCACATCAACCAAACGCCCAGTCCCACGGCTACGTCTTTAGCTTTTTTCTAAAGGAAAGGAGGGAAGAAGTTGATCTTATTTCGCTGGGGAGCGAGTTCCACAGGCGAGGGGCCACTATCAAGAAGGCCCTGTCTCTCGTCCCCACCAAACTTATTTGCGACAAAGGTGGGATCGAGAGCAGGGCCTCCTCGGAAGATCGTAAATTTCAAGGTGGGACATAAGGGCAAGTAAGCTGGGCCAGAACCGTAAAGGGCTTTAAAGGTCAAAACCAGCACTTTGAATTGTGCTCGGAATTGGATAGGCAGCCAGTGGCTGTACTCCTAAAACTGTTGACATCATTCATCGAGTCCTGCCATATTCCTTCCCAGCTGTGATTACTTATTGGCATTGTAGCTATTTTCTTTTGGTCTGATCTATATAAAAATAAAATGGAGAAATTCTCATATATGTTACCTGATCTACTTAGAAGAAGGTTGGGATGAAATGTAAATAGCATGGGTATCAAACTCATCTTTACAGAAAGGTAGTGATCTTGATTCAGACTCTGAAATCTATTGCTGCTATTTCTATAGCTGTTTGTTTATATAGTGCCATCAATATATATATTTGAACCACAATTCCTAGCTTCCCTTACCACAAACTAGGCTAGGGTTGATGGAACATGCAGCCCAACATTACCCAGAAGGTCACATACTGCTCAGCCTTTTTGTATGATATACCAGTGTAAGTATACCATGAAACTGTTGTGCCAACATAACTGTATAAAGGATGGGTAAATTACATAACACAGTTTATGCTCAAAACAGATCTGAAATCAGAGAGACTTGGAAATAGCTGCCATCTCTGATTAAACTGTTTTTGTGAGCTTTAAAATAGCCCAAAGTCTTAAAAGTACTTTTGAGTGGAGCAGAAAACAGTGAGTAAGACCTCAGTCCCCACCATAATACTCCGTCCATATTAGCCATAGCCATTATTTTCTTGGGTGGGGCTGTAAGAAAAAGTCTGTTTTCCTCTTTGGTATTGAGAACATTTTAAAGAAATACTATCTGAGCTCCACTACATAATCTACAGCCATAGCCATTATTTTCTTGGGTGGGGCTGTAAGAAAAAGTCTGTTTTCCTCTTTGGTATTGAGAACATTTTAAAGAAATACTATCTGAGCTCCACTACATAATCTACAGCATGATCTATCTGCACACGGGAATGGGTCTAGGTTGTGTGTTTGAGGAGATGCCTCATTACAATATATCCTGTTTATGACACAAATATATTTTCTGCTCTAAGAGGAGTGCTGAAATAAGCAAAAAATAGATTATTTGTATGCAGCCTTCTATCCTCGACTCCTACAATAACTTCCCAGGCAAGCATGACAAGTGGGACGTGGATTATTATTATTTTTTCTCAGCAAGGTTCACAGTGCCTGAAGGAAGACAGAATTGTGCAGATTAGCTATGGTGTCCTATCTCTAAATCTGGAACATTAAATCCTGTTGAACCAGGTATGGCTGTTTGAAGCATTGCCACATTGTGGCCCAAATGAATACTTTCAAATAGCAAGTCTTCCCCTTTTAGCTCTAACCTTTAAGGGCATAGTGAGTTAACCATCAAAGCTATATAACAGATCCTGTCCCTGTTTCTGTAAATGTCAACAATTTAATATAAAGTGAAAAAGTAATAGCCTCACTTGGCAGGCATATCATTCTAAAGCGACCAAATATACATGAGATTATTATACACAACACAAAAAAATGACTTTTAAAAAATGTATTAGAATAATAGATTCCTGGAAGGAAGAAGATGAAGATATTTTTCTCAATGTTGGCACGTCTGTTTTTTAAATTAAAAAAAAATATGGTCCTTTTGAATGTCGACAACCGTTTTCCATTTCTCGTATAAATACATTATCTTCCTGGGAACTGTAGCCTCAAATAAATTAAAACACACAATGAGTAGCGACAATCAAGAGCTTAAATGGAGGAAGATAGGTGAAAATATCAGATGCTGAAAAGGCATCCAAACCTGATACCTCATAATTTCTCCTTTAGCATTATGTTCATATGACCCCACAGAAGAAAGACAAATCTATAAGATTTGGCCTCTCTTAAATGGTGTAGTCAGTGTAATGATTATTATCATTTTTTGAAAACCAGAAAAAGCCGAAAGACACAGGGTGAAATCAAGTCCGTTATTATGGCTGTCAGAGGTGAATAAAATGATTTGATGGGCAGGGCAGTGGCTGGATCAGGTGAAAGCGGAGAAGTCTGTCTCTCCAATTAACTTACCTTGGATTGTTTTCTTTCCTGCCTTCCACTCTGCTGCTCTATAATGATGTTATCACTGTTGACAGCAACCCCAACAATTGCTCTTGGCTATCTTTGGTTTTTAAAAAAACCATTTATCTCTGCCCAAGGGATTCCTTCCTTCAAAACTGTCTAAACTTAGAATCTCATCTGACTTTGTAATCATTACATTCTCAGCAAGTGATGCCAAACATTTCACTCCTAAGAGCAGCACTTTTCACATTGCAACATTTCTCAAGGCACGCTAGTTTTACTACTTTCTTCCTTTAGATCTGGAATGGCCTCAATCATGATTGTTTCAGTCTAGAAGTGTGCAACCCTTGAGGCCAACAATACAAGTGTTTTGTATGGGGTATTAACTAAAATGTGGCTAGTATGATACATTTTGAGCACTGAACTATGATTCTGAAGACCAGGGTTTGATTCACTATTCGGCCATAAAAAGCCAGTGAGTGACTTTGCGCTTTGAGAGCGGCAATCTCGGGTCTAGAAAAACTCACACTAGATAGATACACCATAGATTGGAAACAACATGAAAGCACACAACAACAAATACTATTGATAACTAATCTATAGCTCAGGTGTCACAAGAGAAGATTTTTTAAAAGCAATTTAGAACTGAAGTTGCCAATGCTGACCATGCCATTAGGCAGAGGAATGGCACAACACCAGGAATTGCTCCTGATCCCCATGGTCATTGCTCACTCTGTGTGCCACATAACCTGTTTGCCTGCTTCTAAACTGGTTTAAAGCTCTCAGATGTGGTGGAAGATCCCATGTGATTGGCAAGTTGAACTTCTTGACCAGTTAGCAACTATATGTGGAAAAAGGAAGGGATGCTATCTTGTCCTTTGCCCCAGGCAGAAAAATATCTCGCACTTCCCTTGGGAACAGCCAACTTTGCTTTATTATGGTACTAGCTGAGGACCCGGCGGTGCCCGGGTTATTTGAGGAAGGCATTGTGTGCCAAGGTTGGTCCGTATCAGTTGTTCATTTGGCTCGCAGTGGTTTCGGGAAGTGAGTGAAGGATTATGGACCATGGACCATAATCCATGGTCCATCCTCCTCCAAATTGTACCAGGATGTAGGGGGTTCTGTGTGCCAAATTTGGTCTTGATCAGTCATTGAATGATGGTTGGAATTGATTTCCAACCCTGGTCGTTTTAACTGTGTATCTTGATACTTTTAATGATGTTTTTATGCCTGTTTTATTTCATATTGCTGTTTTTACTCTGTGTTGTTGTTGCTGTTGTGAGCCGCCCCGAGCCCGCCGGGAGTGGCGGCATAGAAGCTGATTAAATAAATAAATAAATAAATAAATGGTCGCAGCAGTCTCAGGAAGTGAGTGGAGGTACTTCAAGTCCCATCATCCATGGTCCATCCTCCTGAAAACTGCACCAGGGTGTAAAGTGGGTCATGGGGGCTCTATGTGCCAAGTTTGGTCTTGATCAGTCACTGGATGAGAGTTGCAGTGGTCTCAGGAAGTGAGTAAAGGTACTGCAAGTCCCATCATCCATAATCCGTCCTCCCCCAAACTGCACCAGAATGTTGAGTTGGCCACAGGGGCACACTTTGCCAAGTTTTGTCTTTATTGGTAATTGGATGAGTGTCACTGTGGTCTCAGGGAGTGGAGGTACTTCAAGTACCATCATCCATGGTCCATCCTATTCGAAGCTGTACCAGCATGTAGTGTAGGTCATGGGAGCTCTGTGTGCCAAGTTTGGTCTTGATCAGTCATTGGATGAGGGTCACAGCGGTCTCAGGAAGTGAGTGGAGGTACTTCAAGCCCCATCATCCATGCTCTGCTCTTCTCCAAACTGCACCAGGACATAGAGTGGGTCATGGGGACTCTGTGTGCCAAGTTTGATATTTATCGGTCTTTGTTGTGGGCCACAGTGGTCTCTGGGAAACAAAGCGCTTTGAAGTACTTCAAATCCCATAATCCGTGGTTCATCTTTCTCAAACTGCACCAGGACGTAAAGGGCATCATGGGGGTTATGTGTGCCAAGTTTGGTCCAGGTCCATCGCCCGTGCTGGTCAGAGTAAGTGAGTGAAGGTACTGCAAGTCCTTCAAACTGCACCAGGATGTTGAGTGGGTCTTGGGGGTCTGTGTGCCAACTGTAGTCTTGTTCTGTCATTGTTGGGGGCCTAGTCAAGAAAATAAAATAAGCCTTACTGTCAATTCGGGCTGAGGCCTAGTCAGGAGAATCAAGTTGAGGAAGCCTTACTGTGAATTCAAGCTGAGGCCTAGTCTTGAAAATCAAGTTGAGGAAGCCTTACTGTGAATTCAAGCTGAGGCCTAGTCTCGAAAATCAAGTTGAGGAAGCCTTACTGTCAATTCAGGCTGAGGCCTAGTTTGTAAAATCAGCTGAAGGAAGCCTTTTTGTAAAGAACTCTGTCTGGCACCTTTGAGATTTGGGATGTTGGAATGCTGGCCTATCCATGGTCCATCCTCCCTCAAACTGCACCAAGACGTAAAGTGGGTCTTGGGGGTTCTGTTACCGAACAATGGATTATAGAGGACCCTTCCCTTAAGGGGACAGGGCCCAGGCCACCCCTAAATTGCGAGGATCAAGGCCTAAAGTAAGGGTGATCTTCCTAAAACTACAAATCCCACCAAGACCCAATTCAGTTCTCACCCAAACCGGAAGCACGCACGGACCGAGAGAAGAATTCTTTCTCAGCTGATGAAAGGATGAATGCCAACCACACAGGTCTCCAAAGGCAAATCATAGTCTTTAATGGGAATGCAGTCAAATATATAGAAAAGCAGTCATTTACATTTGAATCGGGTGCCCTCCCCTCCCACGTGTAGCTCCAGCTGATTGGCCGAGCTGTCAAAGTCAGCTGGGCCAGGAGGCGGCCGGCGCGCTTTAAGCAATGGGAAAAGACGCGCCAAGATTCGAACGAGCCAATCCTGGCCGGCTATGCAAGGCGGGAAAGGACACAAAGGAAAAACGGCTGGGTGAAGGAAGTAACCTGTGGCTAAAATGCCTTGCGGTCAGCGAGCTTCCGATGGGAGACTCAAGCCTTCCTGTCTATTGTTTGGTTTGAGTACCTTAATGGGAGTCTTTTGTCCTGGCCGAAACTCCTTTGTCTGGGAGTTTTGGCTAAGCGGGGAGCATGGTTTCTCAGTTCAAAATGGCAAAATCATAACTTATTGCAGCCGGTAAGCGGGGGTCCGAAGCCCACTTTGGTCCAGCTATGGGGTGGCTGAGTGACTTGGGGTTGCCAGAGCCCATGGGTCCCTTGGAGGTCAAGCTCCGAGGCCAAGGGGAGACACGAGCGGGTGGATCCAGGCCCATAATGGCGGAATCTATGTTCCACAGAGCACCTGACCTTCACCCAATTATTGGTGCAAAGCATCATATGGCCAGAAAAATGTATAATCTGTTTACCAGGGGAACTCTCCGCAAAGGGAGCCCTGGCTAAGCTTGGAAGCATGGTTGCTCAGTTTAAAGTGGTCCTGAAAGATAGCTATTGGGGCTGACTGCGAGGGTCCGAAGCTCGCATGAAACAACCATGTTTTGGGTTCTGATTATATGACCGTACATATTCCCTATCATTGGCCAAGCTCCGAAAATGACAGAGACATATGTGGGGAGTCCTGGGCATAAAGAGTGTGGGCCTCACCCCACAAAGAAACCCAACGTCCCTCCCAGAGTTATTATTTGTGCAAGGCAAAATGGATGGGAAAAGTGGGTTATTGTGCTCTGTTAAACTCTGGAACTCTCTGCTGAGGGCATTATCTTAGTGTTACAGGGACACAAAAGGGGAGCACATAGGGGTACAATGTAGACAAGACAACCCAGATTTCCCCCTGCAATCATCCCAATTACATTCCCATGCAGCTCTTGCTCCCAGAGGTAATGATCTTAAAACAACCAACAAAATGCTGCTTTCCTTCTGGGAGTTGTAGTCCTCCTTGATGTAATCACTGTCCTTGGGAACTGCAGAGCCTTTGGGGTTTGGGGTGCAAAGGAGTAGCAAAGTCATTGAGGGTCCAGGGTGCAAAGGAGAGAAACAGGGAATGTCCAACTGAAGAAACGTCCTTGAGGAAACTATAAAGTTCGTGATCAGGGGAGTCTGAGGGTAGTGATCCTGGGTGTGCCCGCTTGTATGGGGCTGAGCTCAAAGCAGTGGAAGTAGCAGTGAAGAGTCCTTGGGCGAACTTCAGGTCCCAGCTCGCACAGACCCGGGTTATGAGTTCGAGGCCTCCCTACTCGCACAGATCCCTTCCCATTAACCTCCTGAAGGCGATCTACCGAGGCAAAGGCATCTTCCCTCCCCCAAAGTCCATGGGTGCTCTTCTGGGCCCCTCTGACAGTTTCCAGCCAGGGAAGGATCTTGAATTCGTCCAGGGAAGAAAGGTGGCCAAAAGCAGAGAAAAATGAGCTCTGGTACTTGAGCTCCAAGCCCCCCTTGTTGGCAGAAGGCTTGGGGTTCCGTTCCCCCCTTCAGGATCGTTATAGTCCAAAATCGTTGACTTGCTGCCGGTTTTGGACTCACTATTGCTGCAGAGTTGATGGAACTTTAATGTGAAAAAAAGGTGGGGGCCGATTGTCCTCAGATGAACTGAGCGCGCCAGCGGTAGAGTCAAGCCGCTGATTGCGAGCGGCTGCTTTCCCGGGCTTCCCCCAGGCATGGGAGGGAAAACAGGGAGAAGAAAGAGTGGAGACAAGATAGGGGGAAGAGGCAGAGTGCTTTGGGACAACAACGGGGCAAATCGGGGAAACTTTCAAAGTGTGGATACTGAATACATTGGTTCCTATGGGGATCTCACTTATCCGCAGATCGCTCCGCTCCTCGCCCCCACCCTTGACAAGGGCCCCCACTTATTCCAAGATGGCGGCGGGGCGGACGAGTCTGCAGAGGTGCGTCTCGCCCGCGCGGCCCCCCTAGCGGCCTGAAGAGTCGGACCGGTCGTAGAAGGATGGAAAATACGGTAGGGGGCAGTGGGTTGACTTTGGGGGGCTTGTTTACGATTTTTAAAAGTGTTTTTGTTTGATTTCTAACGTGTTTGGTTTGTTTTGGGATTTTCTTTTAGCGGTTTAGGGAGGGACGGGCGTTTCGGCCCTAGTGGTGGGTGGTGGTACTGCAGCGGCCTTGCATAGGCCTGGGTGGAGGTTAGCCAGGCTGTTGTGGCTTGACGGTATGGGAGGTTGGGAAGGTTGGTTCTGTGTTATGGTTTGCTGATGGGGATGTGAGGGTTATGGTAATATGTGGGGCAGGAGGATGCTGGGAAGAAATGTTCTTTTCTATTGTTTTGCAATGTTATGTGAAGTATAAAGGTGCTTGGGGATGTTTTGGTGCCTGGGCTCTGGGGAAGGGATGGAAATGTATTTTGGCTTTTGTCTTGCTGTGGGCTGCTTATGGCCTTTCCCTTACCCCCCCCCCCCGGCACTTTAGAGTCTCGGAATGTTCGTGTTGGCTGGCCAATGGGAGTCGTTTATGCAAATAATGCTGCCACATATCCTTCCGCCCTCCGAATACAAACATACATACATACAAAAATTCCGCTTTATAAAGGGATAGAGATTGGCCAACATTGACACAAGTGAATGAACAGTGGCAAAACAAGTCCTTTTGTTTCATCATGAACTTCTCAATAGTATGGCAGGATAGAAATCTGTATGTAACAACATGAACCATTATTATGAATGCTTCAGTGGTACAATCCATCTCAAGAATGATCACATACAACAGTACCCTATTTTGTTAAACCAATTGTACCAAATTTACTGTTCCAGACATCTCTGACTAACCTTCAGAGTTTCTTAGTATAGCATGTTCTTCTCTTTCCCCTCTCCAAAAAATGAATCATACTTCTACATAGAAAATCAATAGCAATGTCTGTCTGTCTGTTCATCCATCCATTTATCTGAAAGCTAGACCAAACAAACCAAAGAAAACAAAGATGGAGCAGGCTCTTCTAAGGTTCCCTTGGAGATCAGTGCAGCCCTTTCACATACAATAGTTGTATCTTTTGTGCTGATTTGGACTACTGGCAGGGAATCAACTCTTACACAAAATCCATCTCAGCCATTTTGACTTGGGTAACAGCTGTTTTTTTCTCCACGTGCTTGAGGATATGTTTGTCCACATTAGTGAACACAGACTTGCAGCTGTGGCTAGCCTGAAAAACATCATGACTCATGCTAAAGGTTGAATGCCTCAATCTCAACTGTCTGCTTCTTTCTATCAAGAAAAACAACTCCAGATTTATTGTCCTGATTTTAAAAAGACCGATGTAAGTCTCTCTGTGTTTATATAACTTGGATGAGTGGGTGTCTGCAGCATCAAAAGCAAATTTGAGATGGAATAGACATTTCAAAATTGGATGGGATGTCAGACCAGCATTCAAACAGCAGCTGAATGTCCCACATTGCAGCTGTTTGTGGTCAGGAGTCAGCTCCCTACCTTCAGGTGTACAATGTGCAATGAAGAAAAAAGTCAAAAGTTCATTATTGGAATCAGATGCAGACTGTTCACTTTGATTGACTCAAAATTACAGTTGAAAAAGGTTTCTGAGAATGGCCCCTGGAGAAGGGAACCTAGGGCTCTTCCACACAGTCTTATATCCCATAATATCAAGGCAGGAAATCCCACATTATCTGAGTGTGGAGTCAGATAATCCAGTTCAAAGCAGATATTGTGGGATTTTCTACCTTGATGTTCTGGGCTTTGTAGAAAGGTCCCTAGATCCTAGCATAAGTGCCAAAAACGAGTTGTACTTTTACAATTTATTATTATTTATTAACTTTATTTATACCCCGCACCCATCTCCCAGAAGGGACTCGGGGCGGCTTACACGAGGCCAAGCCCAACAACACATAGTAAAATACCATGAAAGCAATTAAAACAATACCATCACCACAACTTACAATAAACAATAAACAACAACAACATAGTTTAAAAGCATTATGGCTGGGTCAGATGTACACTATTAAAATAAATAATGCTGGGTACAACAGAGGACCTAAAGTGCTTCTGAGGATCTTTTGCAAGGATTGTTCAGAGCAGGGCATTATTTACTTATTCTGGGAAGGAACATTGGAACAGCCACGTTTTCAAGCTCCTCCTAAAAACTGCCAATGTGGGGGCTTGTCCGATATCTTTAGGGCGGTGTTTCCCAACCAGTGTGCCGTAGCACACTAGTGTGCCGTGAGTGATCATCAGGTGTGCCGTGGGAAATTGGAACCTCCAATACCCTTTTCTTCCCCCTCCTCCCGAACATTTTTTCTTCTCCACTTGGGCTCCCTTCTTCCCAGACTCACTCTGCTTGCTTTGCCTCGCTTTTCTCACGCTGCCGCTTCTGCGGGAGGGGGGACGGAGGAAGACATGACCCGTGCGGGCGCTACTGTGCAGACTTGCCCCACATCTTCCTCCCTCCCCTCCACAGTGTTCTCTGGATATAGGTGAACTACAACTCCAAAACTCAAGGTCAATGCCCACCAAACTCTTATAGTATTTTCTCTTGGTTATGGGAAGTTTGATTCCATTCCATCATTTGGTGGAGTTCAGAATGCTCTTTGATTGCAGGTGAACTATAACTCCCAGATGTTGAGCAAGACCTTCGTGTGTGTCTTTCTGCCATTCCTGCCAGGATATCTATGTTGTGTTCATTGAAACAGGCCCAGGTTTCACACTGAGTGTATAAATACATTTAAAAACATATTAACTATATCTATTACTGTGTTAGAGTATCATTTTGTGTCATTTTGGTTGGCGGTGTGCCCCAGGATTTTGTAAATGTAAAAAATGAGCCACGGCTCAAAAAAGGTTGAAAAACACTGCTTTAGGGAACGAGTTCTAGAGTTGGAGGGCCACCATAGAGAATGCCCTCTCCCTCGTCCTTACCAATCGCGCCTGCGAAGGGGGTGGAAGCAAGAGCAGGGCCTCTCTAGATGATCGAGGAGATCGCCTGTGTTTGTAGATGGAAATGCGGTCTCGAAGGTAGGCGGGTCCCAAACCGTTCAGGGCTTTGTAGGTTTTTAACCTTCCCTGCCAAAAAAATGCTGGTGTCTTAACAAAGTATGAACCCCAGAATTGCATAGCATTGAGACATAGCAGTTAAACTGGTGTCAAACTGCATTAATCCTACAGTGAAGAACCAGTGAAAGGTCTCGTGCTCAAATTAGGTTTAAAGGTGAAGCAAATCAAAGCAAGGCTTAACTCTCAGGTTAATTCTCAGGTCTCTTCCACACAGCCATATAACCCAGAATATCAAGGCAGAAAATCCCACAATATCTGCTTTAAACTGGGTTATCTGAGTCCATACTGCCATATATCCCAGTTCAAAGCAGAAAATGTGGGATTTTATTCATCTGTGTAGAAGGGGTCACAGTCTGCAAAACCAGGGCTAGAACTCAAAAGAAACTGAGCAAATCCCAGAATTTCTTAGTCAGCAGGGATGCTAGACAGACTGGCTGGAGGATTCTGGAAATTATCATTCTAAATCCTAACCAAATTTAAACCAACTCAATCAAATGTTGAAAAGTGAGTCAACACATATATTAGATATATAAATGAAATTCAGGAGTCTACTTTTGTTAGCATTAGCAATAGCATTCAGGCAATTGTCTTCAAAATTAACCTTTTCAAGTTCTGCATATAGATCTTACTACAGATCCAAAAGAGTTCCATTTAAATTTTAGCAAGTCTATAGAGCAGTGGTTCCCAACCTGTGGATCCCCAGGTGTTTTGGCTTACAACTCCCAGAAATCCCAGTCTGGTTACCAGCAATTAGGATTTCTGGGAGTTGAAGGCCAAAACATCTGGGGACCCACAAGATGAGGTATATGTATGCATGTACAGTACATCTGTATGTAATGTGAAGCAACTACCAAAATGTCATAAATGTTTTCACCACTGAAGTGGCAAGCTTATATTATTGGTAGCCATATAATGGTTCTTTCATCCTGCCTTTGTAAAAGGACATATATTGAAGTCTGGCTAATAAGCAGATATATTTACATTTGACTAATTGAATAATTAATAGGAACATTATTAATGAAGTGAAATACATTAATTGGTTGACATCTCTGTCTTCTAGTAATAACTTCTAAAATTGATGTCTTAATTGAGATAAGAAGATTCAAGCATAGATGTCTCTGTTCATTTCCTGGATCAGGAATCAGAGGAAAAATTAGATGCTCGTGATGCAAATTTGAATATACGTCGGGATGCTGATGTTCTTTGGCACACTGCAATTGGATATAGAGCCAGATGTGCATTTTACCATGTAATGCACCAATTCCCATTCTATTGTAGCTTTAAATCACAAAAGCTGGGCTGGGGAAAGGTTCCCACAAAAGATAAACACATACAACATCATACCGTGTCCTTGGGGGTATGTCTGCCCATCAAATAGCTTCACAGCTAGGGAAGGGGTGTGAGAGGACTGAAAACAGCATTTTCCACTTCAGACAATTATGTCTGCTTCATTCAACAATCGTGCATGGTTATTTAAGATTGCCAGGCTCAACAATCCCTTTGAATGATGTCTAAATGTGAAAGGCTCTGGCACCCTCATCCTCCGATCTTTCTCACTTTATAAGACACTCTTTTGATTTCATCCAGAGGAGCAGGAAACATAAAACCGCAAAGACTGAAAAAACTGTGAAATGCCACCCTGAGACATAAGGCTGTGATAGTGTCATGACTTTTGACTTTTATATAAACAGAAAGTTCTGACAATGCACATAACCAGAAAACGTTGAAAGGAATGGACAACCACCCTTACTCATTTATCTCGTGTGCTATTTTTTTCTCGCATTCAGAAACAAATCGACAGATCCCAGGTTGGGAACATAGTGTGCGGATATAGGACAAGATAAAACCTTTCCCCTGTTTTTACCATCTTAAACCAGCATAGATGTGTGCAGAGTGAACTTTTAATAATTTTTAAAGCTCTACTGGTGTTCCTTTCCCAAATAGAAATTCTGCCTCCCCAAATGAAACTTTCCTTCATCCTCAAAATTCTAGAATTGCAAAAAGTTAAAGGTTCAATTCAACATTAAGGAATAGAATATAGGCATCCAAAGCAAAGGGACAGCCAACATTATCCAATAGATCATGAACACAGAAAATACGAGTTCTATGTAAAAACAGTTTCATTATTTCATATGACAGTATTAGGAATTTGGAATGTATAGATAATTTTCATTAGGAATGCAGAATTCTTATTTGGGGGCAATGTCCTCTTTTTGGTCCCATTGTCATACATGGGGGGGGGGGGGGTGCAGGTGGAATTTAGGGTTTTCTTTAATTAAAAGGAGGGTTTAACCTTTTTTTATTCAACCTGGATTATGCCCATATGTACTTACTTGGAATTAAATATGAAAATGACTTTTAGCTACATGGAACACATTTCACACAGAAAGAAAACTCAGTAAAGCCTTTGTATTCATGGTGGATATGTTCCAAAAGCTCTTGTGGATACCTGAAGCCATGGGTAGCATTGAACTCCATGGTTAAAATATAGACTCAAAAGTATAACCAAATTCTAAACTATACAATTATAACTTCACATTTTTAGTTCTCACTTTATGGATTTGATTATTCTAAACTACACAGATTTGATGAAAAATGTTCTTTCCAGGGATCTCTAAATCCTCCAGTGTGGCTCTGTGGTCAACTTCCTCCGTCATGTTGGAGCACACAGAGATTTCCAGAGAGAAAACACCTCTCTAGGAATCTCTAGGTCCTCCAGCAGAGGTCAACCATAGAGTCATGCTGCAAGACCTAGAAATTCCTATGTTGTTTTGGGTAAAACAATAACAATTTTTATTTGCATGCATTTTTTTCATTTTCACAAGGGACCGGTTTCCCTAACCCAATGAATGTGGAGGGTGCACATACTTGGGTCAGAAGCATTACCATATAATTGCACTGGAAAACCGAGAAAAAGGTCAGAGGAGGAGCAGAGTGGGGAGAATAAATTGAAGCATAGAACAGGAAATGGCAGCAGTCCTTACCCGCAACAGATTGTGTTTTGCAATTTTTTGGCTGATTGTCAAAATCAGGGATCTCCAAACTAGGGCTCGTGGGCTGGATGCAGCCCTCTAAGATCATTTACTTGGCCCCCACCCCAAACTTTAGACTTAGGGATGACCTAAGTCTGAAACAACTTAGGTCATCAACAATCCTAATTAACTTGACTATCTCATCAACCCAAAAGAGCCCCAGATTTCTCATTGAAATAATGTAAGTTTATGTTAGTTAAAATTGTTCTTCATTCCAGTTGTTGTATTGTTCTTTCATGTTCTTTTGCACTACAAATAGTATATGTGCAGTGTGCATCGGAATTTCTTCATTTTTTTTTATAGTCCAGCTCCCCGGCAGTCTGGGGGGTTGTGAACTGCCATTGGCTTAAAAATTTTGAGGACCCCTGGCCTAAATGAAGATTTCAGATCACAGTCTAGGAAACTCTAGAATAGACATTCTGTAGTGGAGCCACTAAGCAAGTGCTACTTTGTGGTCAGCTTATGAACAAAGAAATTTTATTTACTGCTTAAGGGAAGCCTCTCCGTTGGCGCCCCCTTGTTGTCGGGGGGAGGCTTGTGAGCGAATGAAGTTGTGAGCTATGCTGGCGGTGGCATAATAGCCACCTGTAGGGCCTCCCATGCCAGACAGGTCACAACCGAAGTGTCTGACAAAGAGTGTCAAAGGGCAGAATGGGCTCTCTAGCCTTTTGGCAACCATCCTAGAAGAAGGAAAACTCAAACCCAGGCAGATGTTGCTCGTCTAACCCTGTAAGGTCAACCATCTAGAGAAGGAAACTCGAACCAAACCTACAACCTGAGGACCTCGCTGCCATTGTCCCAGCTTGCTAGACTCCGGCAGACGAACCTTTAGTTTAAAGGGTGAGGCCAGTTCTGTGCATGCTGTGCTCCACCATAAAAATCCATTGCAAAGACTCGAAGGACACATCCAACCTCCGAATTATCAACACGCTTGTAGAAAGCATGGGATGTGTCCTTCCTGAATCTTCGTTAGTGAAGAAAAGCCAAGAGAAAAGATAAGACTTAAGGGAATAATGCCAAAAAGTGGTTAATACAACCCATCATGTATGGACTCGATATCTATGGTTTAACAACAAAAACAACAACAACAACACATTTTATTTATTACCTGCCTTTCTTGATGGCACAACAAATTCAAAAACTATGAACATAAAAATACAACAAATTACTAAATTATAAAGATAAACACACACATGAAAACTTATACCAAACACAGCTACATAATTGGCATATAGTGATAATCAAATACAAATCAAAACTCATTATTTAAAGTTAACCAAGTAGGCCTGCCGAAAGAGATTGGTCTTCAATTGTGTTTAAATTTCTGACACCTCGTTTAGCTATCGGAACTCTTCTGACAGGTCATTCCATAGTCGTGGGGAGGCCAATGAAAAGGTTTTACCCTATGCTCCAAAATATATATCTTTCCAAGAAGTGTTTGCAGGCCTTTAGGTTCTTTCAATAACTCTACATAATAATCTTGTGTATGATGAGCATTCTAAATCTTGTGCATGGTAAACAGCTGTCCCATGAGGTCTGGATTACTTTTGTTGCCAATCACTGCCAGGAAAGTAAATGAGGGTCTACTATTGGAAAGGGGGCTCAGCAATTTCCCCTGAATCATCTCAAACATGGAATCAACCCTGTTTTTATTACGTTAATTTTTTCCCTCCACAAAGGTCAGAATTATGTGTGTTAGTGCCTCTTTTCCATATAACTCTTGGGAACCGCAGTCTAGAATAATAATAATAATAATAATAATAATAGAATATCATAGAACAAATACAGAGTTTCCTTATTTAGTCTGAATGGTTGTGCTGCATTGTTGTCTAAATGGAATCACTCTAGAGACTAAAATAGATACATCCCTTTCAAGCGATCAGCATTCTTTTGCTGGCTGTTCACTTTGGAGAATGAGATTTACATCCTCCCCCTTGGATATTTAAGGGCCAGCAAGAACTCTTCAGAATTATGGCACTTGAGCCCCCTTAGTGCGAACCCATTCCAAGGCACCTCCCCATCCATTTGCTGAAGAAGGTACAACAAAGGAATCCTTGTATCATTAAAGTAAAGTTCAACATGGGTTTGGTACAAACAAAATGAAAGATGGCCTTATCTGTACCTTCAGGTTCTTTTGGAACACTATGTTCTCAGTCAAACTGGATCTACATTCTGTTTCAGGAGATTTTAGCTTGTAAGTTATGAGACCATTAACTCAAGTGGGTGTATTTTTTGGCAATAACGTGGGGTGCATAAAGATCAGACAAAATATATTCTTTCATACTAAGAAAAGAAATAGATTTCATCATGGTATTTTTAATTCAAGAATCAACTGTGTGAGTGCCACCAAAATAAAATTTAAACAAAGCCAAATGGAAGCATTCTCGAAAAAGGCACTTGAGTGGTGTAATGCTGTTCACAAACCACTTTTATTAGTGCTTGAGGCCAGATTCCTTTTATAATTGCTTGCTGAATGCAACCTTTGAGCTTTGTGTGTATATAAATGTATTGACGGAAGGAGGGGGGATACGCTAGCATGACTGAACATCGTTGTCCTGGCTTGACTCCAGAGTTGGATAATTACATTTTCTCTACTTAATTTCCTGCTATTCTAATTTCTCACTTGCATCCCACTCAAAACAGAGTTCTATATCTGCAGAAGGCCCTGGATCACTTTATTGATGGGCTATTTTCTGCATGATTCATTTTGTATGCTTTTGAAACATATTTTATATATTAATGTTGTATTTCCATTCATTGTTTACTATCCAGATTAAATGGATTCAGAGGAATTTCACATTTTGAAGAGCAAGCATATTCACAGTGTAATTCTCTACCCATGGAAAAGATAGATTTGTACCTGTAAAAACATTATCACATTACCACAGCCCAATAACTGTTCAATCAACACAACATAAACTAATACATATAGTAGTAAAATAGTAAACACACTTCTTCTCGACCAGTTACATCTACCAGATGGCATTTTTTGTTCACTGATTCAATCATCTTATTCATATCTGCAGTTCATGCATTTGACAAGCTCTGATGACATTGTCACATGGCCGCTGGAGTTGTTCCACTTCACCTGGGGGCGTGGGGAATCGGGCGCCCCACACCCCATATTGCCCGGCTCCAGCTGGGGGCGATCACATGAGGGGAAGTGTGGAGCACACAGGTTCCCTCCATGGATTCTCCCCCACGGGAAGCCTCACATGTTGCCATGGCGGTGGCCAACTGAAACATCCACACCTAGCTCCAACAGACAAGAGTTCTTTCTCCCACCCTGGATATTCCACAGATATATAAACACAAATGTCCTAGTTCCAACAGACTTCACAACTTCTGAGGATGCTTGCCACAGATGCAGGTGAAACATCAGAAGAGAATACTTCTAGAACATGGCCATATAGCCTGAAAAACCTACAACAACCCAGTGATTCCAGCCATTGAAGCCTTCAACGATACAAGAATGTATTTCTTTTTTACTTTAATAAATATTTTTGAACCCAATGTTCTGACTCTGCAATCCTGATCCATCCTAAGTATTAAAAGGCTATCCCTTCTCACCACACATACGTTTCTGCTGATTATGGAGTTTACTCCTAGTACTCTGCTATATTTTGGTGGAATTACCCTAACTGAGGATTATTTTTGAGCCTAACAGCTCAGATTCCCCAACAACACTTCTTTCATTAGGACCCACACTGCCGTTAAACCACTAATGCACAGAAGGATCATAAAACTGAGTGTAACGTAGAAATCCACTACTTCCTATTTCACTGACAGATACCTGTTTTTAGACATTTCTATGCACATGCAGTAGAATGGAGTCTATTTGTGCCTGGCTCAGAAATCCTCTTGTTTCTACACATTGCAGATATGGAATCCCATATTAATAGACAAGCAACCACCAGAAGCAATCCTGCATCATTAGATGGGCTCCATGGAAGTCCATCTTTGAACTGTCTTTGAAGTGTATAGAAATGGAGGAGGAAAACCTAAATCAAAGTGGGAGCATCATTACTATCCACTTGTTTCCCCTATGTGATATCACTTCAGTGTTAAGGGGAGGCCCTGCAATTATCATATGTATTATGTTTTTCTTATTTCTGGCCACATGGCCATGGCTGTCCCAGAATTGTCACACACACACACACACACACACACCTATAACTATATATTTACCTCTACCTATATCTATATCTATATATATAAAAAGAAAAGGTCCGTGCATTGATGATCATAGACACAGAAACTATACCTCAGAGAACCACCAAAACCAGGAACAGAAATAACCATACCCAGAGGTACATTCGTGGCCCAAAAAACCGGACCTAGGTGCCCCACAACACCCCCAAACACCAACCCCCAAAATCGCCCCCAAGGTACCTGGCAACCCTGCCTCTTCGCTACCATGGCAGCCAGAGCGCTCTTCCCCCCCTCCCAAACAGGCCGAGCCAGGGGCAGGGAAGGAGAGAAACCGTCCGAACCAGGAAGCCCCTGGTAGCAGCAAGACGAGCTGCGGCCGGGAAAGGCCATCGCGCCAACGGGGCCGCCGACGAGGACAAAGCGGGGGGCGAAGGAGCCGGAGGCAGAGCCAGAGAACGACACCTGAAACAGCGCCCCCTCCCTCCCCGGGTTCGCCCTCCTCGCCAGCTCCGTTGCCGACCGGGGAAGGCCACTGCGCCAACGGAGCCGCCGAGAAGGGCGAACCGGGGGAGGCAGGAGCCGGGAGGAGAAGGTGGCGGCAACATACGGGCCTCTTGCTTCCGTTTTCATCCTCTGGCTCCCCCTCCCCCTCCCTCTGTTCCCGGCCGGGGAAGGCCATCTCACCAATGGAGCCGGCTCCGTTGCCATACCCTTCCCCAGTCGCGGCTCCGCCTCCTACTAACAGTTGCTTCCTGATTCAAGGGGAGGACGGAGGAGCCAGAGCCTCACCGGGAGGCAGAGGAGAAGCCAGAGGGAAGAGGCGGCCCGGCTTCCTCTCCCCCAGAGCGTCATAGAGAGAGAGAGAGAGAGACACAGGTAAAGAGAGAGAGAGAGAGAAAGAGAGAGAGAGATAAAAAGAGTAAGTGATAGAGAGAGTTCCCCCCCCAAAACCTAGAAGGCCCCCAAAAACAATTACAAAAAAACCTACATTTCCCAGCGTCCTCCGCGGCCGCCAGCAAATCCCATTGGCCAACATCCTTCCCCCGGCCTGGCCCCGCCCCTGCCATCCCCAAAACCTCCTCGACCTGGAAAGAAGAAGGGACGGCAAAGAGGGAGGGGAAATGGCGGCAGCATTGGCAGACACTGCTGTGGGAAGGGGACGCGCGCCCGCTCCTCCTCCTCCGCTTCGGGGCCTTCCCAGGAGCAGGAGAGGCGGAATCCCCACGGCGGAGTTGTAAGGCTCCAGCCGGGAAGAGGTGCGCTTCTGCTTCTTCTCCCCCCTCCAAGATCTTCGAAGGGGGAAAAAAACCCGCCCAAAATCAAGCAGCCGCCTCCCCTCCCTGCTTTCATTCCCCTCAATGCTTTTTCCCTTCTACGGATGGGGAAAGGAGGAGGCGGCCCCAGGCTTCTCTCTCCTTGGCCAGGCAAACCTCTTCCTCCCTTCCCGTCTCAGTCCCCCCCCCCCCCGCACAGTCACACACACTTCGCTACCACCCTCTCCCCACCCCACTCTTCCCTTTTTGTAGTTTCCTCCTTCCTCTCCCAGTCTTAACTTTCCCCATTCTCCAGCCCCTCTCCCTCCACTTCCCATTCCCAGCCTTCCCCACGTTCCACCCTCTCTTTCCCATGTCATTCTTCCCCCTTTCACACACATATATACATACACATATATACATACATACACACATATAAACATACACACACATATATACAGTACATATATACACATGCACACACATATGTACACACATATACATATATACACATGCACACACATATATACAAACACACATATACATATACACACATATATACATACAGACATGCACACATACACACACATATACACATGCACATACACACATGCACACATATATACATACACACATATACATATATACACATGCACACACATATATACATACACATATATACACATACACACATATATACATACAGACACACATATATACATACAGACATGAACACATACACACACATATACACATGCACATATACATATGCACACAAACATACACATCTGTACATACACAGAAAAGGAAAGACAAGACAGAAGGAAGGAGGAAACACACACATACCCACAGCAACTACTCAACCCATTTGTATGCCATTCCTTCCTTCAACACAGGCATAAGCTGACCCAAAAGACAAGCCATGCCTCACAACCATGACCCCCACCAAGACCATAAGTAACATCAATTCCAACCCTTACATACTCAGACTTTCTCGCATCTCCTAAATAGGCCACAGCAACGTGTGCCGGGTACAGCTAGTTCTTTATATTTGTGCTTCAGTTGGAGATTAGACATCCTATTAAGCAAAATGAAATAGCTTGCATTGAAATGCTGATAGTTGGAGGTGCTCTAACATGCAATTATCCACACACAGGGCCGGATCTAGGTAATTTTAAATGGTAAGCGAACATTATTTTGGCGCCCCCCAGCCAATCACTGAAATATACATTTATATATATACTAGCTTGGGGACCCGGCCCTGCCCGGGTTATTTGAGAAGCGCAGCAGGATGTAGAGTGGGTCATGGGGGCTCTGTGTGCCAAGTTTGGTCTTGATCCATCATTATTGGGAGTTGCAGTGGTATCATGAAATTACTGAAGGTAGTACAAGTCCCATCATCTCTGTTTCCCCCCCAGTGTAGTAGGATGTAAATTGGGTCATGGGGGCTCTGTGTGCTAAGTTTGGTCTGTATTGGTGAATGGATGAGGGATGCATTGTTTTTTGGAAGTGAGTGAAGGTACTTCAAGTCCCATCATCCGTGGTCCGTCTCACAGTAAACTGCACCAGGCTGTAGAGTGGGTCATGAGGACTCTGTGTGCCAGATTAGGTGTTGATCAGTCATTGGATTAGGTTTGTAGCAGGATTGGGAAGTGAGGGAAGGTACTGCAAGTCCCATCATCCATGTTATGTCCCCCTCCAAACTTCAGTAGGATGTAGAGTGGGTCACTGGGGCTCTGTGTGCCAAGTGTGGACTTTCTCGGTGTTTTTTGGGGGCCACAGTGGTCTTTGGGAACAGAGGGGTGTGAAAATACTACAAATTCCATCATCCATTGTCAGTCCTCCCCCGAACCTCACCAGGACGTGAAGGCAGTCATGGGGGTTATGTGTGCCAAGTTTGGTCTCAATCGGTAATTGGATGAGGGTCGCAGCAGACTTGGGAAGTGAGTAGAGGTACTTCAAGTCCCATCATCCATGGTCCACCCTCCTCCAAACTGCACCAGGACGTAGAGTGGGTCATGAGGGCTCTGTGTGCCAGATTTGTTGTTGATCAGTCATTGGATTAGGTTTGTAGCAGGATTGGGAAGTGAGGGAAGGTACTGCAAGTCCCATCATCCATGTTCTGTCCCCCTCCAAACTTCAGTAGGATGTAGAGTGGGTCACTGGGGCTCTGTGTGCCAAATGTGGACTTTCTCTGTGTTTTTTGGGGGCCACAGTGGTCTGTGGGAACAGAGGGGTGTGAAAATACTACAAATTCCATCATCCATTGTCAATCCTCCCCCGAACCTCACCAGGACGTGAAGGCAGTCATGGGGGTTATGTGTGCCAAGTTTGGTCTCAATCGGTAATTGGATGAGGGTCGCAGCAGACTTGGGAAGTGAGTAGAGGTACTTCAAGTCCCATCATCCATGGTCCACCCTCCTCCAAAGTGCACCAGAATGTAGAGTGGGTCATGAGGGCTCTGTGTGGCAAGTTTGGTGTTGATCAATCATAGGATTAGGTTTGTAGCAGTCTTGGAAAGTGAGGGAAGGTACTGCAAGACCCATCATCCATGTTCTGTCCCCCTCCAAACTTCAGTAGGATGTAGACTGGGTCACTGGGGCTCTGTGTGCCAAGTGTGGTCTTTATAAGTGTTTGTTGGGGGCCACAGTGGTCTGTGGGAACAGAGGGGTGTAAAAGTACTACAAATCCCATCATCCATTGTCAGTCCTCCCCCAAACCTCACCAGGACGTGAAGGCAGTCATGGGGGTTATGTATGGCAAGTTTGGTCTCGATCAGTGATTGGATGAGGGTTGCAGCGGACTTGGGAAGTGAGTAGAGGCACTTCAAGTCCCATCATCCATGGTCCACCCTCCTCCGAACTGCACCAGGACGTAGAGTGGGTCATGGGGGCTGTGTGTGCTGAGTGTGGTCTTAATTGGTCCTTTTTGGTGGCCTCAGTGGTCTGTGGGAACCAAAGTGTTGGAAAGTACTACAAATCCCATAATCTGTGGGTCATGTCCCCCGACCCACGCCAGGGCGTAAAGGGGGTTAGGGGGGTTATGTGTACCAAGTTTGGTGCAGGTCCATCACCCCTGCTGGTCGCTGTGGCCTGTGAAAGTGGCTGCCACATATCCGCCCTGGCCTGTGAAAGTGGCTGCCACATATCCGACCTGGCCTGTGAAAGTGGCTGCCACATATCATCCCTGGCCTGTGAAAGTGGCTGCCACATATCAGCCCTGGCCTGTGAAAGTGGCTGCCACATATCCGCCCTGGCCTGTGAAAGTGGCTGCCACATATCTGCCCTGGCCTGTGAAAGTGGCTGCCACATATCCGCCCTGGCCTGTGAAAGACAAGTGGCCTGTGAAAGTGGCTGCCACATATCCGCCCTGGCCTGTGAAAGTGGCTGCCACATATCCGCCCTGGCCTGTGAAAGTGGCTGCCACATATCCGCCCTGGCCTGTGAAAGTGGCTGCCACATATCCGCCCTTGCCTGTGAAAGTGGCTGCCACAATCCGCCCTTCCGCCCTTCCGCCCTCCGCATACATCTTCCTTCCTTCTCAGGGCCTTTCCACACAGCCCTATACCCCAGAATATCAAGGCAGGAAATCCCACAATATCTGCATCTGGGTTACTTGAGTCCACACTGCCATATATCCCAGTTTAAAGCAGATATTGTGGAATTTCCTGCCTTGATGTTCTGGGGGCCCTTCCACACAGCCCTATATCCCAGAATATCATGACAGGAAAACCCACAATATCTGCTTTGAACTGGGTTATCTTAGTCCACACTGCCATATATCCCAGTTCAAAGCAGATAATGTGGGATTTCCTGTCTGGATAATCTGAATTATACTAAAAATCCACATATATGGCTTCCTACCTATTAAATGCATTACTATCAACATCAGCATAAGTATAGTCCTCTTTTTTGACAATTATATACGTATAGTGGAATATAATCCGGATTTTATAGCTGGATAATCTGGATTATACTAAAATCAATTTATATGGTTTTCTACATATTAAATGCATTAGTATCAACATCAGCATAAGTATAGTCCTCTATTTTAACAATTATATGCTTATAGTGGAATATAATCCGGATTTTATAGCTGGATAATCTGGATTATACGAAAAATCCACATATATGGTTTTCTACATATTAAATGCATTACTATCAACATCAACATAAGTATAGTCCTCTTTTTTGACAATTATATGCTTATAGTGGAATATAATCTGGATAATCTGGATTATACTAAAATCAACATATATGGTTTTCTACCTATTAAATGCATTACTAACAACATCAGCATGAGTATAATCCTCTATTTTGACAATTATAGACTTATAATGGAATATAATCTGGATTTTGTACCTGGATAATCTGGATTATACTAAAAATCAACATATATGGTTTTCTACATATTAAATGCATTACTATCAACATCAGCATAATTACAGTCCTCTATTTTGCAACATAAGTAGTGATATAGTACCCTGCTTGTTTTGGGGGGGATTTACAGTACTGTTAACCTATAAACAAAGAGCATTCTGAACTCCACCAATGATGGAATTGAACCAAACATGGCACACAGGACTCCCAAACACTAGAAGGGTTTGGTGGGCATTGAATTTGAATTTTGGAGTTGTAGTTCACCTACATCCAGAGAGCACTGTGGACTCAAACAATGATGGATCTGGCCCAAAGTTGACACGAATATTCCATATGCTCAAATATGAACACAGATGGAGTATGGGGGAAATAGACCTTGACATTTGGGAGTTGCAGTTTCTGGGATTTACAGAAACTCTTTGACCTACAATCAAAGAGCATTCTGAACCCCACCAATGACAGAATTGGGACAAACTTCCCACCCAGAGCCCCCATGGCCAACAGAAAATAATTAATGCCATCCAGACCAACTCTCTTCACCAGGGCAAGAAAACGTCATCAAAGCCCCCCCCCCCCCGACAAAGAGCTATCCAGCCAGGGAGGAGGGGAAGAGGGGGGGAGGGGGGAGGGAAATAAGAACTGGAGGAGGAAAGGGAAGAGATGAGAAGGAGGGAAGAAAGAGAGAGGGTATGAACGAAGGAAAAAGAGGGAGGGATGGATGTGGTACTAAGTTCTACCACATCTTGTACTTTTTCGTTGTGTAGCTTCAATTATAATTCAGAGACAATTAATATTCAGTGCTCACCACCAGGACAACTACAATATAACATTGTGTTGAACATAAGAACTCTTCGTTATACTATGGACCTTTTCCCATTGGCGCTTGTATGCGTCCTGTGTTTTTGATGTTATAATAATTATATTGGAATGTATTATGAATGTATTTTCAATACCTGCGACTTCCTTACACTAATGACTACCATGTCCTCTTGAAAATATATAGTTTTATATGTGCTACAATAATATTATTGATTGAACTTCGCGTTCCTGTCAGTGTTGTTGAAAGAGTGAAAGAGGCAGGAGGGGAAGGGGGGAAGGAGGGAGGAGGGGAAGGACGGCCAGAGATGGGAAGGTGGGCTCCCTCTCTCCCGCGAGCTTCACCTTTCGGGCGTGGGCGGGGCTGCCTTCTCCTGCTTCCCGGCTCTCCTTTTCGTTTGAGGCAGCCAGCTGGGCGCAGAGGGCCTGGGCCTGGAGGGCAGGCAAACCTCCTCTCCGGCCTCGTGGCTCCTTCAAGTGCCTCGCGCTTAGCTGCTCTCGCCTGGTGGGAAACGGAGGAGCCCGCGCCATCCAAATACACATGCGCAGAGCAGAAGGGAGGCGGTGCGTGGCTGCGCCTCCAGGCTTGAGGGTGCGATCTGCCGCTCCTCCTCCCCGCTCCTCCCCTCTGCCCAACCCTCCTTCTCCTCCCTCCCTCCTCAGGCTACTAGCACCAGGCCGGCAGCGGGGACAAAGATGTGCCCCTCAACTCCAGCAGGAGTCGCCTCGCCCGCAACAAAGGCACATGCGTGGAATTTGGCAGCCAGATGCGCCCCTGACCACGTGGCGCCCTGAGGCGGCCGCTTAATTGGCCTCCAATAAGAACCGCCCCTGCTCCCAGATTTCCATAGCATGAGGCCATGACAATGCAAGTGTTATCAAAC